>NNCF01128919.1:285558-451776 GCA_002313205.1 Laupala kohalensis | reverse complement strand
GATATATATATATATATATATATATATATATATATATATATATATATATATATATATATATATATATATATATATATATATATATATATATATTCAGTTAATTGCGTTTATTTCAAACTAACTTCAGAAATATTAGTTAATTATTTATAATTATTCTAGTACTACCTTAAGCGCGTTATATCGTTTCATAATAGATTATAGAGTATCATTAAATCGACTTGTTCTAACAGATGAAGGAAAGGTCGTAGAATAGTTCGTGAAGAAGTAAACAGTGTACTGGAATAGCTGAGAGATGGTTATTAGGAAATGAAGTGAAACGGGAGTCGAATAGTGCGCTGCTGTTGAGAAACTATCGGAAAGCAATGTCACAGTGCAAGGCAAGCAACTCGAAACAGATACAAAGGTGTACAGGATGACATGAGAGAACACACGGGGAAGACAGCGCCCGCGTTGTAAAGGCAACGTGACGTGCTTAGATAGACGGACATCTCTGATTGGTCCACTGACTGATGGGTGAGAGCTGACTAAGGAAATTAGCTTCTGACGCTCCCTAATGGCCTCATGGACGAGCGGCTTGTCTACTGTCATTCCTCATGCCAATATCTATGTGACTTCCTGTTTGGTGATCTTCAGAGTGCTGTTGAGAGGAAATGGTGTTGAAATTTCGAGCTAATAATGGAAATTTATCAGTTTCCCAGTTTTTATGGAGGAATGATAGGAATGTGATTAATAAAGATTATGACATACTGATTGTTTTGTTGTATTTTCGTTATAGTTATTAATTATAATCACTGTTGGAAAATGGAATCCGCAGCTAAACCCCTAAGTTAAATGAGACAGTCGAAGTTTAAAAAATGTTGTGTGAATATTTTATATCACTTCAACATCTCACAGAAAAGGGAGTAGGTTGGATTTTCTTTTCTCTTACAATATGTTATCATTAATTTAAGACAATTATTTACTAAAATTCATTAAAATCACTCCAACTGTTTGAGAGTTGATGTGAAAGATGAATACATTCGCACATATTCATTTTTACAAACATTCACACACATATCGGAAGCGATAATGTCATAAGTTGTTCAAATTTTGTTGTAGATTTTATTACAATTGATTTTTAACGGTTATGTAAAACTTCAATAAAATAGTAATAAAAAATAAACCCAATTTTGCTCTGAACAGTGAATTTAGAATATAAGATATAATTAATGTATAATTCGAATTTCAATGACAGTTAAATATGACAGTACGTCCAAATATCGTGTATCATCAAATTCTAAATATTAGTAAAAATTATAAAAGTAATTTTTGTTTCATAAATTGATTTTGCAAAGGAAATTGAAAAGTAAATTCAATATTTGTGCAAATCACTCGCAACACTAAATTACGAGAAAAACTCTTACAAAGGAGAATAATTTTAGGGAATTTTGTGAAAGCTGTACAAGCGTTTGAGTCCGATATTAATTACTCCCAAGTGCAATTCTGTGTAAAAACTCGCCAACAAGCAACGACCATGCAGCGTTGAGTGACAAGGGCTGTAATCACCGCAGTTGCCCAAAGGTCGTAAAACGAACAAGTCAGGTGGCTTTATCAGTGCAGAGCTCGGTGAGCCAGGAAGCGGTGGTTGGGAGGGGACGAAGGGAGGAAGTCGGAAGCGAGGGGATGAGTCTTGGAAGCAGGAGGGTGGGATGCTTGGTAGAGGGTGACCGAGACGTGGCACCTCTGTCAATCGAGTGGCGTAAGCGAGGCTTGAACAAAGGGCTTCTCCGCTTCGCTGTGCGTTCAGCGTGGATTTCACAGCGCACTAGTAACTCCGTCTGCGAATGACAGACAGCAGGATGTTGGCCAGGGTGAAATAGATGGCGAGGCTGACATGAGACGGGAAGGCTTTGCAAACAAACATTGATTTGCAGGAGGAAAAGAGATCGCACGACGAATCAATAGTTACACCAAAATGTATTTTTTTTAAAAGCGAATACCGTGGATCTTCTCTCTAACGGTCTCTCATGTGATCTTAAATTGTTATATTTTGAGAAGTGACCGGAGAAGTTAAGGTTAACGTAGACTTAAATGACGGTGAGATAAAGAGTCCGCTTTAGAGAAATGTCTGCTATTGAGAAGTGACAGTTAATGGAAGTTTCACTGTAGTAAAATAACTATAATATTAGACGAGAAATATTGACTCAGAATGGAGACTTTTTTGGCTTAAGTGACAAGATATCAAACACTATATCAGAAGTTGCAATTGTTAGTGTCTGTGATTTTCCATCAATATCTGACTACATAAATATACAGATAAATAGTCTACCATTGCTATCGTCCATCTTCTTCCATACAATAACGTCATCAAGTGCAAGGGACCGACGTCATAAAAATGGTATTCTTTCGGTATGGGAATTTAACTATGGGAAAATGAAATAAAAAAGAAGTCAAAATTTAAATAATAAATGAGAGTATTTAAATAATGAAGGAAAACTTTATGATATTTTACACAAAATATTGATTGAAATATGATAGGCTGGTGAGGAATAATATGAAACAGTAATTAAATGTTAGTGCGATTCTCATAACATTTACGATACGAAGAATTAGAATATCAGATGTTGTCAATAGGTTACAAACGTTCGCGAGAATGCAAGGAGCTGGCATGCACTGATGGCACATGAGAAGTGGGGAAGGGAGAGTAATGAAGTGGTAAGGAGTGAAGTGTGAGGCCAATCGATGGCTGCATCACAGCGACGGAAGTTGCCAGTGTAGACGGAACTGTTGCTGACGGCTCGCAGGATGCAGGCAACGGAAGATGAACTATCCAATACCATCCAACCAACCAGCTTCAGGCGCATGGGCATTCGTCGCTGTCAATGTTATCGGAAAGGGGAGGCGGAGATACTTCCGTGGAAGTGAGAAACCGGAAACACGAAGATGTTTCTCTTTCTCAAACATTTCATTTCAAAGTAATCTTCGTATTCAGTGAAGTTAATGAAGTAACGAACCGTAAAGTAGAACGCTGATAGGCATTAAAACAAAAAATTAATGTTACATAAAAAATTAATACATCGGATTATGATAAAAATACTGGAGAAGTTGCGTATTTACATCTTTTTATTATTGAAAATAACATGTGTTTTATTTATAATGATAAATGAACAAGTCCAAAATTTGCACTATAAAAATAAACTTAAAAAAACACTATTTTTCTTATTATCTTTCCCGAATTTTTCACTTTTTGTCAATTTTATAATACGTTTGTCAAAGTAAATTCGCAAATTGATTGGTTGGCATCACTTCTTCAAATTCGACGATTGTATTTATAGTAAAGTGTTGAGATGTATTGTAACTTGAATTGTTAAATATCTAAGATTGTCGTGTTTGTATTCATTATATCGTCGTCACAGTCGATGTAAAGTGATTGCATGAGACAAAACAATTAATCGCTCATTGGAGATGAAAGAATTTTGCTATAAAACAGAGTTCAAGTAGTATAGAATCTCTCATATATGCACATGTAGGAGACGTAGAAAAGTTTATAGGACGTTGTCCGATTTGAAGAACTTGAATTGAAACAAATTCCAGGGTTCTTTGTCACTAGTCGAAGAGAGTCAATCCTTTGAGAGAAATGACAATGGTGCCGTCATGAATAAGTGAACGAAGATGCGTGCTCTTCGGTAACTAATTATTTATAGTTATTCTTGAATCTTATACTACTACTTTAAATAAATATAATGATTCTAGGTCAACGCTGAGTAATTCCTTTTTATCATCGAGAGAATCGCTTTATTGATACGCATTTATCTTCTTCATAATGATTTCTCAGCCATAGATACTGATGTATCCCTTGAAGCAAAAATATATATGAAAAATATTTTGAATATATTTCATGAAAGTAATTTATTGTCTAAATATTCCAGAATTATTACTCTTAAAATAGAATTTTGCAAAGTTTAGGTTACACAGAATTATCTAATGCAATGTGTTAACCTAGTTTAGTACTAAATATAATCTACATACACATACAAGATATCTTTTATACAAATCTGCAGTTCTTCTCTAAGTGAGATATAATGTTGCACCCTTCGATCTTCAAAACAATAGGAAGTTCACAGTCTAGGCTACATGAGGTTTCAATAAAACATCCCAATCTCCTAAATCATAATTGTAGTACTTCTTGAGAAAATGTAGCACACTAATTTTTAAAATAAGACTAAATTTTTTGTTAACATACAAAAAGAATTGGGAAATTTTAAAATGATGTGACTGTTGTTGTATGAAGGCTTACTACGAAAGAATTTTTCGAAATTTTTTTCTTGGAGAGGTGAGTTGGAGAGGTGAGTTGGAATGAAATGTGATTTTTCAAAGTTTTTGCAATACTTACGAACAAGTTGAGGTATCATATCGGTTCCTGTACGTAATCGTGCTATTTTTGCCAGCACAAAATTTTAACGAAGGGTTAACTAAGGTAACAACAAAAACACCCAGGACACTCCGGGTTGCTCCAACTAGTAGTGAAATACGAGTATTTAGTGACAAATATGAATGTATTGTATAATATTACGTATTGATGCTGAAATCAAATGGTGAAAGAGTATATCATAACCTTTTCATATTTTCACAATTTATATATAAAATTGTCATTGTGAAAATTGCATTTTTACATAGGGTTACTTTGTCTTCTTCAAATCTCCAAATTAACCAAACATAATTCGTCCTGTGTTAAAATACTCATTAAGTTAAAATACATTTTCATCCATGAAATTCTTGAAATGCTATTTGTTTATTTAATGTTATTTGATTTAAAAACTTTACATCTGTAAATATATTTTTGATGAAATAATAAAAAATTAATTCACAATTTTCACTGTCAAATTCTTCAATATTTGCATTAAAAAAGAAGAAATAATTGCCTTTACATAATTGATAAAACTATTCATTTAAATTCTGCACGAATAAATCCAATATTTGAAGTCCCTAAGCGTTTATGCTATCAATATTAAGGAAATTCATGTCAATCAATTTAGAAGTGTGAACTCAGATGCACAGTACAATTTACAATGAGAGCTCAGGAGCATTGCCAAGTTACATGGTTCAGTTTAAATTAACTCTGTCTCTCATTTAATCCCTCATTTTCATGTATAATGAAGTTGATATTTAGCAAGGCAATTTCCAAAAGAATTTTTTTATTCTGCAATATTGTGAGATATTGTGAAGTAAGAAATATTAAAGGGGTGTATTACACAATATAAATTCCAATGAAAATATTATTTTCAGATATATACGTCTGCATTTACATTATTTTTAATATTCAGAGAGTGTAACGTAATCTATTAAATATACCTGATTTAGTATTCAGGAATATTTAAAAAAATACAGAGTAAATTTATCGCACCCGGGAGTGGAGTCAGAGCCAAAAAGTCATAATTCACATTTCTGCTTAAAATATAAACGCGGTGGCCCGCATATGTCGCGTGTATTCCTGACAGCAGCGCTGTACGCGCGCGCGCGGGGCAAGAGAGAGAGAGGGAGACATGATTCACGCGAGCAAACGCCTGGCTGGCCGCTCGCGGTGTCGTGTCTTCACGAAGCGGCGGCGATGGTGGCGGTAGCGGCGTCTGATCACGCTGCGTGGGTGCGGGACAAGGGTGGCGGCGGGTATGGGCGATGGACGAGCGATAGAGCTGGATACCAGAGCTCACGGAGAGCGGTCGCTCCGCGTATCGTGACGGATTTTCCGGGAAAGCCGCGCGCGATCTCGGGAGTGAGTGCTGGAGGCGGCAACCAAAGCTCAGACTGAACGGCGCCTTTTGCTGGCGACGCGCCGTCTGCGCTCGTGCGCTGCAAACGATGCACGCGAATCAACGGGACCGCGACTCTGCGATCACTGCGAACTAGGGATGGGAGACGTATAGGATACATAGGAATTCCTCTCACTTCGGATGACACACGAAATGACTAGAATACAATAAAAATGTACTGATACTACTAAAAAGCTACTGATACGCGCTCGGTTGTAAGTGATCACACGTAAATGGGAATTTATTCTTCATAAATGTGTACAAACTACTTATATTAAAAAATAATTTATTTGTATATGAATTGAGTGTAATTAATATTGTATTGCAAGAACAATTTTACACTGTCCATTAAAATCTGACTCTTGCAATATTTAGTTCTTATTGCGTTGTAAAAACATAGAACTTACCACTAATACCGCGAATTTCTATTCCCGAATGCTTGTTAAAAATTAAAGGAGGCTTACGATATCTTCGAGGCGTTTCCACACAGTTATGGGGACGTAAGGACGCTTTTGCTCGACACATCGAGACAAACGACTGTAATACCTGACGTTGTGGCCAAAGTATTCATCATCGTTCAATAAAAAATGAGGAACAATGTATCAGACTTTATCATAGCATCTGGTTTAGTTATAATATTTTGCTTCATATGGGAAGATTCAAAGTCTATACATCTTTTAGTTTTCAAAATCATTGTTTACAAATACAGAGACAAAAAATTTTTTGTTACTCCTATAGCACTAAGATGGCTCTGTTACATTTCGTAACATACCGCTTATAATCTTACGTATCAGTCATCCGCTTTGTAACGGACGATTTCACAATGTTACACAATACTCACTCATCCGATGCGTCTACAAGCCACAAACTCCCAGATTCCCCTTTTTATTTGAAGCACACCAAACCTCCAACGGTTGGTCTGAGTCGGCAGTCTAGTAGTTTCTGTCAGTAGTAGCTTTATGAAACCATAGATAGCTCGTATCCATATATTACGAAAATTCAATTTAAGTTGTAATAAATTAGAGATATTAAGGAAACTCAATGCATGAAAATCTATATAAATATTATTCCAAACGCAATTCACATTAAAGAAATGTATCATGAAGCCTATCAAAAAATTAATTGAATAAGCATAATGAAAATGCAACAATTGAATTTTGTTCTAATTAATTAAATTGTGTTAATTAATTAATAAAAAGTGCTAATTAATTAATTATTTGTTCAAATATTAAAAAAAGGTTGGTAGTTATACAAGCATTAATGAGAATAGTTACCAACAATTTAATATTGTATTTGTTTAAGGTATTTTTCTTCCAATTATAACTATTTATATATTCATGCTTAACCAGAGTCAATTGTAAATGTAGTCTTTTTTCAGCTCTCACAATTTTCATTTATAGCAGGTAATTTATTATTCATTTAGTATTAAATTTGTTGTTTATTTTATAGCATTTATCTTTATAGTTAACTTTTCATCTTATCTAGGAATTTTTGATGAAAGTTTTGAATCCGCCTCTGCCTTAGGGTCCTTGATCGGAATTGATGGCATGGTCCCTTGCTTGCTTTCGGAGAGTAAATTATTTTATTGTCCTCCACGTGGTCATACGCAGTTTGTACTGTTTTGTTTGACANTTTATTATTATTATTATTGTTATTATTATTATTATTATTATTATTATTATTATTATTATGACCTTGGGGAAGCCCGAGAATGGCTATCAAAACCGTAAGTTCGTAGCAATGTTCGTAAATCTTCACTCGCACTGTGAGTGCCATGGCTGCTGCGTCAGGTTGTGTCGGTGAAGAAGAAACGTTTTTCCTATTTTTTCGAGAACAGAAGTAAATGTAATTCTATAAGTTGGACATTATTTGCTTTGTTATTGAATGTTTCCTTCTTAAACCGTACGGGCCCCAGAGCATCTTTTGCTTGACCTACAGAGGTCCGTTATCAAGGAAAACGACTTATTTGTTATGACTTTGTTCCTCTTATTATATCAGTACTATTTTTAAAATTTATTTTGAAATATTACACCATTTGTTAAGGAACATAGCACCGACTACCGATTGGGTCCATATGGACCCAGGGAACAATATATATTTAATTCTTTGCTATTTATGAAAAGTATATGCTTTTGCGTTTCAAATGTTTCTCTGTTACTTTACACGAAATGTTCTTTTATATTAGCTTATCAAATACCATTCATCGAAACTTTCATATCGTCTAATGTAACATAAGAAAACCTTTATCTCTATCTGCGTGACATGTATTAGAACTGCAGTTCTTCGAAACTATAATCTCCAGCTTGAGGGACAATAATACATTCTTCCTGGTTGAGTGAGAGCCCGGTTGTGTCCACCAGTGAAAGATTCCTTTCTTCGCAGAATTTACGTTTGAAGTGCGAGTTTATGAGAACGGAATACCGAAATACGTCTCTCATCTATATCTTCAATTTTGAGTGCGTAAGAAACGTTATGCTTTATGATCAGATGGGAGTTTGGCTTCAATTTTTTTTTTGTCTTATGATAAGTAACGTATCTGGTGAAATGTTTTGCTTCATATTACCTTCACAACTTCAACGAATGCCAATGAATTTATCGTGCGTAAATTGAAATTCCCATGAATCAAACAATGAGTGGGAAACACTGAAACAAATGAAAAGAGGACTTTCGGAAATGAAATGATTTGCCATTTAGAGCTAATGGTTCAGTCGTACGGACAACTAGTAGAATGTGATGTTTTGCGTCCGCAGTCTGGTCCATCTCCTAGTAATTCAGGTCTTCGCGGATCGAAACATCAATTGTTTCATCCTGTATGTTTTCGATGCAAGGAAACGTATAAAATACAACTGAAAACTGGAATGATAGAGTAAGAATGATCGAGAGTGAACCATGGAAAAACATGGACACCGAAGAAAATGGACATAGTTGGTAGAGGTCTTCTACCGCAAGTTAATATGTTATCCTTTACTAAGAAAGTAAAGGAGATAATTATATGTACCAGATCCTGTCAAACTCATCCTAAAATTGTCAATATCAGCGTACAAAAGCATATGAAATTACATTTACATGAATAGTGAAGGTGGCGTAGACATCGACGATCAGACGATTTGATGCCACAGTGTCCATTGAGTGAGCAAGAGATGGCCATTAGTTATTTTTTAGTATATAAACTCATTCAACGACACTCGGAAGTTGGAATTGGTCTCCGGCGTATTTACACCTGTTCAGGAAGATTTATTTATAAATAAATCATTATGATTTATAAATAAATAATACAGAATAAAACATAAACACACGTATTTGCAAGGAAATCACAGATAATTATGAAATTTTTCTAGAGTTTTTTTAAGTTTTCAGCAGCAAGTTGATAATTTTTTTCTCGACAACAATATCCCTCCACTATCCCTCTCTATTCACAATGTTCATGTTCAACGAACAGCTATTACCCGCACAGAGCTTTCGTATACTACTTGAATTTGATTTCACGTGAGTGATGGTAAAGATTTCAAATAGCGTACTGTCTCGTCGAGGCCGCTTCACAAAATTTCACNAATTTTTCTAGAGTTTTTTTAAGTTTTCAGCAGCAAGTTGATAATTTTTTTCTCGACAACAATATCCCTCCACTATCCCTCTCTATTCACAATGTTCATGTTCAACGAACAGCTATTACCCGCACAGAGCTTTCGTATACTACTTGAATTTGATTTCACCTGAGTGATGGTAAAGATTTCAAATAGCGTACTGTCTCGTCGAGGCCGCTTCACAAAATTTCACAGAGTTTAGGTAAGTATTCAAATTACAAGAAAATTGTGAGATCTGTCCAAGGAAATAAGTCAGGAAGTTACCAAGTAGACATATGTGCGAAATGAGAAGTATTTCCTGAAAAATCGTACAAAAACATTGAATATGTCAGGAAACGCAAAACATGAATTAAAAATTAACTTTAAAGAAAATTGGTTTCGTTTTTCAAAAGTACAATTTTTCTTCCGAAAAAAATAATAACAAAGGTTTAGGAACCATGGGGGACCCCACTGGTAGTCAGTGCTATAAAAAAAATTGCGGTACTCGAAGACATACGAAGAAGTTTGAAATTAATAGTATTTGCTTGAGACGGGATGAACTTCAGTTGTCTCTTTTGGTATTAATAGAAAATGGAAATCCATTTTTAAACTGAAATGAATAAAAACTGGTTTGAGATATTTCTTTTGATTTCCAGTACATACTTATCTGTAATAAGCATGTAAATCTTGTGGTGTTTACTTTGACCGAACATCGACTGGATATGTTTCAAAACTTATTTCAATTTCTTCTCGTTAGCTTGAATTTTTTTTAAGAAACTACATTGAAAACACTGCAATTGCATCCGGCACATTGTTTTAGCTTATGAAGTAATTTTGACCGATTCCAGAGCTTCATATTTCTCATTAATTAATCAATTAATGAGTGATAGTTTGCTGGTACTGGAAAAAAGTTGAGATTAAATTATAGGGGAAAAATTAAACCATTGTTTTTATATTCATTACGGTTCTTTACAAGAATAACTTCTTTCTTTAGTTAAGTACGTACCCATGCTTCGTGCCTTAACTGTCACGCTGAGGGTAAATGAAGTCACTTTCGATTCTTAATACGATGTTCGATTTCCTTCATACATATTTACTCACTCACGAACCACCGATATTCGCTCTCGCATTCTCACGCGATGGAAATCTATTTTCTTCGTTGTTTCTACGAATCGAGCTCTTGGGTTACGGTTTTGCTGAACTCCTTCTATTCTTCCTTTAGGAACATCTGGTATATATTTTTCTAAAATGCAATAAATATATTTTTTATTTCCCTTAGCGCGTTGCTGGTAACATTAGCGTGTTTCTCTTAATAATAATGTTATGTTATGGAACAAAAAAGTGAAAATTGGACTCGTGCAATCAGATTCCAGTAATACCGCATTTCTTAAGTGAGTGACAAACGGATGAAGACTGCACAAAGGTGAAGTTGTGGCCGGAATTGAAAACTGTATGTTTTCCGCTACTACTATGCATCTGTAGGCATTACGTTAGTTCAGTTTACTTTCAATGGATCTTCCCCAATAATCAATAGGAAAAAAGAGTACCACTGCTTGTATCTACGTGACAGCACGATCAAAATATATGCATTTCTAGTAAAAATGAAATTTGTATGTATAGAAAAAATAAACTATTGAGATTTTTCAGCTATATATTGCATTCCATTCATCTCAAAAAACGACATCAGTCTTCATTCTTATAATGCCAGATCAACGGACGCATTTCAACTCTTTATTTTTAACCAAATCACAACGTAGTTAACTTGCATAGTCGATTGGTATCAGGCATTTTGCAATATCGTTAGGCAAGACATTTTGCAATATCGTTGTCATAGAAAAATGTTCATTATAAAATTAGTGTTAGAGTAAGAGTCACAACAATAATAATATTGTACAACGAGAAAGTAAGAGAGAGCGATATTAAAATATATTTATTCCCTAAAAACTAATCTTCTATGATTAATAATACAAGAATTGTCATTTTGGTTAATTTTCATTCTTACTCTGAACTGTCGTCGAAACAAAATAACAGACCTTTCTTGGGTCCTCGGGATAAACATAAATTTTTCAATTCGTTCATTACCTTATGCATGATGCAAATCCAATCACGTTTCTGAAGAAATCCCCTAGTAAAGATAAATAAAATTTCCCAAGTAAAATGGCCACCTGTTATGTCCAGGAAATCAAAACATGCTGTACTGTTATGAATATTCCATGCATGTTTATAAACAATAGGCAGTAAATAAGAATAAATATTCACTAAACATACATCGTTACTGCAACGTACCATAAGATACACCGAAGTCTGTGATGTAAATAAGTCTTAAGGATAATCTATATTCGTCTATATCAATAAAGATTAAAGAAAGAGTATTTGCACACTAATCGAAAAATTCAAGCGACTAAAGGTGAGGGTTCTCTGATACTGCTAACATTGTTACTCATTCCTATGCCTCGCTTATTCGTTCCAAATATATATTAGTGGGTATAGCTTTTTGCATAATGTAACAGTTTTAATGACAAAAATGTTCAAATTTTCCTGTGAAACCCTTCCCCCGAAAAACTCAACTGAATTTCTCAGCGAAATAAGAATGTAGATACATCTGTTCAAAGTTTGTAGTTAAATTTATAAATTACAGTGTGAAGAGTCCGAAAATCGGTAACACAGAGAAAAGCAGGACAATTATCAAGGAGAGTTGTTTTCTGTTACAACCAATGAATGCAATTTCTCTTTATTGATTGAAAATGCGCGTTGAAACCCAGAAACGAAACTGAATGGGACAAATAATGAAGAACAAGAAGCACAAGCGAACTAGACAAGCTGCAAAACACCTGTGTACGTAATACTGAGAAAGCTAATGAACAACAGCCATAAAGAAATTAATTCTAGTATTTCAGCTTCATATGACGGCTTAACAATAATCTCAAAGCTTCGACTGAAGATGTTACGTGGAATGAGGATTACCAATGCAGAGTCCAGTACCACCTCTTCAACCTAGCACAATACCAGCAAGACTAATGAGCAACATCTATTAATTCACGCTATTATATTATGACTATTCATAGTTGCATTATATTTCTTTATAGATGTATCGGTGAGTAAATACTCCCCGTGTTTTGAGCGTAGTTCTTCTCAACATTCAGGTGTGACCTAAATGGAGTACAGACGTACCATAAAGAATTGGAATGTTTAGTCATCGACGTGTGCACCAGCTGTAGAAATATTCTCAACGACTGAATCGTTCGTTATGAGTATTTTATTATACTCATAACTAAGCTTGTGATCGATCCGTTNTATTCTCAACGACTGAATCGTTCGTTATGAGTATTTTATTATACTCATAACTAAGCTTGTGATCGATCCGTTGTATCTTGATTTTTTATTCATTCATTTTCAATTTTTATACATTACTTTATTGACGTTGTTGCTCAATACGTGGTAACAGGTTAAACAAACAACAATGCAACATTGTTTGTAAGAAACAGTAAAAGGAATCTGTTGTTATGAATACAAAGAATTCAAATCAACACACAAGACGCTCTTGTCTAAAGACTTTCAATACGAAACCAATATCGTCTTTTATTTAATACTGGCAAAAACTGTTTTCTTGAATATTTTATGTCTTCATTCTCGCTTCCACCTGCCATTAACCTTCTTTCGAAAGCAATGTCCTCAACGCCAAGTCACTTCATCTCCTGTTTAGGAGGTTAACACGAACTCCTTTGTCGACGAAACGAAGAACATGGGAGGCAAGAGAGAGAGGTGATTTGGGTGCAAAAAGAGAGAGAGGAAGAGGTGACGAGGAGGTAAGTGCTGCGGGGCAGGGCATGGGGGATGGCGCGTGGCGCGAAGGAAACGGTCGTCTCGCGCCTTTGACTTCAAAAGGCGCCGTAATGAAGCGTCGCCCTTGGGAAGACTGGGAGCACCCTCAGCGGCCCATCTACCACCCGCATCGCCCGCCCTTGCGGCTCCGCAACAAAACACGATCAAAGGCTTTGTAGCCGTCGGCTTTTTATTGTCGCCGTGTAGACAACTCAGCCACGTATCCGTTTCCTAAAAGGGTCCGGAATGAAAGAGTTCAATTGTGTTTATCAATCATGATTGTGTTGTGGGCTTTTCGTGCCGCTAATACATTCATCAAGCCTGATTATCTCAGGCGAGGCCATTACACTGCCTTCTCATGTAATACCGAGTAATGGCACGAATATTTTTTCAGCAACTATGTAAAACAAGCAAACGAGTTCTTTTACACGATATTTTGTAAACGCTCATCGATCCCTATTATCTTGTTTACCAAAAAAATTGCTCTTTCAATCTCGCTGTTGTCTTTGCCTATCATGTATCAAAACAAATAAGGACTTTAACATCTAAAATATTGAATAATTTCCTTTAGTCTTACACACTTATTACAGTCTTATAAACGTTTGGTCTTAAGAAGAAACTGTGTGTGTACTTCAGAACTGTTACTGCCACGGCCCTGTTTCCTATAAGTTCAATTCACGTCTTATTATTGCGTCTCAATTTTCCATTAGACGTGGATATAAATGATAGTCTTTGTGTGTTCTAATTATCGTCACGTGCAAATTCGGATCAGATAAAATCTAGGGTCCACATAGCAAAATCCTAAATGCTGGGACGGTGATTCTACATGAAACCGCGAGTGCATTTGACTGCGTCCACTCCGTCACCACGTCGCCGTCCGTTCTCCACTTGCACAAAAGCACCGGCGGGCACGGCGGCGCGCTTAAGGGCGATAACAAGTAATGGTCGTGATATTTTGCGCTGACGTATGTTTGTGTGTGGTCGTATATCGTTCTCCAAAGCTTGATACATCGTTTGAGAGCTCACACCACAAATACAGCATTGCGCTTTCCGGCCGGTCGGTCGGTCGGAGAAGAGATGTGGGAAAGAGTAGTTTGCACCTTGGAGACAAATGAGGCAATGTTTCAAGGCGGCGGCGGTCATTTTATTCGTAGTACACCCTCCACGCTACATTTTACACGGGAGGGGAATGAGACCACGAAAGATGTCATTATCGTTACGGGAAGGTAATATATGGGTCTAATTTGATACGAATTGATCTTTCGAAGAATCAAATTACTGTCTGAATGATGGTATTACGGAAAGAGAAAAATGGCAAATATTTATTTTGAATTCATTCTGAATATTTACCTCATTTTATTTTGGTGTTCTTACGTCAAAGACAAATTGAGTACATTTCTCACTCTAAGAACAGGTACATCGAAATGGAAATGCTTTTGCTTTTTATGGCCAAACAATTTTACTAAGAAAATGTGTAATATTTAATATGTACTCTTTCGATTACATGAAATAAATTCTCTTGAGAAGTTATATTCCATAACCATCAAGAACAACAAATTGTAAACTTCAATCTATGGAAGTTAATCGCTAACATAGCTTTTATTATATTTATATATTGTTCCTCGCTTAAGTGAACACTATGAATATTAGGTTCATATCGATTCTGGTATGCAAGTTGTACTCGTTTAATTCATATCAGACATATAAAATAAATTTTAAGGCTTACCAGTAATTGAATTCCGATAGATCTCATAATGCGTATGTGATGTTTCTCAATGGATAAAAAGTTAATGAACTGACCAGTATATGACATTAATATTATAAACATATTTCCATCCAAAGAATTCACTATATGTTTAGTCTTGATTACGCGTTTTATGCATATTGTCTCAGATGTAAGTCATTAACGAAACTACACATATCACTCTCAATCGAAGGAAAAATTGACCACTTTTTTCGTTAAATTCATTCCCATTCTCCACAGGCGTTTTCCAATACATTCTCCAACGTTCTCATTATTTTGTTCGTACACGTTTAACGTTTGATCTGTGCATGGAAAATTCCTAAAGTGAAGGAAGAAATCTCCGTGATGAAAATAGTGTTTGAATCAAATCAAAACAAATAATTTTACCATCCAAGCATTTAACGCGTATTTTCATGTCCGAAATTGAATCAATGGGGTTGTTATGACATAGATAACAAAAATAAGAAGAAGGTAGAATGACTAAATTTACCTGGAAAAAAGTACACGTAAAAGTGAATGAGAAAATTTTCTTTTAATTTATTACTTAGTTATAAAATAGAGATCAACTCTTATGAATCACCATAACTCAACCAAATACTGTTTTCCAATCAATAAATGTTGTTTAGTAACAAGTCAAAATTTTCATCTTATAATATAACGAAAAAATGAAAATAAAGTATCTGTACAAAAAGAAAGATTCAATGACAATATTATGAACTGATTTCATATTTTTTTCCTTGTAATATTATTTTCATTTTACTTGTCTGTTAACACGTCAGTGATTGACATTTAAAAAAATATGAGTACTGTACTGTTCGCGATATTTGATATAGTTCTCGCACTGTTAAGACCTTTGAATTGCAACTCATTTTTCCATTGAATTATCATGAAACATGCAACAAAAAAGCAATCAATATAAACTTTTCAAGAGATTGGGTATTAATACATCGATTACAATTTAGTTTTATGCAAATATCAGATATTGAATCTGTAATGTGAATGTAGTGTCGGGATATAACTATTCAAATTTAAGGATTATTCAATGAATTCTCTGATACAAAGGAAATACTATAATTATTGTGAGTATGATTATTTATGGACGTTGTAGAGGTAATAATAGAAATGGAAATTCGTTTCAATTTGACAAACTCCGAAGTGAATGTAGATTAGTATTTCTTAAAATTATTTGAAGAAATAATAAACTAGTACGGTAAAAGATCTCATGAAACTANCTCTGATACAAAGGAAATACTATAATTATTGTGAGTATGATTATTTATGGACGTTGTAGAGGTAATAATAGAAATGGAAATTCGTTTCTATTTGACAAACTCCGAAGTGAATGTAGATTAGTATTTCTTAAAATTATTTGAAGAAATAATAAACTAGTACGGTAAAAGATCTAATGAAACTAATACAGTAAATTCTTCGTGTTATATGCGTTTTATAAGTTACTGGCTTCGTATAGGCCTGATAGGAAACTGGAGTCTTAGGTAAAGGAGATAAAGTGCATGAGGTCCAATATGAGAGAGAGTTCGGGGATTTCGTTACGTAGAAGGCTGAAAACGAAATAAGGTTTGGGGGTAGAACTGAACCTTGAATAAGGTGTCGTCATAACACTCTGTTTTGTCCAAGGCAGTTTTTACAAAAAAATAGCGAATATTGATGGTGAGGTGAATCACAACTCATAATATACCAGGAGATTATACAGATTCGAAAGACGTGGATAACACAATAAAAATATGTCGTCAATAATTCTTTCTTAAAATTTAGTATTTTACACGTAATCTATGTTAGGAATATTTTAAAACAAAAATTTTAAACTTTAAATTGTCTTATATGTGCTTTATCTATTAACATAGTGGACACTACTAGAAAGTCTTATACTTTATTGAGTTATGTACATTTTGATCATAGGAAAATATTTACGTCATTGGAATGATATTACTTACATAATTTTAACTTTAGACTCCCCTCATGAAATTATTCAAATATAATTTAATTTTCTGTACACTAATTAATACAAAAGGATATGATTGATTTGTTACTCATAACATATGTCTATATTACTCATTTCTTCTATTGGTATTAATCGTACCATTTTTTATCTTTCTTCATGGAAACCCTTTCAATTGTTTTTACGAAGAACCACCCTTTTTATTCGTCCCTTACAATTACGAATGATTGAGGGCGTGACAAGAGTTTTTATTGAACAAGTCCATATATTCATGATATATTATTTTTCGTGATATTACTGGTAAAAATAATTGTTTTGACATGTGAAATAATCTGAAAAATTTAAAGAAACAGAACGAATTCTACTACATTTTTGTAAAGAAGTCATAAACTATTTACGTACTTGAAGAAAATATTATGTTTCTCCATGTTTTAGGGAAGTGGAAAAAACATACATCACTATAGAATCGTAATAGAATATACAATAATTAAAGTGATGAAGAAGTGAAATACCATAAACAAGTATTTTTTTGAGTGTGTTAATTTACCTTTTCTGTAAAAATTATATTTGACGCTAAGCTCTGAGAATAGGCGGATATTTCTTGGTTTCTCGTGATGGTAAATTTGTTATAAAAACAATTATATATTTTATTAAACAAATCATATTGTGTTTATTTGAATAAAGATAATTACCTTTACATGTTATATTTGTCTATTACAATTGCATACACAGGAAACGTTTTAATTTTCAATACGAAACAGATCCACGGTAAAAGAAAAGTCTTATTCAGCTTGAATTAACTAGTTTTTAGAAAATATTCACCCAGATGTAAAATAAAACAGTACATTAAGTCTCGATGTGTGATTGAAAGTTTTCTACCGCATTATTGCTCCTGTACTGTTAGCAAATGTGTTGATTTTAGGTACTGGAGATTTTAGAATGTAATGTTTGTTTTAAATATCCATCATGTTCATATTCATGATAATATTGTACATACAATAACGTATATTTCATCCTAGTTAAATTCTGTTGATTAGCTGTCACTCCACATTATTTTATATGAGTATTAGTTATATTAAAAAAAAATAAGAATTTGTTTTCAATCGTAATACTTCTCACGTATGGGTTCATTTGGCTCGATTGTCTACGTTATGTACGATATATCCAGAGCTCCATTCATACCCTGGATTTCTCCAGTTTCTTTTGTATAGTAATTTAAAAAAATATTCGGTTACTCTCATTAAGTCAAAAATTTACATCTTCTCGATTAAGTTATGAACGGAAATGAAATTAAGGAAGAACGAAATACAACGTATTTGCATCTGTGAAATTTCTGAATACTTAATGTAAGAAAAACGAAACAAAGTACTCAATTAATATGAAATAAGGAAATATAATTGCATTTTAGCGAAAGGAAGCACCTCACAAAAATATTTGGTCACTTTCAATTTTTACATTCCTATACACCAAAAACAGCTCTTAATGTCGGGTTTGTTCACACTCCTTTTTAAGTGATTTCGTGTAAACGATTCATCATGTTTGCCGTCATTTTTTCGAGATCTTTGATCGAGGGATGGCACAAAGAGGACGAAATATGACGGTTGAGCAGCATCAATTGGAAATCTTCCATCATGAAAAGGGTTCCTCGTACAGGGAGATTGCTCAATTGCTGCATTTATCGCGTAGACAGATCGGTGATATCGTGCGATAATATAAGGATGAAGATCGAATGCGATCCGTGCTTCAAAAGCAGTCGGTCGCGGAAACTGACCGAACAAAATCGTTTTTCCACGACTATTCTTTGATTATTCAAGTATTGTTTTTGTAACACTTGCTATAATTTCGGAATAAAAACTTTTACCTGGTATTCTCAATTCGGAATAAAAACTCTCTGTATCCCCCTATTACATTCTTTATCCGTTGCAATGAAGACACTTTATTAAACAAAATATTAACTACTTCTTAATTAATAAACCGAGAAAATTAAACATTTGAACAAATATCATTACGAAAATTGTACATCAATAAATTTTGTACGAGAACTCTTGTCCTTAAATTTATTCACGAAAACATACGCCCAGTTGTACATGCCAGAAAATCTTCATCGTTATTTTAATCGGGAAAGATCTCTTGTATAGTTTATCACCAAGCAGTAATTTATAAAATTATTTATGATTTCCAAAAATTCAATCCTTCTGGCTCATCAAATGGTTAAATAACATACTTCCAGTCCGTTTATAAAGAATCATTTATGAAAACTTAATTCCATACACTGTTTCAACTCATTAATGTTTCTGACTACCTTCACCACCTGCGGGCAGACTCATTAAATTGATTTTTAGTATCATACAGGTTATACTTTATGATCCACATAGAGAGATCAAAACGTTTCATGGTTTAATGTTTTTCTAGCTTCAATAGCTACTTTTTCACTTAGTGCATCACAACTTTTCACAACATTGTCATTATTTTTTTATCTGTATTGAATTATTAATTATGTTTCACAAAATATATTGTAATTAAAGGTGTGTAACAATCCACCTCTTCAAATTTTTTTCCGGAAAATATAAAGCAATTATTTTATGATCTACTTACGTAATCTCAAGTTTTGCAGATCGCAGATTCGAATACTCACCTGTAAAAAAAAGGATATGTTAGCAAATATATCATAAATAGTAGAGGTTTTTTTTAGTATTTATGTAAATATTCCTAAATAATGAAAATTATGAAAGTTTAACATTTTACTTATAAAAGTTAAAATATATTTATAATTTAACATTTTATGCTAAATTACGTCCGACAGTAGCGTAATAATTAAAATACTAGCGATGCAGTATGATTTTTTGCGAAATTACTTTTTTCGTAGGAAATATATTAACTAAAGAAATCATATTTTGTAAAAATATCATTTAACCTATCTTCACTAGATTGTATTGTTTCGGCAATTTCACACCGAAGATGAAGTTGAAAAAATCAAATGAGTCTCAAATAATTGTTTTGCTCGTAACATAAAGTTTATAAACATTATAAATTCAGACGAAATTTCTTTTATGTAAAAGTTTTTGAGATAATGTCTCAAATATTCTTATTTCTTCGAAATACATCTAAAAATTGCTCTGATATTTATCATCAGAAAATCATAACACGAAAGCCATTAAGTTGTTGATTCATTTATTTTCTTCTTCAGATGTAGTGATTTCTGATTTCTAGTGATAAATATCTTCAATAGAAATTCTTCCTGAGCTCTATAGTTTATTTCTCTCACTATTCATTCCTCATTTTAGATTGTTGGGTGTATTTTGGTATCATAGTTTAATGGAAAATCGACCAAGATCAATCGATGGTAGAACTGCGTTGGCGTACGCGAAATTAGTGTTCTAAGTAGAAAGTTACACGTTGATGTTAGTGGTGGGAAAGGTTCTTGAAGTGACAGCGAGTAAGGCCTAAAAGGGCAATGTGAGTGGTGTACAATGTGATGGTAGCATTTACTGTAAAGGAGGGCAGTACACCTCTCTCTCTCTCTCTGACGATCGAAATCAAATTACCACGCGCTCGCCAACTAATGGAATGAAAACATATGAATGCATACAGAGTTATAAGCGGGATAGGTGTGGACAATGAAAGGGTCTAGCAATACAATGGTCGTACCACACTTCTCGGCAGCATATCAAGAGATCGTAAGTGGATTACTACCGATAAAAGTTCTCGATAGGCGTGTCTCGAGTGTGAGAGGCACCTCCTTGGAGAGTTCAGTACTCTATCCATCATCCCACCTTCTATTGCAAAGTGACGGCCTGTTCGCCTCTGGACGAGTCACGCGCGCTCTACGAGGATTAGAAGGTTCCCACCAGAAACCCCAGAGAGAGTTTTCGAGAATCTTCTCCCCCCCCCTTCAACCTCTAACTTTGAGGGGGATACGACCATTGCTTGTCTTGTTGGGGTGGAAAATAAATTATGAAATTCCTTGTGTGTAGGGAAGCTCCACGTGCACACTGACGCGGTGGTCATCAAAGCATAACTCTGTGATGCTCCCTGATGTGTTTTAACCATGTATAAAATACAAAAGAATGAATAAAACATTGATGTATCTGTACAATTCACAAACATTTCAAATTTTTTGCAAACATGTGTTAAACTAAATTTCGGTTAAGACCTATGAAACATCAACGTAATTAAAGAAAAATATAGAGAATAAAAAAATTACATCTAGATAATACACATTTATCTGTTTTAAGTATATTTTTCCTGTTCTTTTGTTGAGGTATTTTATTAATTTTTGGTATAGTATGAGTCATATGTGTTCGATTCACCGTAACAAAGATTTATATTTCAAAAGAATTTCATTATCGGTTCTCATCGCATTTACGTTTTCTAAAAATAATATTTAATGAGCTATTACTGATCTACATTTGTCCAGAGAGAACTTAATTTATTCTAAAACCAGCACAGTTGTGAAAGAAACGTGAAAAGAGATAGAGGGAGTAATAAACGACTGGACACAAATTACATGAGAACGAAAAGATGTGGTAGAGAGATACTTGCGATGGCGTTTGTAAGCTGGAAGCAGTCGCAGCAAAGGCTGCACGTCAATGGTGGTGAATGTTCGAAGAGGCAGCAATTTTGCACGCAACCCTCTTATAGACCACAATTCAGGGCATGGAAGCGAACGTCGATGAAACCAAAGCGCCACCATCACTCCCATCGCACCACTCCCAACACGATTACCATCGTCGTTTCCATTGCTAGCCACATCACCACCTCTCTCTCTCTCTCTCTCTCTCTCTTCCAACGTGTCCTTCCTTCCACTTCGGATGATATTAACCTCCCTCTCTTCCTCTCTGAAGCATCCTTTGCGGTTTCGTTTCCAACCACCGTCGTCATCACCACCACTATTTCCAGCAGCGTCGCAAGCACATTGCCTCGTCGTTGCAGTGGAAGCATTAAAGTTTCATAGGGAATCAGAAGGCAGCGAGAGCACATCACGTCGCTCGGTCGGAGGGAACGAGTAAGGAATCCGCGTATGTGGAGACGAACGAGTCTGCAACTTGCGAAGTCGAGTCTCGAGGGTGGATGGACGATAACTGGATAGCGTGTGGCATTGCATGTCTGGAGCATCAAAGAGAAAGGTTGGACAGAAGGTTGACACTTCCTTATCTCGACTTGCGACGGATTAGAGGGAGGAAGGTGATAAAAGAAACAACATTGTAGATCAGTGATAAAAGTGGAATTTTATTTCACTAAACTTTTCAATATCATAAAGTAATTTTATAATCTAAGAAAGAAGAGAGATCAAGACATTAAAACACGTTAGGATGTAATTCTTTTCACATTTTCGGTAATTCTATAGACACTATCATTTTAAATCCATTAGAATAAATAGTTTTATTTAAAACATCCGTATACAAAACACTTTGGCGAAAATTTTATAGTTAATACTCACCGTCAGTTTTACTTGGTACGATCTTGAATTTCTTTTCTTATCTTAATTACTACATGAATTTCGTTACTTAACCACTACGTCATTTCTGTTACCCAATCACTTCATCAAATGTCCCTCAGTTCTATTTGATTTTGTACGATTTTATTCCAATGCGATGTGACAAAAAATGTATATCTTAAATTTACAAACAAACGAAAATGAGAATGATATACGAGTCGTAGTTTGATTCTTTGATCGATCATCGAGGAAGAATCATTCCCTATCATTGTTACCATTCCAAGATTCATGAGTCATGCACGTGCCTCTGTTTGTATCCGTTCACCGTTTCGCGCATAAATGAACAATGTGTAAGTATCAACAACCACGTGGTGTGTGTGTGTCCTCCTTCCGCAGGAAGTTTCGAGTCCCGCACGCAGTCGGGTCATTCGAGCGCGAACTGCAACACTGCTTTCAATCTCCGCTCCCCCCCCCTTCCCATTTTGACCCATTGCTGTCGTTGCAACTCGACCAATCGACCTTAACTACACGGACTTCACTGATTACCCCTACTACTACTACTACTACTACCGTACTACTCATAGTAATAGGCATTCCCTTCATATTCTTGCGTACTTTTGTCTTATTTATTTGTCGATCACTTCCAGTCCATTCCAGAAAACATAGTCGACATGGACGATTTCTGCGTCATAACAATACTAAAAGATCCCTATCGCGGGAAATACTTGGTCGTCGAGGACTCTATTTGATATGATCGAAACAAAATGTTAAGTCACTTACCCATTTAAGCAATCTGTTAACATTTATTGTTGATTTCGTGTTGTGAAGAATGTTGTTGAAACGTCTATGTCTGTGTTCTCCGTTAATTTGTTTCATATTTAATTATGGTGAAATTGGTTTATAATTTTTTTAGCATTATTTAAACGTCTGGCCAGTTTCACCATATTTGGCATAATCAACTTTTTCTTTAAACATTGCACGCCGCCAACTCACTCCTATCTATCACGCTCTACAAACTTCCCTGAATGGAAATGCCTTGTCATCCCACACCTGGGGTTAGTGGAATAAAACACTTTCCAAAAATATTTTCTATGAGTAATAATAACATAATAAAAGATTTTTTTAAACAATTTTTTATAGAATTAATTACCAAGGAGTTCAGTTGCCTCTTCACCGTATCACAGTAAAAATATAAAAATGAGAAACCAAATTCTGTACCCTCTCACCTCGGTCTCCCTGACTCTTAAGTTGGCAGTGAAGGACGAGAGAGATGAGAGTTGGAGAAGGATTGCTTTCAATAATTTATTGAAGTTGCATGCAGATTAATTAATTTTCTTTATCTGAAAATGAGCGAGAAATACTATTCCTAAATAAAAAAGTTTACCTTCAAAATATATATTCGTAATATAACCTATTCGAAAGAAAATTAAAATTCTTATTTGGTAAGCAGCTTTATTTTTTGTTCTTTGTTTTCACCTTTATGATCACTTCATACGCATTTCCTATTATCATATCTTATCTTTAACTCGTGTCCCCATACTCGACTTAGTTGTCTATCCGTGGATCACTAGAGCATATATTTTGTCTCTAATTCTTTTTGAATTGGTCGCTGTGTGCAGTCTCGAAACAAAGTCCCCTACCTCCACCCCCCACTCATCACTCCCGTCGTGTCTGCGAATCCTCTCGGAAATGCTAACGAACCGTGAGGATGCCATTGTGTGAAGTACTGGATCAAATTTTGCACGATATGTTGGTGATTCAGTTCGTACGATTCCACATCTAAATGTCCGGAAAGGAAGAGTGAGAGAGAGAGAGAGCTAGACTGAATAGAATGTTCTCATTGAGTTAGTCGTGCAGACGGCTGGTTTTTTTGCCTTTGTTTCGCTACATGTGCTTCGGATTCGGGCTTTGCATGTCAAAACTTGAGTGAGTGAAATAAGAGACTGCTTCTATATCCTGTTTGACAATGCCTCTTACGAGATTGATGAATTTAGTTTGGAACATTAAAGAAGTATTTTATGCTTTCAATCTAGTTGTGAATGTACTCGTATTTGTAGGTGCAAGTCATTAGACAGTGAGATTTATTAATAATTTCTTCGACGAATTTTAGTCAACTATTTTTCAGAATTTAACTCTTTAAAATGGTCCAACAAGATAGGTAATTCTTTTATATACTTAGACGGAAGTTATGTTACAACTAGATATCCAAAAAGTACAGTTTTCAGGAACTCAAATAATTTTGAAGAATAACTTTATAACACGAAAAATGTTTTAACGTTTAATTTCTTTAAAAAAATGGAGTACAAGGAATTTTATATTCAAATTGATTGCAATACATCTCGTTTTTTCATGTATCTTCCTATTACTTTGTATTACAGTATGATTGATTAAATTTTGTCTCTGAATTATTTGATTTTCAAAATCTTTATGAACGTAAAGCATGCGTTTTTGCTAATACTCGTAATTTTATTTAAGTTCACATGCAATTTTACTTATTTAGCAGCAAGAGTCTCTCTTCTGTTCCATTGAATCATGAAGTAAAACTCACGATCTATCGTTATTATTTCTTTTGAAATAATTATTTAACTACACAAAAATTTAACCAAACAATATCTTACTTTTAAATAGAAGGGGAAAAGGAAACAGTAACGATGTTACCGTTTACACGATTAACTATACTAATTGTTTCGTCGTAAATCTGAAACTGCAAATTTAGTTTCAACTTTTTCTAAGCAATTGAAAACGTTTCTCCAACAACCTCTTGTTGTTTATAAGCAATTAGAAACGTCCATCTACATTATTATTGAGAGCAAAAGAATTTCCTCTAATTTCATACTCAGCTCTTTCCTGTAATTTCAACTTTTCATGAACCGTCGTCACAACCAGATCGTCATACCTCTACAATGGCATGACGGGCCGTCGCCACGAGTGAATAATTCAGACGGCATGTCCTGGCGAAGGAAGACCTTCAGTCGAAGAAGGGGTTTGGGAGGAAGGCAGGGGGGCTAGAAGCACGGAAGCGCACCGCACAATACCCCCAAATTGCAGAGCTCTCCTCAAGTCACGTGTTAAGGTGAAGGGTCATGGCGTTTGTGAGACGAAAGATGGACTCATGAATTCATGTACAACGCTCTGATGAAAATGCAACTCAAGAATGTCGTATGGGATGAATGTCCATCTGAAAAACTAGTTTCATGAGGAAATAGTTCTTTTATTTCTCCTGCAGTTTTATGAGGAAATATTTTTGCATTTTCCCTCCAGTAAGGCAAAAATTTTAATCTTTCGTTCGGAAAACTGAAATTTTGAGACCAAAATATTAGAACATATTGATGACGTCATACAAATTAAATTTCGTAATGAAGTATCCAAATTGCGTCATATTTCGTAAGGCAGCGTCCTTTGATCAATATTATTCTCTCTTCACATCCAATAAATATCAGCCATATGCCATCATAATGATGCGCTTGCAATAATACAATCCTGGCCACAAACAAAATTCCAGAAAATGTATATAGATGGTGGATGACAATTTAAATTACATTGCAAAATGATTTGAAAAGTTTGCAACTCAAACACAGAAATTCCAAATCTTTCTATGAAGCATTGATCCAAGAAGAGGGAGCTTGTTCCCCCATTGAATTACCAAATGAAAATAAGTGGTCTAAAACTCAGAAAACTATACTGGATCATCGAAAAACAACTCATCATTACCTAGGGCATAATTCATCTAGAAATCAATGTGGACCAATGGTGTTCAAATTTGGGGTACAGCAAGTAATTCTGAAAATTCTAAAGATATTCCAATAAATATCTCTCCAAACCATGACTAATATACCACGGCACGTCTGTAAAGGAACGTTATTTTACGAATACTGACCTTTTGAGTAATAATTAGCTATATCAGTGAAGAAAACCATCTAATTATCACCGATCTGGACAATAATCGTAAAATGTAGTGACTACAGTTTTCGATTTAGACCATAGAATATTATTATTATCATCAAGTAGGTAATTTTCTCGTTTCTTAAAAGTTAAATTTATATAAGATTTTCATATTAGAGGCTGGGAAAATTGGGTAAATACTCACTCAATTGCCCATAGTAAATCATTCACCTATCCTTCTCTGAAGAACAGAATGAAAACAAGAAAGAAACACCAAAGGGTGGTGAATTAAAAAATCTTCTAATATTTAGTAATATCCCTACTTAAATAGGGAAGAGTGTCTTACTGTGGTTGAAATTTAGATGATTGACGATTGACACTTAACGATACTGTAAGAAAGTTTCGAGATTTCAATTCTTTGGCAGCATGTAGATTGAGATAAATTCACTCTAGAGAGTCATCTTAGATAAAAGTACTCTTGTTCTCTGTCACAGCTGTGTGTTTGATTTGATATCAAGGGAAAAGTACTCAAGAAGTATGTATAATGTTTTAATTGGTCAAGTATTAATTAGATTAGGTTTTATACGATAAAAGTGACAAATGGATAATATAGCATTAGCGACTTTTGCTTTGGTGAAGGTTAAAAGGCCACGGTGTAAAACCAAACTCCCCCCCCCCCTTTAGAATCCGTCGAAAGCAACAAAAGGCGTTGGTCGCATGAATCGCATTTGACACAATCAACGGGACGCGCCATTGCCTCAGGGGTTCTTCTCTCCCCATTGCCATAATTGGCATCCAACGACGTGTCGGTCTTAGCAGGGGTAGAAGAGCACACTATTCAGAAAGCCATTAGGACACGCTGCAGCCTAATTAGTGCTGACAGACGACAGTCCTTGGGGAGGGAGAGGGGAGGAATTGCATTCATTCGCTCAAGATGAGATTAAGATGCTGGGATTGGAGGAAGCAATGGAGCTGCGATGCTGGTTGCAATTGTTAACGAAAGAAGGGCATGGAAGCGTGTTGCATATGTCGGAGGAGAGACATTAATTCGGTAGAGTAAACAGACAGTGGGTATCTAGAAGAGACATCAGATGATGCATGAGTGTAATAAAACGTGTTATAATTTAATTGAAATAAACTAGGAAGATGAGATGAACGAAAATGTGTTTACTATACTAATATAAATGTATTATGTTATATAAAGCAAAAGAAATAAGTGGAAAAGCTCTGATCTTTGCGAATCAAAATTAATTACCATGTATGTGACATGGCCGCATATTAGCCGGAAGAACATTATTGTAATCTCTCTGTTACAAGATAGTGGCATCATACCACCCTCAAGTAGCTAGTAGAAATATGAATTATTATGGAAATGTGTGGATGCACAGACCGATCAATGTGCATAATGAAAGGAAAAAACGTAGTATATAGATGAATTTTGGCACGCATAATAGTTCTAAGCCAGTGTTTCAACACAAGTTTTTGAAGTGATACTGGGGTCACTGCCGCTCGACAGTCATCTGCACAAATTACGCAGCTATCTTCAGAAAAATGGGTGTATGAAGATAGATGATGAAAAGATACAGAGTAAGGATAAGAAAGCCAAAGCTATTTAATGCGTGGCGAATAAGGTGGGAGAGTACAGAGAATGCCTGACAGGTATGTAAGTTCATTTCGGAGGTGGGATACTCAACTAAAGCATGGAAATGGTTCAAGCCATCAAGAAGATTTCTGGAAATGGTTCAGGGTATGAGAGTTTCAGGTAAAATGTTGTGAAAATAGAAAAATAACGTACGTGGGACGTGATTGCAGACAAGAAGAAGAGAATGCTAAGAATATCATGTCGGGGTGTACGTTCTATAATGAGGAAAGACGACACTTCATAACAGGACAGATACGACAAAGACAATGTACAATTCAAAGAAACCTAAAATGAAAGAGACGGAAGAGCAATAAGAAAAATTTAAATAAAAAACACTGAGAAACTATGCCAAATAAGGAATACACTCCATTGAATGGGGATGGAGAAGGAATGAACAAGGAAGTGAGGGGATGAAAGTATATGTGCGTGCACCTCCTCGTGGTGGAAACGACCACGCTTCCTACGGTACGTGACAATGAGTCGCCGTCCACTAAGGACAAAGAAAAGAAAAAGAGAACACATATTTCCATATATTGACCACTTGAACGGATGGGTTCAAAAAATATTATGTGGAATAGTATACAGACGCATCACGAGAGATCGATTATTATTATCTTTAGTGTAGGCCTCATTCCTTGTTAAGTATGTTTAATATTGTATGAACCATATAACGATAAACATACTTATATAATTAAATTTTTCTAGGATAACAGACTTTTGGACTTTAAGAATAATTTGATTCAGATCAAAATAGTTTTTCTGTGTATGAAATTCTTGATGTTATATTATCATTTTTACTACAATCTTTTTGGAAATAATCCATCGTCTTTACCTGTGTATTTCCGTTTTGCAACATTTCGGACGTTCCGTCAACGACCGTTCTCAGGCGTCCGGCATCACCGGTATTCGAACCAGGATACCTTGGCTCTTAAGGCGAGGATTTTACCATTGGGCCACAGCGACGCGGCGATGTAGGTGATATGTTTATCATCTTGTGTTGTGCTGCTCTAGTATTAGTACCCTTTATTATTGGCATCCATGGCAATGTATGTCGATTGAAGGTTGACTTATGCCAGGCGGATGTATGCGACCTCCTTGATTTTCCGTATTTTTGGATCGCTTTCTCTGGCGATGGGGGGAAGTCTTTTCCCATAGGATGCGATGTCCGTTTTCCCAAGCGTGGTCAGCTAGCCTTGACTTGATGGTTCTGTCTGGTACGGCCTTTTGGTTCGCACGGGTAAGGGTCTTCCCGTTTCAGCAATGTACTCTTGGTCACATTCACATGGAATACTGTATATGCATTCCTTGAGTGGTTTTCATCCGTTGGCTTGGTCTTGGTAAGAAAGCTCCTTAGTGTTGTTTTGGAGCTGAACATGGTCCTCAATTGGCATTTGTTTCCAATTCTCTTGAGTGTTTCCGCTAGACCTGGGACGTACGGTAGACACACACATTGACATATTGGCACACACAATAGGTCAGTACTTCTCAAGCTGCAGTGGTTGAAATTTCGTGCCGCTGGTCGTTTATTTATTGTAGCGAGTCAATGGAATTAAAAATTCCACCAAAAGTTAAGTCTGTTGAGTGATAAGATTTTTATGGCCACAAATCTGAAATTGCCTCATATTTACTGGGAAATTTGTACTGTGCAGGAACCAGATGTGATGAATGAAAGGGTTGCGCGTCAATAGTGTCGTTCGTTAAAAAGTGATCGTGATGATGTCAGAAATGACTGTCAGTCTGGAGTGAACAATGAACTCCACAAATTTGACAAAAACGTTCGTGAAACTGGGATTTTGCGATACGTGAACTCTGAGAAAGTTTTCCACAGATTTCTAGGCGTCCGGTGCATGCATTTGGTCACGACTTCAATTTGACTACTATAAGTTTTGAACTCGTTGGGCGCCGTCTTCGCTGCGATCTCCGGCGGCAGAATTTTATGCCGAGGGAATTTCTAAACTAGTTCCGAGATATGACATGTGTTTAAATTTGTATGGCGGTTATGACGAAAAATAGTAGAGATGTATGGTTTTTGAAATTTAAATAATACATTTCCTGTGACTATTCCATTTTTTATAGTCCAACGGAGGTTAATTTATGTACAACAATCGTACTAAGTGGCCTTGTACTAATATTTCTCACAAATCATTTTTAATAGCTGCATTTTAGTGCGATTTCAGAAATCAAAGTTCATGTGAAGTAAACTAATATATACATGTATTGCAAAAATTAACACTTATAGAATAATAAACGCTTAGCATGCCACCGATAGCATGTTATAATTCTTCATTTATTAATAAGAATTTATTTCAACTGAATTCTACCTTTATTACTACTTCCCACAATCCCACTACAAAAATGAACTACCCCACTGAAGAGAAGTGTTTTTGTGTCCCAGATCTACGTCTCCAACTTCTGCTGTTATAAAATATCAAATAAATTCTCAAACATTTGTAGAGCACCATAATCTCCAACACATCCTCAACAACTCTGTCCTTTCATCTCACAATTTCATGGTCCTATCTGTAAAATGTTTTGCTCTGAATAAAGGAATGAGTGAGCAAGTCAGTCAGAAACGCTGCCTATATTGTTAGGTATATCCAATTACGTAGTATCTTTCGATTAAATATATTACATCATATCTCATGTATTTGAATTTAAATTGTCCACATTTTTAGATAAACAATCAGTGCAACAGAGACATACTTTTAATTACGTGAGGAATACTTTCAAGGTTTTTTTTATATCTATCAACAGCACAAAAATAATGCTACAATTCTACATCACGAACTAGTTTACTAAGTAATCCTAAATATTAATTATTAAACCAGTGTTACTCGTTTAATTGATTTCAGTGTATGTTTTGATATTTATAGGAGATGCAATGCCTCATTAAGATAATAAACAAACAAAAAACAAACAAAGTTCTAAAAACAAACAGTCTACATCGCATTTGCAATTTAATTCCTTCATGGGGGGGGGTACAATGTAATGTCAAATTAAAATTGTATTTGTACCAAATATTGTAAATAAACTGTAGAAAAATAACACAGTTGTTATGTTTATTTATTGTATAGCCAAGATTTTCAACCCACTGGTTAGTTCCCTTAGAAAGGAACAACGATTTATAAAACGTTTCGAAACGGGTTAAATGAAATTTCAATTGCGTCAAAAATATTTTGGAAGAAAATTTGCTCGAATAAAATAAAAAATATCTCTTGCTTTTATTAATTTTTTATTATGTCTGTGGTTACTTTTAAACATACTTTTAAAACATCGTAAGTATATCAAAATTATGAATAAACTGCATCGAAAACACGATTTTTTTATGTGGGAATTTAGATGTATTAGTAGATAGACAAAAAGAACAAAGTTAGAGATTCAAAATGCTAACTTCATTCCCGTTTGAGAAGATACATAGAATCCATTGTTAAAATGTTGGAAATATGAGTTGATGTCAACTCGTGCGCCTGCTGACTCTTGGTGACATTCCCGTGGCAGCGGCGCGTGGGAGGGACCGCGTAGGGCGATCGGCAGGGGCTGAGCAGCGCTTGGGGTCAGCGCGTGGGGCCGCTAACCGGATTCCCGCGGTTCGATGCGGCTTCCGTCTAATCCCCTTGGTCGGACAACGCACGGATGGCCGGCGGCAGGGGGTAGTTGCTCCTCCCGACGTGTTCCCCCATCCCCTTGGCTTCACTTTGCTTCAGGCGCCCGCATCTCATTGTACGCTCTCTGCTTCACCGCTATGTCTCTCCTTTTCTATATCTATTCAACCACACATATCACCTTCAGGTATACTTTTGTTACAGAGCTTCACTACTAAACAATTTCATACTAACAACTCTCGCCCATAATTTAACAAAAGTCATTGCTATTAATCTTCCCACTATCACTATATCTTATTTCTAAAATATGCTTTTTACAAATACTTCCATTTCTTCCTACCATTCTTTACCAATTGCCACAAATGCAAACATTATTTTCTTGACTTGAGATGAATCGTAATCTTATATTTTAACTTCTATTTAATGTGTAATTTGTTTTTAATTTGCCACATTTAAATCACAAAATGAATTCGAATCCAGGTAAGTTCCTGAGGTGCTTCCCAGGTAACGCTACTCAATAACCAGAAACTTCGAAGTATTCATTTATTATTAATTTCTTGCGATTTTTACTTTAAAATTTACCGTTACTTACAAAAGAAATATCGGATAACCAATGTATATGCCGTTTACAGCCTTCACTATACACTGATAAGTTCTCTTATGTTAGTAAGAAAGTTAATCTTCACATGAGGTCATTAGTAACTTGAAAAGTAAAATAATGAAACGTAGTTCTGCGTATTTATTAGTAAAACGTCTTCGTGTGACAAGTAAATCGACAGATTGAAATTTTACTTGCGTCCCAAGATGAATACGTGCATGACCAACGCGTTACATTCAACAACGAATATCGATACCTCCTAATCAATGAGACATAGCGATTTTATGATAATTAAATTTAGATTGATATTACTTTTCTATTAGAATTGTCTAGAAGTGCATCAAATATTTGTCCTCGGAAATTAAATGAGGCTGCACACGGAAAAAGCTGTGCAAATAAAATAATATTTTGATCCCTCAATTAACTAGTTCATTGATTTGTCTCCTGTGGTAAGCTTTACTAATTTAATTACGTAATTGATACTACGCTTATACTTCAATCCAGGTATTTAAATGTTTTGTTTAATGTTGTGTGATATTTTTGCATTCATCCATGGAATTATTTACATAACTAAGCACGAAAGTTCTGTTTGAAACACAGACAACAGGAAAATATTAATCATGTTACGAGTTTGACAAAAGGGAGAAACGATATTATTCTCAGATGCTTTCCAGAATTGTTCGTCGATGCTAGTGAAAAATATGAAGTACCATAGTTTCCCATATGGTACCTCGAGCCTTAATTCAGAGCAGAGGTCGACACTTCCAATCCATATCGCTGGTGCAACCAACAAACATGCTGATGGCAGCCATAGCACGTCGCCAAGTGCGGTGCAAACATTCGAAAAGCGTTATTTGGAGAGCGTCTTCTGATACTGCCGCCCAAGCGACGGAGGCGACAGAGACGCCGACGGCCCGCCCCCGGAGTAAGCTAAGGGCGGCGGAGGAGGAGCGGCATGCGTCTGCTGTTGCTGACAGCGCGTCATTAGCGCTCATGAGCGCGCCTCGTCGCCCGCCTTCGATCGCGAGCGAGGACGCGCGGCCGACGCCGCGGCGGCGATCGTTAGAGTAACGACGTTGCGAGAGCGAAAAGCACACGGCGGCGGCGGTGGCGACTCAAGCGAAGAGGATCGTGGTAAGAACGACGCGGAGTTGATGAAGGAGAGCTTCCGGAAGATGCTTCTCGCTTCTATACAACGCAAATTACTCATTTTCAAACAACAAAAATAATAATGTTCAGCAAATAATAACAAGTATATGTTCCAATAATCGTACATGACAATTTGACATTGATAAATGTCCCAATTTATTTTCCAGAATTGAAATAAAAGTTCAATTAAAGGAATTGAGTATTTCGTGTAACGCGTATTACGTCACAGGAGCATACCAGAAATAAATTGATAAGGTCGGGATTATTTTGTGACACATTTGTCGTTTATGCAAATCAGTCCAATTGTTAGAAGCAGAGGAAAATACTAATATTTCTTATGGTTATATAAGATATCACGCGCTTCGTCCGATTTATAATGTAATGTAAATGATTATATTATCTAATGTGCTAATTAATATACTTCTAGGTGTCGTGCAGCTTCAGAATGTAAAACTGTTACATTCAAGTTTTTTAGCAGACTATTCAGAAGCCGTATTTTTCAAGGTTTAGTAAACATTAAGCATATTGTTGGAACAACACTTAAATGCTGTTTATTACACTCTTTCCTTACGCTTTTAATGGTATTTTTTTTACATTTCTTCGAACTGTTGTGACATTTCTACTACTTTGTGGTGCTTAACGTTTGCTCTTAGTATCCCATGCGTGCATTACAAGCACTGAAAACATTTCTTCAGACGAGAAACAAAGCTGCATTTTGCATGTGTTTGAAGTGTAAAAATCAAATTTGCCTCTAATGTCCCAGAAACAATTACAATTCCTGCTATTTGAAGAAACCTGTAGTAATTTGACATTCGGTGATTTTTAAAATGTTCCATCTTTTATTTGAATTCAAATAACAAACTTCAAATATCAAAAGTGTGTGACCGGGTTGGTAAAGTAGATAACGGTACCGATGTACGCAGATAACAATTTGAAAGTAAAATGGGTCTCGACAGCACGGTAAAGAAGAATGTAAAATTTGTAGATTAATGTACTCATTTCTGGTCTTTAATATTTCAAAAAATCACCTTGTAAATGATGACACTTTGAATAAAGAACAAAATACTGCCATGCTTTGTGGTCCAGAAATACGAGCACACCTAATACGAACGCGAAGGTAAGTAATTTGTTAAAAAGACTTTAACATTTATTATTGCCAAAAATTACGACTTTCAAATCAATGGAGAAAATCTCTACAATGATCTCTTGTCTGAAACCGCCCATTCCACATGTCTTTTTTTGACACATGACAACAATTCAAACCATACTAACGTGGTTTTAAAACCAGCTCATTGGAACGGAAAGATTATTAAATTTCATCGATTTAACATGTTTAAAAACTCGTATTGATATGAGATATTGAGTGAAAATTTATTATAAAAATCTTATTCCTCACTCGTCTATTCTTGCACGAATTCATAATTCTTCAAAACGGGATTGATGACGACAGGTGGGGCAAGATAAAATTTGTAGCTTTTCATTTCCATGTCTCAGTTTAAATAGCTGTGATGTATGAAAATTTCACCCTCTGCAACTAACAACCGGTCTCTGCAACTAACAACCGCAATTGTAGTACTTGGATACAGCAATCTGGATCCTATCTAGACGCTGTTCCTCCGATCTCGGTAAAATTCACGCATCTAGTGAGTAAATCCACACAAAAACTGAGCATTACTGGCACTCGTTTATATATTTCAAAATTGCAAGGTACATGCACTTAAGGTACACTATTAAGGTAATGATTAAAAGATAATATACACCATTATTATGTACATGTAGCAAAGTTGCATTTAATAGTGTGATTTTCAAATATAGAGTGTTAGTCTAGTTTCTGGATTCGAGCGAAACGACTGACTCGGGTCTTGATGAAGTGGTGTTCGTTAACATTCTTATCTATATTTTTTACTACATTCTGTTCTGGATAACTGGATATATGCCAGAGACTAACCTGTGGTATGTACAGTCTGTGATATGTGAAGTGATTTGCAAGGATTTGCTTTTTTAGGTTCTGTGTGCTGTGTATGTCACAAGTCATTGACAATTTGATACTTATTGAATATTGTGAATTGTTGTTTTGGCAACAAAATAAGTAAAATGTGTTCTTCATTGTAGATTAATTTTGATTCGGTGTTCAGTTTCTTTGGTTATATGGGTATGAGAAAAGTTTTTATTGTTGTTTGCGTTCCTCTCTGTGACTATTTGTAGTAACATGTTGTCGACAAGATAACTTCCTTGACTTTCTCTGGATAATACCTTCATTCTTCGATCAAAAAAATTTCTAGTGATATAGGTGATGGGAAATTGAAACGTTATGTCATTTACGAATTCAATTGTTTTTGTGTCTGAATTGAAGTAAGACTATATGAATAACTTTTTTAAAAAATTGAACATCATACAGTTGAAATTTTAGGTGGTTACTTATTTGTTTTGTGGTTTGAAAGTTTTCTTTGAATTATGAAAATGTATGAACAGAGGAATTAGTTATTACTAAAATTCATTTAGACATCTACTCAATGAGATATATGTTTTGGAGCAACATTTAATATTAGTCTTCACTTTGTGGAAAATCTGTCACCCAATACGTGAATCATATGTGAAAGTTCTAAGTAACTCGAGAGAGTTCTGTCAAAGAAAAGTATACAACTGTTTTGGGTCTGGTTATATGCAGTAACATTATACATAAAATTCAACATTGTCTAAAAGATGATACATTTTTTTTGGTGGTGGTGGTGGTGGGGGGTGCTTTAGGGTTCTTCAACGTCTAGGTCATTAAATGATAATACGTATGAAAAAATCAATGATATTGCTTTTGTTGAATATTACAAAATTCTAAATGTTAATCTGTATATTTTTTCTTTATGTGGAGATAAATTAATGTTATAAGAGCTCAAGACAAAATATCTGTCTATGGACTAAATCTTTAATTTTTTTAATTACAGCATCTGTCGGCTATGGTGTGACCTGCCTCAGGATTTTTTACACTTTCTTTCTTCGAATTTTATCTTCACCACAACTTTGTACATGATGAAACTATTAAGAAACAGTTCGAAAAGGATAGCAATATGAAAACGTTAAAAACATTATTGCTTCAAATGTTTTCGGGGACCGTGTGTCGCCGTTGAGGGTTTTAATGTTCTCAAGAAGTTATTGCTTTAATCATATGTGGATTAACAATGTGTGCATGGGAGGTTCATACAGGCAAAAATATATTCAATATCTTTATCTGACAATGATTTATGTAAACTAATTTTAATATCCCAACCCGTTACATAATTATCTTAAGAGTGTGATGTTTTTCCACTTTCAATTGAAGCAGCAATAATTATTTTGGTTTTTGGTTAAAGCGCATGATACAGACATGAGTTTCTAGACTTCTTACGATGCATTGCAATCCTTATGGAAAATTTTGTACTCTAATCATTCGTGTACGTAGTAGTTAATTAAATTTCTTCCCCAAAATCTATTTATTGTTGATGTTAATATTTCATTTAGGGAAACTTGAAGTAAACTTTTTTTACTAGTCCCAGGCGAATAGAAGAATGTAGCCGTTCATATTGTATTTAAATCTGTAGAATTTGAATATATTTCTTTAATTAAACGACCTTATTTTCTCAGACTGGATTTGTTATCAATTAAAGAAATTTCACAAAGTTTTCACCCCCACTGTGGGCCATCATCAGGCAAATACTTAAAAATTTATTGTAACTGTTTTTCTGGCTTGTGAAACCGTTACAATAATTTTTGTGAGTATTAGCTTGATGATAGCTCCCAGTTGGGGTCAAAACATTATGTAGTTTCTTTAATTGATAATAAATCTAGTCTGTGAAAATAAAGTCGTCTAATTAAATAATATTCCTTCACACCACCGTGTATCGCACTATTAACATACCTATTTCTCAATGGATTGGAACAAGTTAGGATATGGAAAGAAATTATTGAGTAGTAGGCATATCTTAAATAATTCATATTATTAGTAGAAAGGAAGCATTGATCCTGCAATCTAATAATGATCATTTATCATCTATATAATATTGTTATAGTACATGACTATGATACTTTTTTTTCATTGCTTTGTTTTTGGTTCATACTGTGTAGTCATGTTTCTCGTCTATCAACACCTGAAGATGACTGGAGGAAATGTTGGAATGTATTTGAAAAAAAAACTGATATAATTTGTACAGCAAGATCTTCAAGTACAGATTTTAATCATCATGGTAGACGTTAATAATATAAAGAAAACACTTGCAACAAGATTTGATCCACCATGAGGACTATATCCATTTACAAATAACATTTAGTGTTGTACCAATAAGATTTCTTAAATTTTCTGTATTTTAGTACATTTTATTTATTTTTAGTAAACTTCAATAGAAGCTTGTTTATAAGAATTTCTTTTTACTTATTTTCTTTCACAGCAAGTGTGTGTGTGTTGATGAACATGACATATTTTCTTCTTTCCAAGTGTTTGATAATTAAAATTCTTTGTTCTTTATTTACGATATTTTATTTTCATTTTCATCTTTGCAGATAGTTGAGAAAGAATGGTATTAACAATTTTTCCTTCTTTTGTATTTTAGTTTGTATTTCAATGAAACATGTTTTTATAAATAAATAAATTTGTTGTCAATTTATATTAAAAGGTTCCCTAGTTTAATGTCATTCAGATTGTTCTTAATTTTTATATTCTAAATTTACTGTTATTAACACGTACTATTCATAACGTCTTTTACATTGCAACTAACTCGACTGATAATTATTTTTAATATACTATTTATTTGCTCATTGTATCATAAATATAGCGATTGTTTTTTGTATGGTTCTTGCAAAAGTAAAATGCATTAAATGTACAGGTCATTGTCATTGGTCTCTCAATATTTGTAGTTTCTTTCTTCTTTCATTTGTGGGATTAGTATCATAATATTCAATATTTTACAACAGTAGATTTGTTCATGGAACACCAGAAGTATTGCAGTGATTTTGCCTTACTATTCAATAAAACGTCCTCAGAATGATGATAAATTATGCAAATATTTAATGAATATGAAAGAACTTATTCAACAAAAAATCAGATTAGAACTTAAGTTCCTGAAGTTTCCACAAAAAAATTGTATGTTGCTGTGAATGGGGTAGATATGAATTTTACTGACATTCGTATTTTCATGTTTTTTGCTTTGTTACTGGATAGTTGACTTCATGATTTTGGCAAATGAAAACAAGATTTTTATAAAATTCTTTCTTCGCGATTATATGCTAAGAAAACAATTGTACTGATGTAAGTAAAAATGTAACATAAGTTATTTTGGGTTTACATAGTATTAAGTTTTTATAATACCACCTAGTCCCATTCTTGGATAGGATTTTGAAGCGACGAATATTGCAACATCTCATAACAAAGGGTAAAATGAATCTGAATCAGTAAGGTTTCGTGCCGGGGAGAAGCACAAGTCACGCATTACGACATCTCTTGCGCTTTGTGACACAAAGGGTAGATAAATATTGTGCGTGTATTTTCATCGATATAGAAGGCGCATTCGACCATGCGCGTTGGCGAATTGATACTTTAACATCCAAACAGCTGCCACAGTATTTACTAAACATGGTCAAAGCTTATTTTAGTAATCACATCATAATATTCACCATCGGGGAGAAAAAGATATTGCGAACAACATCGATCGGATGCCCACAAGGTTCATCCAGTAAACCCTTGTTTTGGAATGTAGTGATGGATGGAATATTATGGGACCTAGATGAGAAGGGGATAAAAACAGAGACTTACGCTGATGATTTAGTCATGGCAATAACAGGGACATCACGTCGTATGTTGGAAGCTAAAGAACAAGAAGCATTGGACATCTGTGCAGAAACGTGTCGAAAAAGAGCATTAACCTTGTCAGACAGTGAAACATGAATCATTTGGCTCGGACATCCCAAACAGATTCTCGAAATTTTGCAGTTAGACTTAATGAAAGGCAGTCCAAATTGTGACAAAGCATCGATACCTAGGAGTGATCATAGATCAGAAATTAACATACTTGGAACATCTGGCGTACATACGCAAGCTCGTGCTGATTGCTTTGTATAGCATGATGAGAATAGGGATCATGACTTACGATATATCTCGACACGACCTCAAACTGTTATATATGGGAGCACTAAGGCAATTGATATCATATGACAGTATTATGGGTAGAAAGAGTAATATATATGCAATTTGCACGGAAACTACGATCTATTGAACGACAATGTTTGATATCAATTCCTGGGTGCTACAAAACAGTTTCGACTGAGGCATTGAACGTGGTACTAGGCTTACTCCCAATAGATTTCTTCATTCAGAAGATAAAGTATCGATGCATCATGAAACGAGATGGTAAGATAATGGTAAATAATATTGAATTACAACAGAATGAGCAAACATTCCGAAGAAAATTATCAGAGAGCTTGATGAAAGCATGGCAAAAACGGTGGGATATGACACAAAAGGGACGGCGTGCGTATAGGTATATACCTGATGTCCGATTTGCGAAGAAGCAACAGAAATGGTTTGTGCTGACCAAGATTGTTGCACAATTTCTAACTGGCCACGGAAATTTCAAGGAATATTTAAAGAGTTTTGGGAAGACTAACGATGACATGTGTGACTGTGAATTAGAGCGAGAAACCCCAGAGCATATGTTGTGGGATTGCTCACAACTAATTTTTTTCTTCCGTTTTGATCTCATGGTGACTTACGTAAGGAGAAAATACGTTGGGTATTTTTTGTTTCATCTGTGACTGCTTCAATAATGAATATTTGAAAAAAAAGTTTTAAATATCGGTTTAATTTTTTAAAGTAGTAAATAACTTCTCATTAAACGTGGCCAGAGTTGTGAACTACTCGACCAACCTCAGAGTTGATGCAACTTGCACCAAGTGGTTAGTTGTTCAGTTAAGTCAAAATAAACGAGCATTATTCTAAAATTATTCAATATTAATAAAAACGATAATATATTCTAAAACAACACAAAATTTCCATTTAAATTGTGCAGAAGATGACTTCAAAATATGTAGCTTTATTTTGTCAGTTTTATTTTGCAATGCCTCAAAATTGACCCTATTAATCCCTTCCTCTCCTACTGAAATCCTTAGAGGTAAACAAGGGAGAAAAAAATGATGAAATATTGAGTGCAGGAACTGAGAATAATTAGTGACCCATCAAATAACATACCACGCTAGAAGGGTAAAAACGGAAATTCAGATAATTCGCAAAATTTCCATGCAATAGGAATAAAAATAGCTTGTGGGAAATACATGTGTGTCTGACAGCAAATCGCCTGGAGTCGCCGTGATGGCTACTCCACGAAGGGTAGGTAGTAGCGTTGAAGTCTCCAATTAGAGTCATGACATTAGTAGCTTGCATTTTTCATGCGACATGGATCGTCGTGAGCGACGTGGACCGAGTGAGCGACGAAGGCGCGGCGTTGCCCTCTTTGCTTTTGAATAGTGAATGCGGCGACGCTCAGGGAAGTTGATGCTCCGTTGCAGACAGCCTTCTTGTTCTTTTGCATCCATCAGAGTAAGGAAATGAAAGCATTACATTCATCATTCACGGCTCCTTACTGTATTGCCAGTTAATGCGTTCAAACTACGTATTGTTACAAAAACATCGAATAGTCACGCATTATGCATGAAATTGCACTAATGAAAAAGCGATCTACCACGGTCTCATATACAAACAAAAACGTTTTTGTACTTTTATATTATATAAAATACATAATATAAACTAAAAACAATCCAAACAAAAGTGCCGCAATAATGAAGTCGGTAACACGATCATCAAACGACCACGCTTCGAATTCCTATAAGAGAATATCACTTGGTAAATTAATTTTCGTCAAAGTCAGTGTGTTCCTGGTTATATATTGGTATACGTTTCAACATTTCATATGATCAATTAAAAACCATGAGTTAATTATGTTTTAACTATAGACCTACATCAATGCCATTCGAGCCATACTGTGAACCAGTTACTTGTTTTTCAAGAATAATGAGCGCTAGATATGTCAAAGCAGCAAAAGATAATGAGAGGTATTATTGGCAATGCTGTTTTTACATTATCATATACTTAGTATAATAATCGCGAAAACATTCGAAAGACTTATTTTGATGGAAATATCCATTTTGGTGGTTCCTGATTCTGGAAAAGTTATTATTGGAATAACATCCGTCCATCCGTCTGTGTGCAGTGATTCTGAGTAAATGGGTGGATACATTTAATTCACATTTCGTATTTTCTATAGAGCTTACTTCTTTTTTACAACGTTTTATTTAACTTGACCAATTAGTTACCAAGTTAAGGTCATATCTTGCATCTGAATTTTAAACCAGTTCCCCTCAAACCTATTGAGCTGAAATGTATCACATATGTATAAACTTGATGGTCATGCAATATTATGAAAATCAATAGAATAAAAACTTTTTTAAAATAACATTTTATTCTGAGATAATTCACGGTGGATTATTTCCGCGAAGCGGTCCCTGAAGTACAATCCGTCTCTTCATGCTAATAAGAATAACAAATTGCGTAACAACGTCTACTCATTGTTACTTCCTTATATATCATAGCGAACGGTGGATAAACTTCTTATCTTATCAACACAATCCCTTCTCAAAAGGATTATGCTATCGGAAGGTGTGTCACACAGACAATTTTCTGTTATTTATTTTTATTAAATAAAAGTTTGTGTTCAAAAACATTTGTATCGTGAACACGTAAACAAGCAATATTAATTATTACGATAAATAAATAAACTAATTTTAATNATCGTGAACACGTAAACAAGCAATATTAATTATTACGATAAATAAATAAACTAATTTTAATACATGAAAGTAAATATAATAAATAAAAAACGTTTGAAAGATAAGTTTTTATTTTCGCCATGTACTGAAACGAATAAAATAAATTTAGGTTCGTATTAAGATAATGGTAGGCCATGTGTTAATACCTCCATATTCCACATTAAGAGATCCTAATAAAAATAAAAATTATTTCTATCTTTATCACTAAAAATGATTTAATACTTAGTTTAATTATTTGTTTACAAACATTGTCGCATGCATTGTAAAAAAATACATTCTTCAGACAGCACTTACCAAACAATCCCTGTCTTATGAAATTAAGTAGAATTTACTTATATGATTTCAGGTGACAAGCTTTTTGAATACAACTATTCAACATAAAATATCAATCATCTTCAGCGATTGAGTAGAATATGCGTTTTTATTTATTACGATCTACTAGCGATAAATGTGTATGGATGAATTACCATATTGGCATTGCATTAACTGAATACAAACCGAAACTTATTTTCTTCGCTTTAGAACACGGCGTAAATAAATAAATAAATTTATTGTCAAGTACAAAATGCGTATGACCACGTGGAGGACAATAAACTAATTTACTCTCCGGAAGAAACCAAGGGACCATCCCATGAATTCCGATCAAGGGCCATAAACCAGAGGCGAATTCAAAAATTTAAGCAAAAGTTCCTTGATAAGATAAAAAGTTTGATTCGAGTTATAACACAAATAGAATGTTAAAATGTTTAAAATTTAACACAAAAAATTTACTTTACGTGTACACATTATTATCAGATTATTCAGATATATCACGTGTACAGATTATTCTGAGTATAGTGTTTAAAAATCATAAGAATTGAAATAACACTAAATTCACGATTTATTGTGACAATAAACACACCCGTAGACATAGCCTAGAGAACCTGTATAAGAAATCCACCTCTATCCGAAGAAAAACCGGAGCAAAACCTGGGCCAGGATGGGGCAACAGAATTAATGTACACAACCGTGCCAAAGTTGAGTACACATAAAACTAAATTAATATGAGCCCTAAGACAACACAATCATGCAAGAAATTAGTTTTTAACATTGTTATATGTTATTTAAAAAGTACTACAGCAATGGCGTGATAAAATACAAGACGGATTTAACATTTATTAAAATCAATAAATTCTTTTACGGTGTAGAAGCACTGGTGCAGGAGGTAGTTTTTAACCGCGGATTTGAAGATATTCAATTTCATAATGTCTTTTATATTCTTGGGCAGGGAATTATATAGAACTATTCCCGAATGATGCGGTCCTTTTTGGCAAAGAGTGCTTGACACTCTAGGCCGATGAATATTATTACTATTGCGAGTATTGTGTTCGTGAACGAGACTTTCGTATGAAGCAAGGGTGGCACTTCAGTAATTCAGTCTTAACAAACAAGACCGTTTCATAAATATAAATGCAGGGAAGTGTTAAGATATTAAATTCTTTGAATAAAAGGTTTACAAGTGTTTCGGGGGTGAGATTTTCAAATAATCCGAACTATCCTCTTCTGAATTCTGAAAGTATGAATGCTCTAACCGGAATTACCTCAGAGAGTAATGCCGTAACATAATGGGAGTNACGTTTGCAAAATATACGCAACGGGAAATACGTGGACTAACTGCGTTAACTAAGTTTCGGAATGCGTAACACAATTTGCTTAATTGGGAATTAAGATTGTCAACGTGACAATTCCATTTGAGGTTGTCTTGAATATGGAGACCTAAGAATTTTGTATTTGTAACAGTTTTTAATTCTGTTCCGTTTAAAGAAAGGCAAACATGAGGTAAAGATTTTGTGATACTATTGGAAATGACTTAGACACAGTTTTGTCAGTGTTTACATAGTAAATGAGACGATTTACATGGAACCAAGCCAAAAGGTTAGACAAAACTTCTGAAAGTTGGCGTGTTTACATAGTAAATTAGTGTCATCAGCAAAAATAATCATTTTGCAATCTGATGTGGATGATGACATGCCGTTCACATACAATACCAAGAGTATAGGACCGAGAATTCAACCTTGGGGTACTCCGCAAGTAAGTGGCTTTATTTCTGAAAGACAAAGCTGAAGTATTTTATTTTTAGTATAGGATATTACGACCTGTTGATAACTACATTTTAAATAAGAAGTTAGCCATTGATGTGGAATACCACGAATGCCTAAAGAATGCAATTTGGAAAGGAGAATTTCGTGATCGATTACATCGAATGCATTGGATAAGTCAAGAAAAACACCCTTAAGTTTATCTCCACGGTCAAGAGATGTGGTAATATTGTTTAAGAAAGAAAATATGGCGCTTGTAGAGAAAAGGATTTCCTAAAACCGTGTTGATCGTCAGAGAGAAAGTTATTTTTTGGTAAAAAATGTAGAAGACGTTGATAGAACACCTTTTCTAGCATTTTTGAGAAAGTGGGTAGATATTGGTCGGTAATTTCCAATATTAAGTTTGTTTCCTTTCTTGTGTACATGTTCAATTTAGCTCTCTTAAATATGTTAGGAAACACCCCTTCCCATAAAGAACTATTAAAAAAATTTATGACTGGATTTAATATAGCATGGGATGAAAATTTAACAATAAACTCGGGTATATCATCTATGCCTGTTGAAAATTTGTTTTTCAATGAGCTGATGATTCTCGTGACTGCACTGGCGTTAGTTTCAGAAGTACATATAGAATTGGGTATGTGGGTGGATATAATTGGAGAACATTGATTTGGATATATTGAGTTCGTTATTTTACCTACTTCTGAGAAGTAAGAATTAAACAAATTTGCGAAGTCCTGAGGATTTGTTACGATTTTGCCATCGTTTAGTAAAGAAACATTTTCTTCGCGATTTTCAGAAGTTGACATGTAATTGTTAACAATATTCCACATGGCTTTCATCCGGTTGTTCGATTTTAGTATATGCCTGTCGTTTTCCATAACTTTAGCTGCATAGACTACTTTTCGGAGAATAGTCTTATATTTACGAAAATAATTATGGAATTCGGGTGGTTGGTTATAGCGTTTTGAAAGATAATATAAACGGCGTTTGTTTTTTGAAGAAATTCTTATCCCTAGGGTGATCCATCTATTGTATTTTTTTGTGTTAATTAACTTGCGTTTTATGGGAAAACTAGAGTTGTAATGTTTTAGGAATGTTGAGATAAATACATTGAATTTGTCGTCGGTGTTTTGGCAATTGTAAACATCTTTCCATGTTTCTTCACGCAAATAATTTACGAATATGGATTTATTTATGTCATTAAACTCTCTTGTAAATTTGTAAAGGATTTTAAGCGGTTTTAGTGTATTATTAATAGTCAATACTTGAGCAAGGTGATCACTGTATCCGGCGATAAACACTTCAGAGAGATACGAGATTCCATTGTTGACTATAATTTGATCTAGCAATGTTTGAGATGAGCCGGAGAGGCGAGTGGGGTCGTTTATCGTAGTAATAAGGTTGAAGGAGTCGATAAGATTCTTGAATCGATTAACTGGTGAATGTGCAGAGTCGGATGTACTCAAGAAATCGATATTGAAATCACCACATATAACGATAGATTTAGTAGATTTATGTGTGATATGCTTTAAAACAATTTCAAAGTTCTGAAAAAAATATGTCAAGATCTGATTGAGGAGGTCTATAAATACACAAAACAACAATACCGGTGTCGGTCAGTTCAACTGCAGAAATTTCGAACACACTATCTACGCAGAAGTTCTCGTAGCCTGTCAGTGGAGAAGATAAAATATCATTACGAACGTAGATACACGTACCTCCGTGGGGATTTTTGCCTTTAAAATTTTGCCGACAGTAAGAACTTGCTAAATAATAATTAGAAATAGCAGTATCGTTGATGTTGTTAGTTGAAAGCCAATGCTCTGTGAGGCATAGCAAATCGAATCGATTTTCGTGTACCAGAATTTCAATGTCTGTCAATTTGTTTGAAAGGGATTGATGAAACATAGTTATGATGACATTATGATGAAATATAGTTATTTCATTTTCGCAATGTGTTTGTGATTCACGAGAAATGGAATCGACGTTAGATTGTGGAGAGGAATTTAAATTTGGTACAGCTTCTAGTTCCGGATCAAGTCGGTACACTGTACCCGAACGCGATTGCCACTTTCGAGTAATACATCGTACTCCTGTGCGCAACTTGTAACTGTGTATGGAGGCGGTAAGAGATGTGGATGGAGGAATAGATGAGGTCGTGGGAGATGAGGAAGCAGTAGGTGAAAGAAAGGGGACAGGAGAAGAAATGGGTGTGGAGATAGGAGAAGGAGGTGGTGATGAGGTAAAGGCAGAGGGAAGTGGAGGAGTAGTTGAGGCAGGAAAAAAGGAGGAGGTGTAGGAGTGGGTAAAAGGGGCAGGTGGATGATGTGAGGTCAGATGTGAAGCTAGGAGAGATCAGAAGTGATGTTTCTCAGACGGTCTCAGATGTAAACCGTGCTGGGTTAAGTTCTTGGCAGTCAGGCGAGGTTGCAAATCAAAAAATGTGGTTTTTGTGTCTGGCAGGTCACTTTCGTGGTGTATTTGTGGAACGTTGAAGCGTGGAGGTAGGGTAGAGAGTACCATGTTTGTGTGCTGAGTGGTCATTTTTAGTTTTTGTAGATGTTCAAACGCGTTAAAATGACCACCCATGTTAATATCGTTCTGCCCAACTATGACTATTACTGTGTTCCGCTCTGTGAGTGTTTTAGTGTAGGTGTCCAGTTCTCAAATAACTTGAGCCAAACGAGCATTTGGCTTAAAGAAACCGGAGACTGGGAACTCGCTAGGAAGCAATCCACGCAAAACGGAGGACATCTGACGATTGTTCGAACAATAGTGTTATTTTTTAATGTCATTTTACAAAACACCTCACTTGTACCTAATGAAATGTGAAAACGATTGCGATAAGTGGTGTCATGAATGTAATAAATGCTAGAATTGTGATATGCGATAAATTGCTAGAAATTTTACTCTCATTTCTAATATTAATGGCTTATTGTAAGAAATGAATTACACTAAATCGTGCATGTAAGTGTAATTAATTATATTATTTTATATTGACGGTGATGAAATTGGAAAGTGAATAATTTTTTTCTTTAATATAGTCTACTTGAAGAATGTTTATTGTAAGGTTCAATGTATTTTTTGATATAGCGAGGAAAACGTAGTATGTTGGCTGTAGCCCGTTAGGCTGAAGAAACTTCATCATCCAGACATCTGATAAGACTGACAAGAAAGACGACTCTCCAGATGTAGTGCCAGTTGGGTAGTATTTTTTCTAAAAGAATCTTTTGCAGTCTCTCACCTCATGAGAAATCAACATATATCAGAATGATGGAGCAAATATTCCGGTTTCACTTCTTATATATCTTCGACGAAACAGTTCTCCAAGAACAAAGCTTAGATACTGCTTATCCTTATCTCACCAGGGTACTGCTTTTATTGTTTACTTGAATATCCTTTACTTAAAATGTAGAACAAATACCGCTTTTATGTTGACGCTACACCTCGTTATCATTCTTGTTACATTCGGATTGTTGTCAATAAAGAGTTAGAAAAAATTAATCCAGTTACTTTCAATTATTTCAAGAAAAAATCTTTTTACGAAAATATAAAAAAACACCCGATTTCTTATAGATTGTCGAGTTTTCTTTGAATATATTTTCTATTATTATTTGTTATATTGTCGAAGTCCATCCTGATCATCTTTTCGACCGTGTTTCCCAGTGAATCCGAGATTTTCTTTTTGCATTGTAAAATTTTCATAACACATCTGTTCTCATGTAATCATTTCGGTAATTAAATTACATTGCGTTGCGTCATTTTCTTTTCACAACTTCTTTTTGAGTGTACACCTATTTCGTAGTCTTTTAATGACCTAAACCTCATTTCACCCGCGTGAGGTACTGCCTCATTTGTCTGGAAGGCGTCATCTTATAAGACCGTCCGCTCCCAACGTTCAAAAGATCCAAGCAGTTGGGGAAATTGTAAATTTAGCAACGAAGTCTTTTGAAGAACAAAGAAAAATAACGAAATATTGAGGATGAAAATTAAAATGTATTAAAAAATTGACAACACGTTCGGATTCTCTTTTATAAATTTTCTATCATTTTTATGTTTTGCAATAGAATTCGTTCTTGATTTAAAAAATATTTGTAAAGATTTCGTACGTGAATATTCTTTAGAAAAAAATATAATCAATATTATTTGAAAAGCCCAAATATAGGCTGATGAACCCTTGAAGTCGTCGAATATTGCTATTTTTGACTACATAAGATATTAATATTACTCTCCAACCAATTTAATCCCAGATTAAAACCGGTACTCATTTTAATGCATGTCGAGTAGTCTTTGTAGTCAGTAGTGATTTTCTATCGTGAGTATAAATCCTATGAGCCCTACAGTTATAGTGTCAAATAGCATCAAACATTAAATAACTTCAGAAATGATTTACTTTGTGTGTTAATAGAGATAAAAATTACGTTTGGACAAGTTTCAGCATCGATAACTAACAGTGGTATATCTCGGATGTTTCTAAGAAGGATTGGTTTTGGGGTGCTCCCGCACTATGTGCAGCCATAACAAAATTATCTCGCTGTATTGAAGTATTTATTATAAATCTCCTTTAAGAACAAAATGGATTAAATTGAGGAGAAAACAAAAATAAGTATGTTGTAATTTTAGACAGTTGAAGAATTTTAAATAAAGCAATTAATTCGTCAAAACTGACTACTGAACCGTTTTAGAGAGGGAAATACGAAAGAGAGAGGTTTAGAACCCAATGCATAATGCATCAACTCTTCTTACAAACCTTCCTGATACGCAAATGGATGATCATAAATGTTCTCTCCCACTTTAGTGAATAATTCATGCCATCGACTTAACCAAACATTTTTAATGCTTTGCATACTCTATGTATTTCGATTGTTTACCTACCAATTTCTTCTGCTGTAGCATACCTTAAATATACTAAGATTTTTATGATAACATCATTTTTCTTTATTCAGTAGGTTTTTTGTTTCAAATTTAGAATGATGGGAGAACGAATTTTTGTCACTTATTTGCATGAAAAAGATAGCTGCAAAGAAGAAGTTCTCTTATTTCTTTGATTTATTGAAAGTTGTTCAGATCATTTATTTATGAATATTCTGTTGAATGTCCTTTCTTGATCAATGTATTGTATTTTAATTTAGTTATTGACATATTTCTATTTTATGCTTCCCACAAATCTCACCGTGCAAATCATGAACATACACAACGCATACTCAAAATCAATTATTAATAAACGTGCTAATTAGATGATTATGTAATAAGTAGTTCATCGTGTATTATTAATATCTATTTCATTTATAATAAACACTTTTTCAATATACAACAATAATATACGGTGGATAGCAATTTATGATCAAATGATTTTGCGTCAACATATAAATAAAGCATTTTCCCGCTTGTACTACATCTGCTATGAACATTACCATGTTCATCCAATGATAAATGTATATAGATGTATGAATTATATTGTATTTACTCCACACTATTACAGTGTAAACATCTTTTAAATTCTATCTAAACAGTAAGTCATTATGCGCATATATTGTTTAATGTCTTGATTAATTTTTTTGCGAATTCGCTCGCGTCCGTTTTTTTTGTTTCCACGAGTCGATAATGGTGGCATTAGTGCGAAGCTGAAACACTTTCACGTCAGGTTTTTCTCATGCTCTTCTCACTCTGTGTCCTAAAAGTAATTTCCTGGTTAAACGAGTTCCCTTCCGCACTACGAACTCCCAGCCAGCGTCACACCTCTGTCGCGAGCGACTGCGACGGTGAGAAAGAGCCGAAACTAATAAAATCGTTGTACGACTGAGAGTCGTAAAGGATGTGCTTCGACGGGTCAGGATAGCAGGCGGATGAGACCCACTCCTAGGCAACGAGCAAGGGCCGAACGAGACGCAGCGCCGGTCGACCACCCGCCCTGCCCGCCTGCTGGTCCGCCTGCCCGGCGCGGTAATGGCTGCCATTACGCGGCTGGCTCATCGTCGCACGCCGCCAGCGCTCCCACGCGGGCAGTTGGCGAAACTCTAACGACCCTCGCCTCCGGGCCTTTGTTGCGATTGTAGAGGGCTCTTCTATTGCTTCTTTTTTTAACTCCTTCACTCCGTTACTCGTTTCTGCCATCTTTTAATGCCGCACCCTTTCTCGCGACAGTACTTTGTTTTTAAACCGCTTAAGTCACGCGCGAAAAATAATGATTACTCCAGTACTGAAACAAAAAAGTTGAAATTTCTATCCTAGGTTTTCCGACTTGATAACCTGAGGGATTTTAGTTCGTTGGGGACTCGTAACGATACGAAAATCGGACGACTAATTGAACTTCGTGGTGCATCGAATATGAAGTAGTAAAGTTAACGTCTTCTAAAATACATCTTCTAAAACACACTCTTGTCTCTCTCCGGCTCATCTCAAACATTGCTAGATCAAATTATAGTCAACAATGGAATCTCGTATCTCTCTGAAGTGTTTATCGCCGGATACAGTGATCACCTTGCTCAAGTATTGACTATTAATAATAAACTAAAACCTCTTAAAATCCTTTACAAATTTACAAGAGAGTTTAATGACATAAATAAATCCATATTGATAAATTATTTGCGTGAAGGAACATAGAAAGATGTTTACAATTGCAAAAACACCTATGACAAATTCAATGTATTTATCTCAATATTCCTAAAACATTACAACTCTAGCTTTCCCATAAAACGCAAGTTAATTAACACAAAGAAATACAATAGATGGATCACCCAAGGGATAAGCATTTCTTCAAAAAACAAAGACCGTTTATATTATCTTTCAAAACGCTATAACCAACCACCCGAATTCCATGATTATTTTCATAAATACATACTATTCTTCGAAAAGTAGTCTATGAAGCTAAAGTTATGGAAGACTACGGGCAGGTACTAAAATCGAACACCTGGATGAAAGCCATGTGGAAAATTATCAAAAATTACACGTCAACTTCTGAAAATCGCGAAGAAAATATTTATCTACTAAACGATGGCAAAATCGTAACAAATCCTCAGGACATCGCAAATTTGTTTAATTCTTACTTCTCAGAAGTAGGTAAAATAACGAACTCAATATATCCAAATTAATGTTCTCCAATTATATCCACCCACATACCCAATTCTATATGTACTTCTGAAACTAACGCCAGTGCAGTCACGAGAATCATCAGCTCATTGAAAAACAAATTTTCAACAGGCATAGATGATATACACGAGTTTATTGTTAAATTTTCGTCCCATGCTATATTAAATCCACTCATAAATATTTTTAATAGTTCTTTATCGGAAGGGGTGTTTCCTAAAATATTTAAGGAAACCTTTACACAAGAAAGGAAACAAACTTAATATTGGAAATTACCGACCAATATCTCTACTACCATTAATTTATTCTAAGTCTGTCACAACTTGTAGCGGAATATATTTAAAAACAAAATGTGAATAATTAATTTTCAATATTTTGATGCGATGTANATCTCTACTACCATTAATTTATTCTAAGTCTGTCACAACTTGTAGCGGAATATATTTAAAAACAAAATGTGAATAATTAATTTTCAATGTTTTGATGCGATGTGAACCACAAAGAACTGACAAATTGAATGTACTTAATTTTTAATGATTGAATTGGGTGAAATATGACTTACTGCGTACCATTTCTCCAGATGCGTACATCGCTTAGTGCACATCACGTAACATCATTACTTGTGTTTTATATAGTCGAGCTTGTTCAGAACGATGGTAATCCTATGAAGTTAATGAATTCTATGTCATGTGTGAAACTTCACATGTATGAGAAAACCGTGCATGGTCGTAATCCATGATGTAAGATATAAGATTAGGCAAAGTCAGTATTAATATTTATAATTTTTTAATAAAATACATCGACTAATCTAATAGTAGCAATAATAGTAATAATAATTAGTAGTAATATTAATCTAATAGTAGTAATAATTAGTAGCCAAATTTAGTTATTGTTGAAAATGGCAAGTACACATTAAAAGAGAAGGATCAAATGAGAATTTTATAAAGATACAAATCAAATAATTCATGACAACATATTTTTAATGCAGACATAATAAAAAACAAACAACAAATATGTAAAAGATATAAAATAAAATCAATAAAGAGTCTTGTTGAGGATATATATCTCAAAACAACTGTCTTGAAGAGGTCTACTTCTTAATCTGACAATGATCACCAATAAATAAAGGCTTTACAAGTGAGATGTCTAGCTAAAAGCTTATAACATACGTAGAAACTATACAAAGTATGGAAGGAAAAACTGTCTCCCGTGAATTAATTGAAACCCGCTTGCCGTCAAAAGATAGTATGAAGCATGTAGTAGAGACAAATTTCGAACGTCTCAAGGTCGTTCCATCTGCTGTGAAGCAGGCAAAGTTCCTGTAAAGAAAGATGTCGTCTGCTGTCTCCTCGCAACGCGTTTATAACATTGGAGGTTAGCCATGAGTTGTGCTGTTGGCAATGTGGTTGCACTGTATCGCTTACACAAGTATTGCAGAGATTAGTCTGCATGAAACAATCTAGAGTTGCAAGTAGGTTTCACCAGTGCTTGTAACACGCAGAAATTATGGTACAGATTTGCGTATAAACACCCTATATATTTTTATATGGTGTGCGAAAATTCCGGTAACACTTTTACTCCTTTCATCAAATTCAATTTTATCTGCTGAGAGTTCAGATTCGAATATATTCGGGTGGGGGTTATAACCCCCTTACGAATATTTTTCTGATGTTACATACAATGACTATCATTGCCGGCACTACTACCACAAATAATTGATGTTGTCTCTGGAAGGCGTCCATGTGGAAGCGTATGCGCCTGCGCCGCGCGGCGCCCTCCACCGTCGACAGCGTCACTTAACCTTTCGTCTGCTCTCCGTGCGCCAGTCGCTCCGAATGCAGAAAGGTCGCAATGAAGTTACGTGCCCCTTGGGCCCTCTACGAGTAGTTTTACTGGATACTCCACCGCTTAACGATGAAAAGGTGAGAAGGGACATAATGTCATCACATTAATGTCCTCATTTTCCAGATTCGTGAATTAACTAACTCTTTATTATTACTTCAATATCTGGAGACCGTTTCTTTGTTGTTGAGATTTCAATCCTATAATGGAAACAAAAGCCAAGTTAGAGACTAAGGAACTCTGTGAAAATTATAAATGATATTTTTGTAATTTTGGTGTGTTTTAAAACTAAATGCCCCATAATTTTCTCTCCTCTTCACTACGATTACTTTCGACAATTCTCCGAGTACTCTACACAATTTTTTGAAATATTTGTGTATTGATTGCGTCCATCGATTCGAAGTTAGACAATGAGAAATTCTCTACATAAGTGACACAACTCACACAATAATATTTGAGAATGAAACTTATCATTGTAGAGAACAAATTATATTATGACAAAGTTTTTACTATTGAACATATATGATTCAGTAATGAATGTTTTAACAGAAATAACGACGACATTACACCATTTTCATTTCCGGTCACCTGGAAAGCTTATTTTTCGTTGAAGAAAATGCAACCAGACTGTATTATAACTTGATAACAAAGAATGTATTCCAGCATCATTCACATGAATTACATTTCGTAGCACATCTCTTTTAATTTATAAAGTAGTGAACGATCAGGATGGATTGCGGTATAACAATTTCAAACATACAACATTCAGTTCTTCCGTTTACACGAGAGTAATTAACAGTGTCGGGCATTTGCGTGTTTATTGAGGCTATCCTTGTAAATCCTGACATCCCGTTATACGGAAGGAAACACGATGTATTACATGCCCCACTCTCTAAAGCGGACATCAACATTGCGGAAGAATGTCGTGACAAGGCAATAAAGAAACCACGCTGTATAAAGAAACTCTCTACTAAAGACATCTCCGTACGTCCGATTCATATCACTGACTTTTCTCCCACACATGTAGACACATTGGAGGACCATGTCCCTGTCTTCCCTTTATGCGTTTACCAGAATGTAATAAAGTTTACTATTCCATATAATGCAGTCCTGTTCTTTACTGGATAAGCTCGCAATATGAGTTGTAGCTTGTTTCTAGTAATATCACACCTTTATGTCTTCATGAAAATTTGGATTTTAATGATAATTCATTTATTTTTTCAACATTATTCATCTCTAGTTCTAATATTTCCGGAGCTCTCCCTTCAAACCCATTCCATTAGTTTTCGTTTTAAGACTTCAAAACATCGGGATTCGTACCTTCAGTCACCAACCTCTCATGTTGCCACTTGGTTCGTGTATTATTTGCCGCATAAAAGTTACCCTCAACGCACGCGGCGGAGTTGTAAATATAGATTGAAACGAGGCCTCTAGAAGTAATGAAACAGGACAAAACAGTGGTCGGTATCGAAGAATATAAGAGAAAAAAATACATCTGCATCAAAGCTTTCAAATTGTTAACATTTGTATAAACAATTTCGAGACAATTAAATACTCTGTGTGGATGGCTGATTAACACTTTGTTTGTCAAGACGACAAATTTAAGTACATCATGATTCATGTGTTTTCCTTAGTGTGCGGACAAGAAACAAACGGGCACTAACCAACTACAATCTTACTTCTCCACTAGTTCGGGCACTTCCGCCGAATTTGGCACAAACAGAGCTTCCAGATAAGACGATAAAGAGCTTGCCTGTATCGGAAGAAAGTGTTCGTAAAACTCGGCGAGTTGGATTCTGTTACAAAGTTGGTGGAAAGTGCGAAGGGCGCGCAACTTCCGACAGAGTAATTAGAGCGCGTCGACAAGAAAGGAATTGCAGATAGAGGACGGGGATGATGGGTTTCGCTATGTTGTTCAGTTTCATAAGATTGCGATTCCACAGAGTGATAATAAGAAACGAAAACTAAGAAACGAGAATTTCATCAACGGTTCTCTTACACTTTCAGAGCGTTATCCATCAACCTTGTCGAAAAATTCAGTATTGTTTTTTTTATATTGAACTTGTAATGTCATCCCATGAATATGTTCCCTCCGTGAAAGTCAACATAAATCACGCATAAAATATTGAATTTTTTCACCTTTTAAAGAAAAATACATTTCTTCACCCTGTTCTTCGCCCATAGTGTATGTTAATTACCATCGGAGGTGCATCTAAATTTTCTTTATATTCATAGATACTATATGGTGCAATTATGTTTTTTCTTTAAATTATTTAATCGCTTTTGCATTTTTATATATAGAAATATATTACTACAACGTAAATGTAAAAAATATAACAAAAATAATAAGTAAATTTTTTAATGAAGTTTAAAATATGATTTACTTTTATGGCCCCTGCGATATTTTTGAGATAAAATGATTGCTATCACAAACATGTACGAGATGGTAATTCTTTCAAAAATATTAAATGAATGTATACAGTTTATACGATACTGATATATTTCAGCAGATTGATTATTAAATTTAGATAAATAAAAAGAAACAGCATTTTTAAAATAGAAAGAGCAGCAAAAGAATTTAATAATGGAATGCAGAATATTAACTATTCATTGCGGAAAAGTCCTGCAGTACACGCCAATGCTAGTTCTCACAACTGTAGCAAGGAAACAGTGGTTTGGGCGCGCTGTCTAAGCATCTTTTTCTTATTTTCTTTTTGATGTGACTAGTTGGTATTTATTTTACTTTTCTTTTCTCTATTGTCCCAATAATGCGTATTTGGACATGTTAATTAATGTTTTTATTATATTTTTATATTTGTGATTTCGAGTAGAAACATAATTATGAAACCAAGAAGACACATGGACTAGTATGTCAGTAACTAATAAATGTAGCTAGGAGATGCGCACGCAGCGGGAGTCAGTAGAAGTAGGTGAGAAAACCCCGTAGCAATTTATGCGTCGCGTGCATAAACTGGGAAGACAAGAAGTATTCAGCCCCAGACGGTGCCGATAGCTCAGACGACTTACATGGCTGGAACGCGAGGAGCATTCATTAGCAGCTCGGTAGAGTGACGAACATGTGGAACTAGTTGGTGAAGTATATCTGCAATTACATTGAATTGCAGTAATTCTCGTATTGAACAATTGTTAGATGTTCCTATGAGACTTCTAATTAGATAAATTTGTATATTTATGTAAAATTATTCAAGATTTTGAACAATGAGTGATTTTCAGCTAGCAATGTGCATGGCACGATGCTAATGAACTTTATAATGCTGATTATCTTAACGAATCGTGATATTTCATACTGAAATTTAATAATTATAAATTATTGTTCAGTTAACGCTATAAGTGCAATAAGGATGTACCACGATTTGATGAATTTAAAGAACTTGTTTAATCAAGCACATGGTGAAATTATAAGTAGTAATGAACTGTGAATAATTGATTTGAACATTCATTATAATTGCAATCAATTTACAAATGGATAATTAGGTAATTCCATGTGAGTTTGTGTTAAATTTTGTGACGGTGAACAGACAGTTCAGCTATTGCGCAACATCGTGTTGTGGTATTTCGTAAGAATTTACGTGATAAAAGGATCAATGAACTCCAGTAGGTTGGTTATATTTCTTTTCTAACTCCTGTACTGTTTCAAAGTGAGAATCTTTTGGTGATGTGAGGAGCGGAGACCGAAGTTCACTAGATGTCCAGTAAGCAGTTAATGCTGTGCTCGCGGAGGGGTCTGCGTGGAAACGAGGCATTTGAAGGACAAGCAAGGTGCCAGTTGCAGAAAGGAATCCTTCACGAATATTTAATTCAAGAAACTGTAGCAAAGAGAGAATTTATGTTTTTCTTAACCGTTTCATTATGTTGTTTAAAAGAAGAGAGATTTTGTTTTTCTTAATTGTTTCATTATGTTTAGTTTTTTTTCTTTTCATTATGTTATTCAGAAGTCAAATTTAATGTGAGTAATTTAAAGAAAATAATTTTTCAAGTTCGTATTTGATGATAAAGTTCATAAGAGTTTTCAAATTGGAGTAATTTTTGCTGAATTCATGTTGTTCATTGTTTTTATATATGTATTTCATTGTTCCAACATCGTTATCCCTGTTTATATTAGGCCAACAAGTGATAATATTAATATCGAACTTCTGTTATTAATTAAAGTCACTAGATTGATGGTAACTGATGGCGCTCAATTAGTCATGGTGTTGTAGCCCTTAGTAGAAGTTTATGGTGTATTTATGAAGAGGTAGTAGTAGGATATTTTGTGTTCGATTACTTTCTGAACAGAACTGAGCAAGCACAAATGAAGGATGAGGTCTTAGGAGGTTTTCGTAGCACACTATATTCTTACTATAGGCAAATAAGTGGTAGTAAGCTAAAAATAAGAAGAAAGTAGACTGAGAAAAACATGAAAGTGATGAATTTCTAAATGACCGCGAAGCAAGCAGCTGAGACCTTTGATGTTTCGTGAGGCACGTTAGGAGCCACCAGGCTGAGCGAGATATTTGATCGTATCCTTAGTTGGAAAAGACTAAAATCTATTCACTTTTCTTCTAAATCAAACTTCTAAAGGTCATATATTATTTTTTCACAAAGATACACTTTGTGAAAATCCATAGCGCTCCTCAACGCACCACACAATGCCACGTCGCATCAGATCGCAATGCACCGCTGTCTATATGTTCGTAAGTTAAGTGACTGTCAGTGGTACCCTCGGGAAGGAACGAGGCACGTGACTCGTATGAGTTTAAATATGTGCTGTGTGTTGTAGATAAATGTAACCACTCACGTGCATTTATAGAATAAGCTTCTCGCGTGCGCAGAAGAGATGCATGGCGTGACCTACGCATAGCCTTTCGAGTATGTTGTAGAGAAGTGACTAGCCATAACTAGATGTAACCCTTGTGTACGTTTGGCAGTGAACTGTGACAATTGTTTGACTCTGAATCTCGGTCACGTTTTAACTTGTAGCGTCGAGTCTGTTATAGTTGATAAAGGTAAGTCATCGATATATTTATACATCCAATAAATAAAAAATAATTATATCAATTTCAATCAACAATGTCAATATGATTCTGCTAACCGTCAGCAGGGGTAATTTCAACGTAGCAACATGATAATCATAATCCGTTCCGTTATTTTATTTACAGGAGGATGAATGAGAATTATCAAGAATCAGCAGTGGATAATGAGTTTCCGATGCTTATGAGAATCCATGGACGTAGTTCTGGACAGAAAGACGGTAAAGCTTATTGTTTCAGACTGAAAGTAATAACCATTATATTTAATAAATATTATTAATAGTTTTTATTTTTACAAAATACATTAATTTCAATGTGTGTCGTTGATAATTATTGAAGTTAACAGTATAAAATATATTCTGAGACATCTCAGATATTTGGCTTCAAATACGCGCGAGTGACGTCGCCAGCCAATAGTAATTTATTCCGCTCTAGTGGTCAGAGTGTATGGCTGCGGGATGTGAACCCAACCCCCCACTCTTCATAAAGCTTACCTCACGAAAGAAACAAGTGGAAAAACTCTCATTCATTCAACTCACTCACTAATACTCTCTCAGTCAGTCAAGTACGAGATAGAGAGACAATTCTAGAAGAACGGGGGTTGAGAAATTGTGTTTCTCAGTCTGTTCGGAGAACGCAAGATATTAACTTCTCAATACGATAGTATGTGATTCGATTGGGAAAGGAATTGCGAGAACAACTCGTTGTATAATGAGCTTTCTTTCGAGTAATGTGATGAAGAAAACTTTATTTCATCATTCTTCATAATTACTGAGGGTCAGTTGTATCGCGGCATCACTAATATGAAGTGTATCTGAAGAAGTCCGAACATCCTGGTACGAGGTCAACGCTTCAACATCAAGACGTAAAGGTATTATGAAGGATTGTGATACGAGAAAATACTGTAATTAGAGTCGAAGATGTTTGTAATGAAATGGTTAACTAATTTGCAAAGTGGTAATTATAGGTCAATGTAAGGGTTGTGTTGCCAATATAGTATTTGTGTTTTTGTAATAGATTGTTGTTTGTTGTTCCAAAAGTCTGTTGATCCCTTTCATTAATTTATTTTAAGCCTGTAAGTGTAAAAATAATCATTCAGGTTTACGGCGCTCAACTTTTTATTTATCACGAGTATAAGGATAATAGTAAATGCTTCACATCACAGCATTTATAACATTCAAATACTTGTAGAAGTGTTGGCAGGAGCTAGGAGTGTGAGCGATCGACTTGCTGATCGTAATTTGAGCTAGTTCGGAGGAGCGCACGAGTAAGGCAGGTCAGTTCGGGGCACAATTCGTTAAAAAGTTTTCTTTATGTCGCGGATATATGAGACAGTAAGAGGAATCACGGTTTGTATGTGGTTTTAATATTTAGATGCAAGCGTATATCACAATTGCTGTGCTACAAATTTAAAATCATTGATTGTGCTGTTAACCATAAAATAACAATGAAGATACACACTTATCTGATACTCCCTGAGAAACCCGAATTTACCTGGTTTCTTTGGGTAGTTTATCCACACAAAGAACATTTATGCTTGGAGAACCGATCTATCATGGGCGTAATAAAAGCATCGAAATTGGAATGTGTGTTGATATTAGTTCATATTTTTCAGAGTTAGACACTTTATCATTGCAATGTATTGAGTTTTCGTAGTTATTTCTTAACATTCATAGAAGAATAGAATTTTTCACATACTAGATTATAGCTTGCAAATAATTTGCTAAATTCGTTTTTAATTTCCCCCAGTTTTTCTCCTCCAAAACCGTATCTTCTACATATTCTGTTTTAAAATAAATATTTGAATATTGTTGAGTACCCAGAGTCTCAACATGCACTCAACATCTTGATGCTTAGTAACTGCATTGTTTCATTTAAATTTGCTGTTACTATTTGGAGGGGGAATTCTTCTTGCAAACAAGGAGTGATGGAAAACCACATTAGTATAACCCAACCAGCGCAACAAGAAGTTATTTTTAACACCATCATATAGATTCTTATTTATGGCCGGTAGTAAATATGTCATTTTTCTGAGCTACACAATTCTTTCTTTTGAAACGCATATGTGAAATGTTTCTCCAACTTTAGTGTACTTAAATTTCCCGAGACGTAGATCCTCTCTTCACTCACTTTGAAATTTTTGTTATTCGCATGAGCAGCACCCATCACTAACTTTTGGAAATTACAATTTTACATGTATAAGGTGGCAAGTATATATTACAAACTGTCTCAAACTCGCGTCTGGCAATAGTGATTTCAGATAGAGGTCGCAAATATGCGTGATCACAAGATATGAAGATTTTCAGTGATGCAAATTTTTGTAACATTTTCTTATTTATTTTAATCTAACAAAACAATTACGGTGAAACCGTATTACGTTATCTCGAAAATAAAATTTAAAAAAATACTTGCATTGCGAAAAGTGAAGGGAATCAATATTTGGAGTCCATAGACTTATTTCCCGTACACTACCAACTTTTACAATATACTTACTATGCTGTATGCTACATACATAATAAAAATGAATTGGTGTAATTACGTTTCATGAAAGTCATTAAAAAGATTTGATCAAATTATGGCGCCTGCCATATTTATAATTGCTTAATTGGAATGCAACCCGGTATGTGAGCTGTTAACACCCATGTCAGCTGTTAACACTCACATACCGTGAGCTACTAACATGAACTCTTTTACATGAAGATTGGAGCAGGCGACGGCAGAGAAAGTGAAAATTTTTTAACTTCCTCAATTGCTTATAAAATTAAGCACTAATAAACAACTTTTTTTAAGAAACTGAACGTACAAAATCTTAAACCCTAACGGTTACAAACTTCACGGCTTGTAGCGTGCAGAAACTATCGCTGACAAAGGATATTGGCCGACATGTGAATAGTCGTGCCATGGTGAAGTTTGCGTACAGAAGATGCATACTGTGGGGTTTATATTACCAAATTTTCGTTGTCTTGCTGTTGAAGTTGTGTTTAAGGGAGAAGAAGCTTGTTCTTGTCTGATGAAGTCTACCGATAGACGACCGAGCTGTGCCCTCGTAGATAACAACTGTGCTACTCTGCGCTTTGGAGTGCAACTACGAGAGACCTCGCATAGTCGTTACAAATACTGTTGAAATTGCAAATATCTCAAATCATCCCCAGTCTGGAGACCCTCCCGGGAAAACTTTTGGACTCGATAATTTTAATTCACAGCTAAATAGGTCACTATAATTCAAAGGCACTAAAATTTTAAATTTGAATTAGGAACTAAAAGTTATTGGTATTTCTTTCAAATGCTACTCAAATGAAAACTCACTGATTTAAATCAAGATATTTTGTCGTAACCTTTGCTATCTACGTCTGGATTTAGAAAAAGAAAAGCAATTCGCTAATACCGCTAACTTTTTCTCATTTTTGGCAAAGGCACAATCTCGTGCTACTAGACGACGCGACGTTTCTCAATCGATGACACATACTGGTAACTAATTAGGTAGTTTGTGGCTTAAATATACACTATTTTGAAGCCAGTCTTATGTGTCCACAGTTGAGGGGGAAACGTTTAACTTAAACCTTGCAGCAAATCACACATTTCTTATGATGCTTACAAAATCATAAGTAAACCGCTGAACTGGGTCTTTTCTTATCTATATTTTTTATAGTCGGACATCAAACTATTTACGTGAATCGATCGTTCTCGTTACCTAAACGACGTCATTAATTCTCAATAAAATGGACAGTATAGTCAATAAAAAGTGAATACACTGATCAAAATGTTATCTACATAACGTTTCCCCGAGGGTACTATGCCATTGTGCTGTATAAAAGGCATGATATTAGAGAATCAAGGCGAAATGGTGGTTGGACAGAAAGGAATGAGGTTACCACAAGGAAGACTTTGGAAAAAAGGTTGTAGGAAGGAAAGTGGGTCTGAGCTGCTGCTGGGTCTTGTCTAAGCCTGGGTATCCGGTTCGAGCTAACGACTCTGGGAGATGGATGCCTCAGACGTGTAGGAGGAGCGGATGAGAAGTTACCCTCAAAAGTACAGTCCCATGACCTTTCAACCCATCAAACACTGCAGCAGTTTCCCCATTTCACCCAGACATCAATTCTTGTCCTGTAACCCGCATCACGCAGATCGGTTGTTACCATGAACATGTTTTTTTAAAACAAATAATCCAATTGCATATCGGAACTGATTTCATATTTCTTACCTCAAGCTATACTTCTTATTTGGCATAAGCTTTCATCTTCTTTCAAAATCATTATTTATCAGTGGGCATATTACGTTTTTTCGTTTCTATTGTTGCTCATTTTAGTATTTCTGTCGTAATAGAACTATAATCTCGAAAACTAACCATTACGCGAGAATAGTCATCAAACATCCATTGCAACGCGATATCTCAGGAACAGATATACTTGTACATAAAGTTCAAAGAAAAGCGTATTTTGATTTCTTAATTGTGTTGGCTTCCTGTGTTACATAAGAAAATAAAATTATTATAAAAATGTAACTTAATTCTTAGGAAACTAAAAATGTTTTATCATGGAATATTGATGTCTCTGTGAAGTACTATAACGTAATATGACCATTGATAAATATAGATTTTGAAGGAAAATGAATGTTAAAATGAGAGAGGATTATATATTACATAAATATATATATTTCACTCTCATTTTGTTCACTACAATTGTTTGTTTAAATACTCCAACTCAAGTATACACTCAGCTAATCAAAGGTTTCCACATTCAACTAAATCACTTCATGAATGCCTTTTCCATTCACACATTGCCTCTCACACATTCCCCGTACTCCTTAGATGTTTGAAGTTCCTCCCCGATAAGCATTTCAACTACACATCCCATTCAATACGACCGTCAGCCAAATGACCACCCCCAGGTTCCGCTGTCAACAAGCTTCTCTTTACTCGGAAGTCCTGAGGGATGCGTCGAATCTACTAGGAAGAGCAGCTGTTCAGAGACACGATCCGTCCAATGGGGAAATCCCTATTTGACTTACTCGTCGTAGATATCTTCAGGGAACGGACAGAAGAAGGAAGTTTCTAGCAGTTACGATTAGGTATATCATAGATATTATTTAGACCATTCTCAGGACAAAAATGATAGCATAGAAGTTATTGATACTGTAAGTATAGATTCTTTCCTACTTTAAAAACTACGGATAATAGGGAGCAGGATCTTACCACACTTGGATACAGCTTTTTGACAATAAATTTATTTATTTACCTGTTCTATATTTTTATTATTTTCTACGATACTCTATGATTTTCTTTTGATAACGAGAAGCGTGTACTTTGTTTTCAGTACTGGATATCTTGATATCATGTAATTCCTCCCGCATTCGAGTGTTTTGTTTAGTTGCATGGCCATAGCAGGCTCTACACGAAAATAAGACATTTGTATTCATTGAAATCACCTTTCTTAACCCCTTCGGCAAATCTAAATACTGATGTAATTGGTTATACACTTATCACGTCAAGCTTTTGAAGAACGATGATTCACAAATGGTGACAAAAAGTGGTAAGAATATTGTGGGACTATGTAATATGCTTAACGTAACACAAAATAATTCAAACATCTAATTTCTTTGGAATTCATTTCAACAATATTGAATTTTGTTCTTGTACAGAAATGTCTCACCAACATATTCGTTTCCAATAGTACGGTTAAGATTTTGTTGTCTTCGAATAATGAGAAAAATAAGTCACATTTTGTAACATTGAATAACTAATAAGTTTATTCCAAAGGTATTTCCAAATATTTATATGACCAACTTCTGAGAGAAAGAGGAATGGTACGTTAAGAAATATGGGAATATGAACAACTACTGAGAGCTTCAACAATATATTTAGTACATCACAAAAGGGGTAGGGAGGGGTGAAGAAATTGTCACAGTGTGGAAAAGTGATAGGGGGCAGGAGGGGGTAAAAAAAACAAAAAATGTGACATATTATTTCTATGATCCCTAACAACATCTCCTACAGTCACTGTTTCTTTCAGAGACATTCTCCTTTTTCCGTCTCTTCGTATTTCAGCAAGTTCGCATAACTTGAAGAAATTAACTTGCGTGCTTCTGACACATATCGTACAGCAACGTTACTTGAATGTGGGAGAGCATTAACTTTCCTTCTCGTCAAGAAATTACTCTTTCTTTCTGGTTTTCATTTTACGGAGAGTAGACATGCAGTTAACGCCGCGTCAAAAAAAAAAACGAAAAAAAAACCGAATTAGATTCGCTTAACTTACAAATCCATCACTGTGTATCTAATACAAAAGTGTATTTCAATCCTTCCGGTCTTTTCTACATTCACTTCTTCGTGATCATTACTGTAACTATTGCGAAATTACGTGAAAATAATGCACTTTTATGTGCTCAACGTATATTACATAACCTTACTCTGTGGAAGAAGTATTTGTATCTAGAGCACTTTAATACTTATTTTACGGAAATCTTGAAAATTAAACGACACAATGAAAAATAGAAAAGAATTTCTGCGTAGCTGATGTTCCGTTCTTTTATTTCGTTGAAGCGTCATGATCTTTTCACATTCCAGACGATGTACGTTAAAGCGATGATCGACACACAAGTACGTGTATCTAAATGCTTGTTCTTTTTAGTTTAATTATGTTATTATTGGCAACTTTTATCTTCATTACGAAACAAGAGAACCACATCGAAAAATCACTTTTCTTCAGCGAGTTTTAAAACGAACTAGACTGCTTGTTGCACGATCTAACTTTCATATAGATGAGTATGTGAGAACGTGGCTGTTTGGTGTACAGTGGACAAAATCGTTTGAAGGCTAAGGTGAGGGAAGAGGACGCCAGGAGGATTGTGGAGTAGAAGGGAATGGAAAAGGGGGTTAATGCGCCCGCAAAACGTTCCTCCCCTTCACGCTAGCCAAACCTCTACCGCCAGCAAACATCGTTAAGCACACCCCTCGTGCTGCTTCTTTTGCCTCTGGTGCCTCTTAAGCAACGGTTACCAATATCTCGACGCCATTTCCTTTTTATCATATGTAGTTAACTGGACTCGCAAAATTTGCACACTATATAAGTAGGAACCTATAGTATTAAAATATCACTGAATTGCCATTTTATAAAAATCTTACAATTACTTAGGATCTTAGATATTTGTGTCTAAACCAATATATTATTTGTTCTCAATAAAAAGAATTAAAAGAAAAGTAATAAAATAAGGTAATAAATGTTCTTGATGCTTTGAAATGCAATACTACAGAGAACTGTAGACTCTTTGAAAACATCCAAGGTGTCTTCATGATACCTGTTTCTTTGTGTTTTTTCTCTGTAAATTAGGGATGAACTCACAGTTACAAAATAAAAGTATTATGATGCAATGTGAAAACACATTGTATCTTAAATTTGATTTAATTTTCTATCAGTTATGTTTCATAATGCATATTTGAGAAATATATAATATTGAAATTCAACACGCTATTTGTTGAACACACAAAATTGAACGTAACAATTTGCTTTATTTGTTACCAGATAATACAATATTTTTTTGTTTTCTGTTCTTTTTCAAATACCATTTTCAATGTACATTATTATAGTCTACGAAGCACCGGGAGGGAAAAAATATAGAATAAAAATCTATTAATTTTAGGTGGAATCTTCTCAGTGAGGTGGCACTATTTATCTCACAAATAGAATACTTGGGAGGTAAATTCTGTCATATCATTCAAGTCTAAGTGTTCCCATAAAATGCTTTCTTTTTTCGAACTTACGGTATTTGCGAAGAGTAGTGCTCCGCTGTTTCTCGGACTTGGAGCCGATCATGTGGAGGGCTTAACGACTCAGTCACTTCAATACTAGAACATTTAACTATTTTATACCTCGTCCACTTGGCCTAGGAGTCAGTCTCTCTCGGTATAAATAAACTCGTCATGAATGCAACGGTATTTGCATCGATGACGTCCGGGTAGCTGTTCATCCTACCGAGCTGCGTTGACTTCTCATTGAAGGTCACAATGCACAAGAACAAGTACTAATTGTATATCGCGTTTAAAGGATGTTTACTGAAAATTTATCTAAAGATAAATATTTTAATGACGCTTAGGATCGTCTGAAGTGTTAAGAGCAAAAAATACCTCGTGTGAACCATAATAATCATTTATGATACAAAAATATTTTTTAGTATCTTAACCTTAATATTCATAAAATATAAAATAAAACGTTTACTGGTATGTATGTTTGTTTCGTTAAGACAAGGTTCGTAAAAAAGGTTCGAGGTTTGTAAAAAAGGGTTGTTTGCTGCTTCTAAAGTGTCAAAGGGGTAAATCGAAATATTGTGAAATAATGATTGTGACTTCAAGTGTAAAACATTTTTTCAATACATGAATAAACTCATTTGACATACAAAAATATTATTTATTAATTATATATTTGTATATTTCTTATAAATAATAAGCTTTAAAATCTCATTCATTTACAATAAGTTTATCATTTTATATTGTCTTAAGACTCAAGAAAAAACAAGAAAATTAACCAATGCTGAATAATTCTATGTTACCACCTCCCACTTGTCGTTCTTCTTCGGGGGAAGGGGGATTCTATCTCCGAATGTATCATTGCAACGCACTTGGCTCTTCGTCCACTACATCCTATTTCCATTGGAACATTGCTACCTCCCCCCTCGCATTGCGTTTCTTCCGTCATGACGCCCTGCGACCACGACAGTTCCGTGCAGCTATATCTCACCCCCTAACAAGCAACGTCCGCCCGAATTCTCCCCTCAGTTTCACAATTTCAACCCTCACTTCCCTCCCTCGTCCCAAGGGCTTGTCGACCGTGTCCCCTTCGCCGAAGAAAAAAACCTCTTCTCACGTCGGATATTCGATCTAATCGAACATTTCCGAACATTTCTCACGCGTGCATTTGCTGTCCCTCGTGGCCTCTGAAGCCGTGTTTCTTCACCCAGAGGCGTCTTCGTCCCGGCTTGTTAGGAGCTGCAATTTTTCTTTAGTGGGAAAATACCGTCGGCTGACCTCTCTGATGAGTTGACTAATACTGCCTCCTCCCACTCTCCTCCCCTTAACCACACAAAGTATTCATTCCCTTCCGGGAGTCTTCGTTCGGGAACTTTTCACTTCTCTTCTACTTCCTTCTTGGTATTTATTTAATATTTTTGGTAAATTTGTATTCATTTAAAAAAAAATTCGCGGAGAAAATGCATTAATTCATTTTTATTTTTCTTGATACAGTTTTATCATAAAAAAGTAAATAATTTTCGATGAAGCTTCTCAAAAAAATATACATTATCATATATTAAGATAACAAGTACGAAAGTTATTATAAAACTCTCGAAAGCAGCAGTTTTATTCCTCGGGTAGCAGCCCACCCCGCGTTACTTCTTCTCACCCTCCCTGACTACACTAAAGGAACACGCCCCATTCCGATGTCTCGTCGGCAGAAAGTTTCGCCCCCTCTGTGACATCTGCCATGCCAGAATGATGTACCGACGCGCAGATGAGAAGTCGGGAAGGAAAAAAAGAAAAGAAATGTCTCGCATCCCCTTCTCCCTGTCTTGAGCATGAGCTTGTGAGGGCGTGACTTCTCCCCAAGCAAGTAAAGCTCAGCAGCGAACTTCGCCTCCAAATCTCACTGTTTCATCAATCTTGGAGAGCGCATCTCTGTTCGTATGTAAATTTTTCAATCCCCTCTTAAAGCATGGTTGGCGACGGGAAGTGCGGGGTCGCTTTCAGGGGTCATGTATTTAACGTGTTTCATCCCATGGTTTCGTGTTGTTCATGTCGTTTCACAAAGATGACTCGCTGCTGTGTTCTACAACACGCGTGGTCCAGGGCGTCCGACTCAAGTCTAGCGCAGGATGACGACGACTCTCGACGTCTCATTTGAATTTAGATGCCGTAAGCGCGCGCTGGGTTTATGGCCCGCCGAATTGCGGGAGCCGACAATCAGTGTAGACTTGTGAGGGTGGAAGGAGGGGTTCTGAAGTGATGGAGAGAGGGGAAGGGTGGTGACGCAACGACAGTGTCAGATGTCGCGAGGATGGGGGGAGAAGGGTAGTGAGCTCGGTGCCAGCTCGGAACTAACTGTGGCTCTGGGGGTTGAAGGAGAGATTAGGGTTAGTGATACAGTGGGGAAACGGACAAAGGGAAGAGGAATGTTTGTTGAGGCTAGTGCACGAATAGCACGAGCGAACTGTACTGGTTAGGTTCCTATAGAATGACTTGCTCAGGGAGAGGCGCAGAAAGGGAGGGACTTCATGTGAATCATTAATTTCTGCAGAATGGGCCGCGTTTGTTGCAGTATGTTATGATGCTAGAATATTAAACAAGATATTATAATTATCATGAAAGATTCATCCAAAGTACAGAATTTTTATGAACTGTCATTCTCGTGTAAAATGTGAGTTTTCTTCCAGGATTAACATTTCATCCTCGTTATATATACGAGTATATACATACATACATTGAGTACCCGCAGCTTGCTCACGTAAATTCTGTAATATACCTCCAATTTTATTCTTTTCTCTTATTCTCATAATGTTATCCATTAATATTGGAGGTTATATAAGTATTGTTGTGTACCCTCAATCCTTTTTTTTTCACTGATGTAATTCAAAAAAAGTTTTTAGAAAACACCAATTTCCCATTTCTCAATCTCATGTGTGAATTTTTGTAAAATCCTTTCTTACCGGCTATTTTTGATAATTTTTGTGACACGCTCTTCCCAACCCCCACCTCTACGGATGTCGTCCTCCTCATGTGGTCAGAAGGGTATATAATGCCATTGGAAATACGATTAATCATCTCAGAATACACAATAACCATGGATTCTACTCTAATATTGGTATTTTCACGTTCTTTTTACGTTTCGTTCTATCCGCCACCAGCTCTAAGAAGTGCTCCTATGTCATATCTTGAACATAACGGCATTGGTTGTTGAAACATCTCGTCAACCCTAAAACAATGTATCCGATGCACTTTTTAAAAATATTACAATATTTGTTTTCAATAATTTTTATCCATAAACCTATTTCCAACCCCCTCCTAACCAAACGGTGCTAGTGGTGTGATTTTTTCATGAGAGCTGAGATGAGACTTAAACGATATCGGGATTTCACTATCACCTCAGCAACGCCGAAAATTATGGACTGGTATATCGTATTTGATATTTTTTCATATCATTCCCTTCCCTAGGGGTGTTGGAGTGTATGTGGACTGATTGTGATCTTCGGCGTCTTCGAGAATGCCACAACCATTTTCAGGGACCCCGAAAACTACGATCTCAACACAAATATAAGTTACTTTCGATTATTTTTACATTTCTTTCCTTCTCACCCCCAACACAAAGGGTGTTTCGAGTAATCCTTTACGTATCTGGCAATGAGGGTGTCACTTCACCTCAGTGGTCCCAAAAATGATTTATTATGAAAAAAACATCAATATCGGTAGTTTTTTAATTATATTTTCCTACACTTTATGCCCACACAAGGGATGTTTAGGGTATATTATATGCAACGTGAACTGATTGTGAACTTACAGAGCACCGGGGACGCCCTTATCTATCTCAAAGGCACCGAAAAGTATGGTTCCGAATTCAATATCGGATTTTTCCATTATTTTTACTTGTCATCCGCTTTTCATCCCCATCCTAGGGATGTCTTACCCCACAAAGCTTGTTGTCATATAGGCAGTCATCTGTGTATCAAGTTTGGTTGAAACAGCTCCAGGCACTCTAGAGTTACGGTGAGATACATACATAAAATATTACAACCCCCATTTCACCCCGTTTGGTGTGGATTTTCATAAAATACTTCCTTAGCGGATATCTACTCCTTAAAAAGATACCTACTTGCCAAATTTCAAGTTCATAGGTTTTGTAGTTTCTGAGATTTCGTGTTTAGTCAGTGAGTGGCATTTCGTTTATGTATAGTGTGTATATTCAAACAAGATAATATCAAACAATTTCATAATCAATTAAAAACAAATTTATTATCACTGTTATAAGAAATGCATTACTTCCTGCAATGAAAATATTCGAAAATCAATAGAAAATAATTAGGTATATTCTATGAAATTACGATCAGTTCGATGGTGCATAGTATATGAAAAGAAACTGTAAATATGAACGAAAGTATTGTCATTGTAATACCCCAAATTAACTTACTAATTGTCAGAAAGCAGTGACAAACTGCGTATGACCACGTGGAGGACAATGATCTAATTTACTCTCCGGGAGCAAGACCATTCCATTAATTCCGATCAAGTGCCCTAAGGCAGAGGCGTATTTGATATTTTAGAACACTCCCGAGTAAGAATAAAAAAATAGTAACATGTGGTAATATTAACATTATATGAACAAATCAATCAATAGTATTATTGCCCAATAGTGGGTAATCTAGTGGAATAGATAACAGCTAACTTTCAGCTATCAAGATTTTTATTAAAACGTTTTGCTTGTGATACAGTTATATGCGATTCATTTTTATTTTCAATATATCAATATCCGATATCAATTGACAAGGTTTGAAATGAGATATCATGTTCTTGGTGACAAGGATGAAAATGCCCGGAAGTACATAATTTTTCGAAAGAACGTCTTTCTATGGGCACACCCAATTTGGTATGAGGAATATAATTATCCTAAAAACATACAGATTTACTGGAATGATTTAATTGTTACCAATATTTGTTAAATAAAATATATATAATCTGAACACGAGAAAGATACACGAAAGAAATAATATGTTTTCATGAGATAATTTGAAATAAAACTATGCCCTAAAGTATGCAAAGATGCTCATTGGGAATCCATAAAAATAAAATCATAAAATACTAAATAAATATTTGATGGTGTCACTAATAACACATGATATATTATCTCAAGTATGCTGTGTACAATGTGATTGGTATTTGTTTAAACTTGAGAAAAATATATGCAGTACCTATGGGAATTGGCGCTAGTCCTTTCACGAGGAAGAAGTCGAGGTAGATGAACAGAAAAATGAAAGATGTGAAGCGATATGTGCCATTGACTTTTAGAGTTCCTAGTTGTATTTCCGTATCGATTCCCTGCGGGGAACAGTGTGTCTCTGTAAGTTCCGTTCTTCCTCTCTCCGCACTTTGTGTGCAATGCTAACTTTTATCCCATGTGTATCCCATGTGAATGGTCATTACAGAGTTTGCAACCGTCTGTGCCCCCCCCTCCCCCCTCCCCCCACTCTATTCGACTCACCACGCTAGAGCTTTGTCTCAACGGAGAGTCTCGTTGCCAGAGCTCCTGGCGAACAGCGAATGCACCCCGGATCCAGCGCAGGAGCGCTTAGTACTGCGAAATAAGAGGCTGTTTGTTCCTCCTTAGATGGCTGTTGGGACAAGGCGGTAGGCGGAACAAGGCGGCACGGCCAGGAGAGGCAAAGTGCTTTCTCATTTGTTTTTATCCTTCTTGAGAATGCAAGACGGCTTACAAGAATCTTCAGTCGTTGGCAAAAATCTTTTCACGTTTTCGGGATGCTCCGTCAGTAAATATAATATGAGTTTTAAGGTTATTCTTGTAAGTTCCTGGAAACGTAAAAGAAGCATTTTTTAATATTTAACAAAAGGTTTTAATTTTGAAGAAATCCGTGCCGTAATATTATTATTCTCGATTGTCATTACATTTTAAAATAAGGAAATAAAATTAAGTTGTTGATTTTCGTTTATAAATGAAAGAAGATAAACGTACAAGAATAGTATTTTCAAAAGTTGTTTAAAATTAATTTAATTTAAATTATGTATAAGTTAATTAATTTTTATGCATCCTTTGCACATCTCTACAAACGGATCATTGAGGACGTATTGCTTCCAAAATTTTATTTTGAATATTAATATTCCCGGGCAATATATGAATATTTCCTATTCTCGCGTAATAATTACGCACTATTTATTTTGCAACTACTCTGAAAGGTAAAGAATTGTAACAAAAATTGTAAGTGAGACTAAATAGTACCAAACATGTTTCAAAATTAATCGTAAAATGGGAAGAGCTTCAATCTGAGTGTCGACAACTTGTATGAATTTTCTTATTTGATAGTGTTTGTTTTCTAATAGGGACTGATCTTGCGCACACGTCATTGATTATCTGTTGATCAAGATCATGTCAAATGTTTCACCAATGAGATAAAGAAAATTAGAAACCATAATGACCATTTCATTTCAAAAGGATATGAAATTTTATTTCACATATCGAAAGAGGCTTCATTGTTATGGTGAATACAATTCCTCTGTAACCACTGATGACTTTTAATGGTTGCGTCAACAGATGTTTTGTTTGTGCATCAGTTGAACACAAGGGTAACGTATTATCACATGAACTGTACTTTATGCATGCTCCCTAATGTGCTCGTCGGGTACACAACCAAGATTAACGTTTTGAATGGTGGGCCTTCAGGAGTATCAGAATCAGATAAAGACACTTCCCTTTTCATATTTCATAGCTGACATTATCTCGACCGATCAAAAAGATAAGGGCATGTAAAAAGCGTCCATTCAACCCTTTGCAGTGGACACCTGAGAACTCCCTAGTGAATTGATGAACAGGAAATTTACGATCAGTTTTGTGGAAACGTAAAGAAGCCTACAAAGACCATCACTCAGAATACGATATTTCAAGTGTAAGTGGATTTAATCTTCGCATTTTTATTTATTTTCCAATCTCAAATCTTCCTTTTGTTAATCGTTTCCAGATTCAACCCTTCTTTATGAAACACATTAAACGTAAAAATAATTTTCAAAATGATGAAATTACTTCAATTTGATTATTTGATACCTTACTATGTTATTCATAGCATGAAATATGTTGCATATTACATAAAATCTTACATCTCTTCGGAAACATTAACTTTACTTCATACAGTGTTATTCTTGTTTCTTCAAATGTATGGTGGAATAAGCGTCTTTTTCATGTACTTACCTATTAAATAATGTAAGACATGGATTCATTAGATTACTATGGTATTTTGTAGTATTATGTAGCATCGAAGTATAATAATAAATTTATTGTCAAAAAAGCAGTACAAACTGCGTATGACCACGTGGAGGACAATAAACTAACTTACTTTCCGGATGCAAGCAAGGGACAGTCCCATCAATTCCGATCAAGGGCCCTAAGGCAGAGGCGAATTCAAAAATTTCAGCAAAAATTCCTAGATAAAATAAAAAGTTAGCTGCGAGATATAATACTAATAGAATGTCAATATGTTTGTAATTTAACGCAAAAAAATTACATGTACAAATTATTATCGAACTATATATTATTCTGAGTATAGTGTTTAAAAATTATAAGAATTGAAATAACACTATATTCGCGATTTATTATTACAATAAACATACCCCTAGACAAAGCCTAGAGAACCTGTATATGAAATCCGTCTCTATACTTTTTCTTTTAATTGTATTTCTTGACATGAAAGATAAGCATTTCTCAATGTTCAAGTAACTCGTTCACAAAACGTTCGGAAATTGGTTTTCGTTAGAATTTTCAAATACTTAAGTATTTTGTAGCTTGCTAACTAAAAGTCCCACTAGGCATCAAGCTAACAAAAATCCAAATCATTGGTTTCAGAACGTCTTCTTAGAGTTATTCTGCATGACCAACTGGTCGGTATGATAACCCTGGTCTACTGAAATGAATATTTTTCAAAATATTTTATTTTTATATCCAACATTATCTTAAGCAACATTCTGGCAAAGCGGCTTGTGTGCAATGCGAACGCAGTATTCGACGATATCGCTGCCATGGACGCAGCACCAGTAAGATGCAACTCGTTGGATCACAGATATTATCCTGCAAGAAATTAATAGAGGATCACATCTGAACTTTCATAATGATTGTATATCTCCATTTACGAAGAATTCTCTTTCAATACATATTACTATTAATTTTTCTTTTTCATGTTCTAATAACATGGCCTTTTGTAATGTACAAGCAATCTGCCAGGTACCTTACAGAACTTGACTGAGATACAAACTTTCTGACTATGTGACTTGGTATCCTAGGTACCGAGAACACCATATCCAAACCGTCCAAACCTTTCTTCAGGACCTTAGGTACTATTCCAGTTGCAGATATCACAATAGGAACAATTCTGACGATCTCTAGACGAAACAACTCCTTCAATTCTTCAACCGTCGCTGCACACTTATTGATTTTTCCCGCCTGAGTTGTCCATAGATTTTGATTAAGTGGGTTCGCCACATCAATTCAAATTATTATTATTATTATTATTATATTTATCTTCCGTAACTATTTTCACAACTTGTAGTTAGATTCAAGTGGGGTGCGGGATATACCACATATCCTCACCTCAAGCAATACCACACCTTAAAAATCTTCTGACTATTCCACAGGTGTTAAGGAAGGCTTCTTTCTGTAAAGTTAGAAATGTGTGTTTTTTTAATTGTAGCCGATTGATGCTCAAATGCAGACAGTGAGGAATGACTCATATAGTGGACAGTACTATAAGGACTATATATACACACACACTCCATATTCCATAAGCAAAGAATTTCAGCTTTCAAATCTTCATATGAATCTTTTTGAATTTTCTCATTGTAAGTAGGTTGTGGGTGTTGATTACAATATCTATGATGTGTGTGATTTTCTTGAGTATGCCTATTATAATAATATCTGGTTTGTTGTGATGGATTGTCTTGTCGGTGAGGATTGATATATCAAAATAAATTTTGTACCTGCTGTTTTCTGAAATGGATTTTGGGAAGTATTTGTAGTATGGGACTGTATCTTCGATTAGTCCATACTTCCCGCAGAGTTTCTGATGGATAATATTAGCAACCTGATTGTGTCTGTGGGTGTAATCTGTCTGTACTAAAAGAGTGCATCCTCCTGGGACGTGTTCTATAGTTTCTGGTATAATTATGCACCTCCTACATTTGTCATCTGCTATGCCTGTGTCTTGCAATATAAATTTTCCATAATATTTTGTGCTAATTACTTTGTCATGAGAAATCTCTCCGTTTCCAAGTATAGATCCCCTTTTGTAAGCTGGGCGTTAAACGCAACTTTGTCGACATGAGGATTATCTAGATAATGATTATGTATTATATAGTGCACTTTTTTTTTCTCTGTTCAAACAGGTAGTTGAGGGGGGGCTTATACGCCAAGCAGGATGTGAAATTTGGTCTTAGTCGAGACTACGGAATTATCTTGTTAGGTGACATGTTTGTAATATAACGGATTTCTGCATTTCTGGCAGTACATTTCTGGCCAACGACAATATTGCAAGATGCCATTTCAGTGTTTTGCAAATTGCTCCAATTGCTGAAATTATGAGGGGAATAATTAATACTCCAAATCTTTTGAATTTCTATCTTAAGGGTCTGATATTTTTGAATATTTGTTTGCTCTGTTTTTTTAAAAAAATTATTAGTGGAAGGAACAGCTAGATCAATAATAAAAGTTTTTCTTTTAGATTTGTCTATTAATATTATATCTGGCTTGTCATGATCTACTGTTCTGTCTGTATTGATTTGCTTATCCCAGTGCAAAATGACATTTCTATTTTCCAAGGTGGATCGAATTTATAACAAGGGGTAACTGTTTCAACCAAGTTAAAGTTCTTAGCCAGCTGTTGGTGAATTATTTTGTCCGCTTGATTATGTCTGCAAGTGTGGTCTAGAGGGGCGAGTACTTGGCAACCTGAAATATTGTGATGGATTGTTTCATTGCAGGTGTGGCATGCTCTACATAATCCATCGACGTTCTCATGCAGAATTTCTTATCTGTAATATCTAGTTGGGATTGCTTTATCCTGTATAGCACACATAGACCCTACAGTCTCCGCTTGGAGTCAGCTGCGTTTCAGTCATAAAGATAATTCTTCCTTGTCAACATTGTCATCCTGCATAGAATTTGGGAATTGTCCGTACTAGGGTTTAGCAAGCCATTTTGTACCAAGTGATTTGACATCATTTACAGTTGAAAATTTCCGATAACTTTAGGGAAGTGTAATCTTTATATAAACGAACAAGTAACTGATGAAGAGGGTCGTGACTACCCTTGAAATAATTTTTAAGTTTTGCAATCTGCGAAAGACAAAGATTTCCCACGTCTAACAACCCCCTTCCCCTTCCTACGTCTAACAATCGCCTTGGCAGGTAAAGGCGGTCAACACATCCCATGTCATGCTGTCTTCTAAATATTGTCATAAGAGTGCGCGATTTTCTGTTGATGTTGTCCAGTTCTGTGTGGGACCAATTAACTATTCCAAATGTATATGTTAGAACGGATACTGCCCAGTTATTTATTGCCATAATAAGATTTTTTGCATTTAATTGTGTCTTCGATATTAAAATGAACCTTTTTTCGTACTTGTTTTGGAAACCTTCTTTGAGATCTGAGTGGTCTTGAAGCTGCATTGACAACCTCTTTTGTAATGTAAAAATGACGTATCGATGGCAATTGATTGTATGCTGCTTCTTCTTGAGCAATCCACTCTGCAGCTTCATGGTGCAATTCTTCTGACCATAGTTTTCCCCAATAGTTTTCCAGATCTTTTCTCATTATCTGGTTTGAATGTGGTATTCACCGTATATCTGGTTTAAATGTGTTATAACTAGATTTCATAGTTTGTTTAGATTGAACCTTGCAAGTGACGGTCTGTGTTCAGGAGAAGTTTGGTCATATAAAATGATATTACGCCTAAAGATTTGTTCTACTTTGAAGTACAGGTTATTTTCGACTAGTTTTTGTCCGTCTTCATTTTCATGTTCTTCGGGTGAATGTGTAGTTTGGATGATGTTCTGTGAAAGCTTCAAAACGTTTCGACCTCCATAAACGTATTTCTAAGTCTTGACATTTATTTACTTCATAATAGAGAGGTGTTTCTTCTATATTTGCCTCTTTAGTCCGTTTGACATGTCCTGCTGTTTTTTTTAAATGTCCTGATTCTTTAGCGACCTCTTCTTGTTGTTATTATTATTATAATTACTTAGGTTTTTGCTCGCTTAGTAGCGGTTAAATTATATTCATCAAGTTATATAAGCAAGATGAATAATACTATGGCAGGTTAAGAAATTTACGAACAATGTTGCAAGTATTAAGGATAACAGATTTATGCGTAGTGCTGAAGATAATAGGTGAGATACCTAGGGTTTTGAGATTCTTGGATAGTGTCAGCAGTATAACTGCTGTGAATGAAATTACTATCGGTAATATTTAAACACTTTTTTTCTTCCATTGTTGCCTAATCTCATGTGCCAGGTGTATGCTTTGAAATTTTGTGGTGGATTGTTTCCTAGACATTGTTTGTATTCGCTACTGTTACATCAATTAAGAAAGTTTTTTTTGACTAAAATAATATCCGGGGTATTTGAAGACATTGTTCAGTCCGCGAGTATCGTTCTATTCCAGTACAGCCGAATCTTATCATTCTCCAGGACAATCTCAGAAGCACAATGATTGTAGGGGCAGGTGTCGGTTATAAGATGGTTAAGTTATGCCAGCTCTTGGTGAATTATCTTTGCCATGCTACTTGCTGTTATATGATGGATAGACTCGAGGGTGTGAAGGCATATTCTGTATCGTTTTTACTATTATTATTATCATTATTACTACATGATCAAAGTACCTCTTTATTCACCTGTAAACGTTGAGTAGCTTGAAATGAAACTTTTATTTATATTGATCATTTTCATGTCTGGTTGTAATGCGAATGACAATTTTATTCATGTTGAAATACATAACATTATTTCTCAAAAGCAGCAATTTTTTCGAGAGTCTCACCATGGATTACTGCGAGTTTCTTTACCTTTTTCCAATAGGATTCTTTTTTTACTTCTTAATTCTAGCACCGCATTATTTTTTAAGGAATACGTTCTGGAACCGACAATATCAATATGTGAGCTTTTTGGACCTTTGATCAGCAAGGTACTAGTTACATAATACTAAGGTTTCAGACTGTTAGATCGAAAATCAATCTCCATAACATTGATAAACCGTTTACATGACAAACTTTATTGTCAATAAAGCAGTTACTAGTATGACCTCGTGAAGGACAATAAACTAATACACTCTCCGAAAGCACACAAGGTACTATCCCGTCAACTCCTATCAAGGGCCCTAAGGCGCACTTAACATATCAACACACACCTAACAATAAAAATTGTTCGGTACGTGTTATAATAGTAACATAATACCAATAAATTTGTATTTAATAAAACACAAGAATGTAATTTCATTAGTACGTATTATTATAAAATTATAGATTATTCGCATAGTATTGATGATAAATCGTAATTATTAAATAAGACTCAATTCGAGATTTATTATTTCAATAGATAATAAGGGCAAAAGCCTAGCGAGTCTGTATAAAAAATCCGCGTCTACGCGAAGGAAAATCGGAAAAATCCCGGGTCAGGATGGGTTTTGTGAGCGATTTCTTTTACCTCAATCATTATTTTTTCCATTTCCATTTGTGCGCAGCTTTGTGAGCGATTTCTTTTATTTTAATCATTATTCTTTCATAGTATTGGTGGGAGTGAACGATACTCTACAATGTTGTTGTTTTTTTGTAGATAAGAATTTTTGGAACAATCTTCAATTCGTCGTTAGGACCCAAAATCCTCGATCGTGAAACTTCATATTGTCGCTTGCAACGTCCATCACGAGTAGGTAAACCGCAATACCAAAAACCAAATCACCACATCCACAATGTGTTGCCGGGAGGGCACGTGTGTTTCCCTGGGTGAGGGTGCGTGCATCGCATGCGGGCCATGCTGCGTCGATGGGATGGGAGTGGGTGTGGAGGTGGCAGTCCCTCTGAGTCAGTAGGCCTCGCGTTGATGAATGGTACAGGGCTGCGCTGTGGCGCATAGGGGTGGTTGGGGGTCGAGCCCCGCTAATGCGTTTGTGATGAGCGGGATTATGGCACCCAAGGGCGCCCATGTTCTTGTCTCGAATCTCACCCGATTCCTTTGCTCCTCACCACGAGTACGCCAAGAAGCATATGAGAATGTTTGCTTTTGATTACATGTATGTAATTTGAAAATACATATTTACCTATGTGTAGTTCTCATCAGTTCATCCCACACGATTATTGTTAGTTTTGTAAACAATTTGTAATGCACATTTATGTGACTGATACGTAAGTAAGGCTTTGTATTTATAAGATTAAGGTTTAGCTATTGTATTATTATTATTACTATTATTATTATTATTATTATTATTATTATTATTATTATTATGGCGTCATCACTTCTCTATGCCACTAAGTGGCAGGTTGCGAGTTCTATTTTCCGATCGGCCAAACTAGGTGAGGTTTCTAGCTGAGGTTTCCCTCGTCGATTCGGCATCTTACACTTCCCTAACCTTCGAATCATGGTTAGGTGGAAGAGCAAGCCTCATGGCCTGAACCTCGCCATAGAAAACTGAATAAAAATTAAATAAATCTAATCATTAAATTATTAAAAGCTTGACATATTTTACAATTAATTACAGAATGGAACTAAAATATACGTATCATTTGCATGTACGCTTATAAATGTGTCATTACATTTCGGTTCCAAAAGAAATTACCCGTTAAGTACATGAACTGATAAAAAATAATAATTTTAAATATCATAACAAAATTTAGAAAAATAATGTGAATATTTACACTGTTTTTGTAAATGTATTTTCCCGAATACACGCCCGAGGACAGCCTCTCGTAACCACAATTAAAATACTCTTTTTTAGTTTAAATTGGTTTATATTGAGAGGTTTTTAAATCGAGTTTATCTCTCTGAAATTCGAAATTAATATTCCACATAACAATGTTTATATATGTAGGAGATTTTGTGTGTAATGTTTTGTAGTATAAAGAAATCTTTAGCTTTAGATGTTTTGAATTTTCTTTTTCATTTTCATAATATTGTAACAGTTACGTCAGTCATTTAAAAAATACTCATTACTGTCGTGTTCTTTATTTTAGAAATGTATTGTTTTAAATATTCTCGAAAAGAAAGGTGACATTTATTTTATAATTCAAAACATTGTAAATAGGAAATTTCATTCAATTCAAAGCATTGTAAATATCGCAATCAATGAGAAATAAAGTAGTTGTATTAAAATATGAATTCAAATTTGAAAAGTTGCGAAATATCGAAGGCAGATCCACTTAATAATAAATCGATCCGATTCATGGATTTTTTCTGGAAAATAACATCTCTCATTTGCATATAATCGATGGCAAAATATATTTTAATTTTAGTTAGACCCACACAAAAAACAATTTAATTAGAATTTAAGAAGGGATGCTTTAACACAGCTAATTATCTTTGTGGATAATTATGACTATATATTGTCTTCACCATCCTGTAGTGGGCAGATGTTAAAAAATCTCTCAATAAGGATTGAAATGAATGGAAGAATAATAATGTACATCCGTTAAAACATTATCAGTCATAGAGCATCAATAAGAAAATAAATATAAAATAAGTCATGCTTGTTGAGAGATTAAATGGATCTATAGAAAAAGGGGAAATACACATCTCTGCTCAACTGCTCGAACATTGACACTGCTGTAAATACAGTCAATAAAAAGTCTGTATTTGCTACAAAACAAAACAATAATATGAAAAAATTGAGTATAGTTGTTCGGAATCGATAGTTTACGTACACACATCGACAAGATAAAGATGGCTAGAGGTGAACCCTTGTCATGGAAGGTGGATAGAAAAATTTGTGAATATGCTACAATGACGATACTCCCAAGCAAAATTCGTCTCTTGTAGGCTCCTTTACTTTACAGATATCTTCTTCAAGTCTATAAAAACACTAAAATATTTGTCATATGAAAATATTCTACATAACAAAGAATAAAATAGTAGAGGACAAAATCGTAGTATACGGCGGAACGCGACTTTCTAGTTGAAAAAAACAACAACAATTACCCGGCGACAAACGAGTAGGAAACAAAATATTACAGGGATCATCACGTGATGCGATCGCTGCACATAGTAGGAAAGGATAAAAGAAATTCTTCGAGTAAATAACAGTCATTATACTGACTATGCACTAACCTCCGACCTGCTCGTCGCCTTAAAACTTTTTTAAAACTTCCAACACTTTAGAAACATTCAAAATTTTTAATACTTGAATTAATCGCTACGCTGATTTATATTAAATCAATCAAAGAAAAGAAAAAAATAGAAAAACTTAATGGCTTATAAAATAAATTAGAAATGGATGTGATCAAGTATTGCAAACATACCTGGAGGATAATTGCAGTGAGTTACTGACGATAGACAATGACAAAAAGGCAATACCTTCTTCATCACTGTCTCTACTTTGTACTCCTTCTCCACACCACTACTTCATTGTGTTTGTTCTCTCCGTTGCTTTCCATCCTCAGCACATTTTCTATTCATAATGCCTTGAAAAAAAGTTGTTGCTTCACTTCACACCTCACTAGACGTGTGTATGTGCATGTCCTTCACGTATAATAATGTATCCCTTCACGACTCATACTTTTCCCTCTACTCCTCATTCTTTTTCACCCATTCGTATCTGTGGTGTGCGATTTTTCTTTCTTCTTCGCGTTGTGCATTGCAGTACTTGTGTAACTCACGACCTTCAGCAGAATTGGAGCGCAAGAGGGCGAGTGTCGTTTCCGAGTGGAAGAGGACGATGGCGGGCGCTGAGCTACGTCGCACGCAACGTCTCTATCTAAAAGGCATTTTTTTCCAGGCGTCCTACCTACGTCCTCTCGCATAAACGTCTTCTTCATTTTTTGTTTCCACAGAGAAGATATTCATGACATTTTATTCAGAACTCGCCTTCAGCGTATTTCCAAATATTTTGTTAGTTTTCATACACGAAAATGGAATTTATTTGTATCTCCTCTTGACTAAATCACTATGTATTGTATAATACACAGTGTTGTAGTCAAGAATAATTTTCGTAATGAATAATAACAGAAAGAATTTGCACACTCTTGTCTTCTTAACTAAACAACTTAACATCACTTAGATAGAACAATTTTTGATTGAGGTATGATTGATGAATCGACATGGGTTGTTCTTATCACCTGAAATAAATCCAAACCGTTTTAAATACAATTATAGTGTATTCAACATCAGTGATCAAAATATTAGCGATTTTAGGTTATTTACATAAGTAACAAACACACATAAGATAATAATACAAGGATAGTTTAATTCACTAATAATAATAATAGTAATAACATGTAATAATATGTTGGGTAAACGTAATGTAATACAAGCTCAAGGTACTTTAGACAAATGCGAAAAAGTTTGTCAACAGAAGTTAAATCTCTACGTTTCCAAAAATCTTTCATCGATGTATGAAAAAGATTCGTCGAATTGATTACATAGTTGTCAATATGACAAAATAAGCATTTCTTTGAGAGTCAACACGTAGTTTACATGACACAGTTCTACTTAACATTCAAGGTACTTTAAATAAAGAGAAGGCTTTAAATAAAAGCTTCAACTGACTGATTTCAAATTGAAACCTTTCCAGAATGTCGACTATTCATCTCTCCATTAGGAAGCATATTTCCCCTCCTTCGCCTCATGTGAGTTATCGTTGCCAACTCGTGGCGGCTGCGCCAACGCTGTAATCGTCGGCCATTATTTCCCTTCGATCTTTTGTTCCCTTTGCATTATTCACAACTTTTTGTTTGAAAAGTTTCTATTATTCTGACATAATCGCAATCCCATATATTAATCGGATAAGAAAATAATAGAATGATGTGACTCTTCGCAGTAATCTATTCATTTTGAGTTTCACTGTGGAAGTTATACAATTGTGAATGTTTAAATTTTGCTGGTGAGAGTAAGGTTTGTAAACGGAGAATGGTATCAGCAGTGTTTTATCTATATCTTGTGTGTTAATTTGACGTACTTTAACAACTTGAATGAGGTTTTGAATACAAATTCTTAGCAGAATCGGCTCTACACCGATTAAATTTAATGAATGTGTAGCACGAGATATGCATGTAAATGTCTGTGGTACGGCGACTTAATTACACATAGCATTGAGCCAAGTACATCATCTTACAGTCTTACATTAAACGTTGTTCTATTAAGCAGCGTTTTTTTGAACGAAATATCTTACATGAATATTTACTGCAATATATTTAAATATCTATTTGTGTTGAGTGTTGTTAATAAGTCATGTTGAGAAGAATGATTTTGATTTCAGTCGGTGTGTTTCCAGCAGTAAATACCAGACAGTTTTGTTCACTTTAAATATAAAATATTTATATTTAAAATATGTGCTCTTATTTACCAGAATTTTTTAAATTTTTATGTACTTACGTTAACCCTAATCCATAAAGATAGGTTGAAGTCTGTATTTTTTTTGTAATATGTTACTTTAGGGAATCAGCGTGGCTCAGTGGGTAGCACGCTGAGTAGTTGACTGGATGGCCGAGGACTCGATTCCCGGTGAGGTGGGGATTTTTCATCACACCCCAACATCCAGGTTGACTCCCAGGCCTACTCAGCTTGCTGTAAAATGAGTTTCAGGGTCTATACTTGGCGTCAAACCGGCCAAAGAGAGATGCTGATCACATCTCCTCCTCCTAGTGCCGAGGTGAAAGCAATTGTTGAGATCTATCTACCACAACCCCCTTGGGCTCCTTCGTGGCCTGTTGTGGGAGAGTTTGACCTTTTTGTTTGAATATGTAATTTTTTACTAGAAAATAATCAGGAACAATTAAAAATTAGTCAGCGAGAGAAAGAGTTCACCGTTTTTAGTAGTTTTTCTTCTTTAAGTTGTGTATTGAATGGTAATAAATATTAACAAACCGCTCTGTACACAAAACATAAGGTGGAAGTTGCTGTCACGTATGGTAAGAAAAAGAAATAAATATCATTATATACAAGAAATCAATTGAACGTACTTTTAGTTTCAGCTGTGACGTTCGTATCTCTGAATAGTTTAGTGTTGTCGGAAAGTCCAATACTCTATAGTCAGTTTTCATTCGATTATAGAAAGCAAAAACGCAAACCACTTGAATACTTATAATTCATAATAGCATGCACTCTTATAGTACATAGGAGAATACCTATGTAACTGGCAGAGCACACGATGACTTGGGAATCACTAGTGCATGCAGTTTCAATCGACGAGCAAACGCGTGGGTGAGCCAAAGCATAGATTCGCCATTAGTATTTCAAAAGGCGAACGGAGGTTGTTCTATGGAGGTGAAAGGATGTCTGCTTTGATTTTTCCCTGCATGCAAAGGACCATCACTCAACTCATACACGTGGACATTACAGCTCCTCACTCGCTCATTTGTCCTCCGCCCATTCAGCGATTATTTTTTCCCGGTCAAGGTTTCAAGTTCTCAATTCCAACGAACTGTTATCGGCGAATTTTTATCTGGATTTTGCGATCTTGGTTGACAAAACGTCAAGTTCGCCGCTCCATTTTGACTTTGTCAGAGCGAATGGTTTGAGAGGCGGAATGCTGTTGATGACGGGAGGACTGATCGCCGGAGCTTTTATGTCGAAGGCAATACAGTAGTCGTTGATACACTCAGATAAAGGTTCAAAGACATTTGTCCACGTGGATGCCTCTGTGATGCGCAAACGGTTGAATTGATCGAGGGGTCAGATGCTCTAATTCTTTATGGTGCTGTGTGGAGAGTGGATATGACGTGAAAATTTTTAAAATTAATGAAAAATACAATAAAAAACACATAAAAGAAATTCACATATTTGAAGAGAAGGTTTCATCTTTCACCTTCATCAGTATCGTAGACAGTCTACTTGATCATATTATATATACGTGGAATAAATATTTTACGTGACTGAGGATGACTGGAGACCGAAACTGTTTCATCGGACACGTGAGTGACTTTTGAGTGATATATTTTTCATATTTCATTAACTTTAAAACTTTTTAATTTATAGAAAACAGTAGTTTCGCTTTATTTTCAAGATTTTCGTAAATTATAAATATATCACAATATAAAATTGTGATAAATCCGTTTGATCTCTACCTATCCCCTATTACGTAAGTAGTGAGGACTATCAAAACGGGATTTTCAGTTTTGATTCGTGTGCTTTTCTCTGAACGACTCCCGTTTTGTGAAAGGCAAAATGTTTTTTTAAAAAGTTGCTTAATCTCGTTTTGAGGGAGAATATTCTGATAAAAGTACAGATTTAATCTTTAGCACTAAAACTATTCACACGACTAATTAGCATTCATACTAATGAGAGAGGTTGTGTTAAATTGCAAAAATATCGGGTGCAAATCCATCGTATATAAGAGTTTATATTCAAAGCCAAAACGAAAGAAAAGTAGAATGAATAAATACGTGCGTAAATGAAACGCTATGGATTGAACAAATTTCCGCTGAGCAATATCAGTAAATGATGCAGTCATAAGTTTCTTTACTCCATATAAATAGTGTAGCCATAGGAACAAAATACGTTGATGGAGGGATGAGAACCTTTATTCTATCTTTAAGGCACAGTAAAATATTATTTTTCGTTATATATGGAGAGCATTATAAATTTAAAGTAATTATTAATAAAAATATCAAAATTGTAAAAATGTTGATGTATTGTGACTATAGACAAACATTGTTCTAATATTCTAAAATCACAAATCCATTGTGTATATTATTCACGGAGTAGCAATAAAACCAGCAAGAAAGTTAAAAGTTTTATTGTAAAAATTATATTTGGTGATTCCACAAGGAGTGACTTTTCACAAGGAGTGACTTTTCTCTATTGAGGAACATGCAATTTCTCATGCACTTCAGACAAACTGACAGACTTGTTAGATCATTTTCATTTCGCATAGAGAGGGATCATTGTGATTATTACAAACGAAATACTTTATTATTTAATAGTTTCAATAATTGAATTTATCGTTAAGTTGGCACGTTGTGAACATAATGAACCACGAGATAGAATTGAGGACTGAAAGGAGTTTCTTGGCTAGGGCTAAACGAGGCAGCTGCATCGAGGATGTGGCGTTGATAGCAGCAACACAGTTCGCCGTCGGAGAGCATTCGCTTGCGATGATGTTTATGAAGCGCCTATTCACAGCGAGTAGTCCCTGCGTGTGCAGCGCATTCAAATGAAATTACCGCGCTCTTTATCCCAATGGCGATGACAAGGCTGTGTAGACGAGGGTAGCTTGGGTAGGGAGGGGATCGTCGTATGGAAACAGCGGCGGCTGCGGGGTTAAACCGCATTGACCTCTCTCTCTCTCTCTCGCTGAGTCACCGAGAAAGCGCATATGTTCTGACGAACACGACCGACCCCTGGAGACACATGGACCAGTCATCTCTACAGATGTAAAGACAGAAGAATGCGAAGATCTATTAGGAATCATGTGTTGAATCCTCTCTGGGATAAGTTGTTTTTAAAAACATACTTAAAGCGACTCATTGAACGTATAAATTAACCTTTTCAATGTTCGTTATTATTAGTGTCTTCTCACAAAATGTGTTTTGTGAGAATCTAAGACTGCAACACAGATCAAGAAAATTAAAGTTCACGTTCTTCCCTTCTAGAAAGAAACTTGCTTAAATGGCATAATGTGCTCCGATGATATTTTTTAACAAATGGTCGGGATTTCTCATAACAAAGGATTATTTTGTAATTTAAACAATTTAAAGGAATTTGTAACGAAAATACATTATAAATTGTAAGTTGTTATAGTAGCCACCTTTATTAGTTTCCCTCAGTATTCAAAATTGTGGTATTTTTGAAAAAACAAACAAACAAAAACATGTTTTCCATGTACATGTACAGCGAACGGACTACTTAATGGAAAGTAGAACATAATTTTATGATTATTTTTTAATAGAACTTAACTTTTCATAGCGACGTTCAATTTATATATCCCGCTCTTCCGTCCAACTCCATAATTTAGACGATGGAATGGGTTGAGTTAAGGGAGAACCCAAAGTCCCGAATCGGTATTGACCTGCACTTGAATGGGAAGACACCAACTTACGTGTATAACCTCATCCGTCGCGACCGGGCGAGGAATCAAGCTCTTCCACTCAGAAGTACGTTGGAAACGAAGGCGCTTCTACTACGCCACCGCTTTTGCACCAGACATGACTCGCGACAAAACTAAAAATAATAATAAAAATAAATAAATCAGAATAAACTTGGATGAATTAGAATTTAAATCGGGAATGCTTTTCTTTAAAAAAATCTTAAATAAAACTAAAAAATCGTGTAATGAAAGTCTTCTGAATGAGTCTAGTGAGTTTCAGCTCATGTTTAGTTCAAACATCGTCCTCTTGTTCGCTATGGTTGAAGGGTTTTACCTCATGAAGTCCGGAGAGGAAGTATTTTTGGAAGCGCCCCCCACCCACTAAAACTCATACACAAACGTCTTTATATACCTACTAGTACATATTCAACACTCCGATAAATTAGAAATAATTGAAAATGGATTTTTATTTATTAATAAGGTCAACGTATATTCAAATTTACGACTTCAATGATATGTGGAGGTCCATTTGGAGACCCCTTACGTGATGTGATCCGGTGAGGAACGCCCCCTCCGCCCCCGTTTAAGTACGCTACTAAGTGAAACCGCTCACTCTAGCCATCCAGTGAAATTTTATGACTAAAACAAGGTTCCAGAGAGGTTCGAACCGTGAACCTATTCACGATATAGTCTGAAAGCTACGGTTTGTTCCACGAAGACAAGTCGTATTAAATGGATTTCTCAGAAAATGTTATTAGTTTCGAAAGAAATTTTAATGAATAATTATGGCGAAAATGTACTTCATGAAGATGAATGTTTATAAAATAGTGGAGATTCCTAAATAAACACATATCAGAGACATTTAAAGTTACGAATCACCATTTAGTTTCGTCATGAATTCGCGTATTAAGAATACTCAGATTCCCTACGCTCCAAACAATGGTCAATGTCTACAGTATTCCATAACGGACATTTTGTGCTATTTTGTATGAATAAATATAACTCTCGTAGCGCATTATCTCAGAATCCATATAAAAGCAGTGAAGATTCTCTCACACAACACTAATTGAAGGAACTGGAAACGTGGAGAACCAACCTGGTCTTGTCACTGTGTTGTGGTTGGCAGTTTCCGTTTCCGTTTCCGTCAAGCGACAGGGGTTGCGCTGAAGGGACCGGCACAATATTACTAAGGAAAGTTTTCTGATGACGCATGGGAGGGTTTTTGTTTTGTGAAGCTTCCACATAGGTTTACAGAACCTGAAAATTGTGTACAATGTCATAGTAAATGGACTCACAACATTTAATGGCCATGCAGCACTAACATACGAGGTATTTTATATGGGAATATATTGAAGCAAAATTGTCCTGGACAAAATCCAAGAGAACAGAAATTAGTCGTACAATATAAAATGGAAGATTAATAATATAGAACAAGGGTCATGAAACATTATATCACTCAAATAATTATATTTTTACAAATAATGTCCAGTTTTTTTCACTACACCATGAGAAAGAATGGAAAATTTAACGGGTGAATGTTGCGTTTTACTGGGTATATAAATTGTGACTGATTATTGACTCGTCGCAAGTATCTGACTTTAGTTGTTTTACAACAAATATAATACAATACATCGTAACAGTACAAAAAGTATTGAAATGTTAATCAAATGGCACGTCTATGAAATGTTTAAGCAATCCAACTAATGATGTAGAAACTAAGATCATTTTGAAGAAATAAAATATGAGAAAAACACGTGTAGCAAACTCAGACTTTTTGGCAAAATTAGAACTATTTAGTAAATTTCACTAATAAATCCTTTGTTTAGAAAGAAGACTGCGAAACAAGTAAGGAAGCTTAAAAGTAAATGTGATTCCCCTTTCATTTCTTTATTTCTTAAATATTTACCGATTGTAAAATATTATAAATGGTCAATCAGAAGTTCATACATCATGGTCAGAGTCTTCCCAAATAAAGACATAATAATAATAGCAACAATAATAATAATACTATAATTATATTATTATTGGTGTTGTGGTTGTTGTTGTTCTTTGTAAGTTCTCACCCCAAGACTGGGTAAGGTTCTCACCTCAAGGGTTATGGTACACACGCCAAGCAGTCCCTTCTTTGATTGGATTTAATACTTCAAAGAACTTTCGAATAGTTTAACATGTTACCAGAATGACAGCTTTGTCAGCTATCCACATCCTTTGAATTTCTTCCTTCAATTTGGTATACTTGTTAACTTTCTCTGCAGCCTTTGTCAGCATACCATTGGGGATAGGTATGGCTACATCTCTAAAGAATGTGAGTCTTTTTACCTGAGGAACACAAAATCTGGTCTGTTATGCTCCACCGTCCAGTCCGTTAATATTGTTCTATTATTATTATTATTATTATTATTATTATTATTATTTCATCATTTTGTTGGTTCCCTCAGTATTGCTGATGGTATAAGATAAAATAAGAGNTCCTTTTCAGTGTTTTGCAAATAACTCCAGTTCCTGAAATTATGGGGGGAATAATTAATACTTTCTTTTGTTTCCAAATCTTTTGAATGTTTGTCTTAAGTACCTGATATTTTTGAATTTTCTTTGTTCTGTCTTTTTTTTTACATCAATACTTACATCAATAATAAAAGTTTTTCTTTTAGATTTGTCTCTTAATATTATGTCTGGCTTGTTATGATCTACTGTTCTGTCTGTAATGATTTGCTTATCCCAGTACTAAGTGGCATTTCTATTTTCCAAGACAGGTGTTTGATCGAATTTATAATAGTGTGTAACTGTTTCAACCAAGCTAAAACTTTTAGCTAGCTGTTGCTGAATTATTTTGGCCACTCGATTATGTGTGCAAGTGTAGTCTAGAGGGGCGAGTACTTGATAACCCGAAATAATGTGATGGATTGTTTCATTGCAGGTGTGGCATGCTCTACATAATCCATGCAGAATTTCTTATCTGTAATATCTAGTTGGGATTGCTTTATCCTGTATAGCACAGATAAACCCTTCAGTCTCTGCATGGAGATGACCGTTTTTTTACAATTATTATTAATTTTGTTATTATTTTTATTTTATTCCGTTTAGTATCTCAGCTTTTTCTGCTGGTCGTAGTGAGGTATGGGCTACACCAAGCACACTCACTCCGGATGATCCAAAACTTTTCTCACTATTCTTGATGTGTTGAACAAAACAGATTTCTGAAGTTGTACATAAACGGTCTTACGCAATTTTAACATGCTAATACTATTGTAGAGGGAGATAGGGATGACTCCTGCAGAGGACATTACTACTGGTACTATGTAAACTTTCTCCATGTCCCATATCCTTTGTATTTCTGCCTTAAGTTCACGGTATTTCTGATATTTTTCCTGAATTGTTTTCTGAAGGTTGTGAGTGTTTGGCACAGCTATGTCTATCAAATAGATTGTTTTGTTAGTTAATCTTTTAGAACTATGTCTGGTCTGTTTTTATGAATTGTACGGTCCGTGATTATTTACCTATTATAATATAATTTGAAGTTTGTTGATTCTAAAACGTCAGCCGGCTCATATTTGTAATAAGGTGTGCTATTTTGCATATGCTTTATAGCTAATGCTTGGTGAATTATGTTAGCCACATGGTTATGCGATGTAAATTACCAGTTTGTGCTGACATATTACAAGCTCCGGTTGTATGTCCATTGTTTCAGAAGCAGTTCCACATTTCCTGCATTTATCATTTCCTATACGGGGATCCTGCATAATATATTTCTTATAGTACCAAGTGGGAATGACCTGATCACGGATAGCCATAACAAACCCTTCTGTTTCAGGAAAAAGCTCCCCTCGCCTTGAGCTATGCGTTGGACGCTTTCTTGTCGACGTTGGGGTTGCTTAGGTCATGAGGGTGTCTTCCGTGCAGTGCCGTGCTCTTCCATTCCAAAATTTTATCTACTTCCTGTGAAATTATGTAACTGTCAAAGTTTCTAGCTTCTAATAGGTTTAATAGAGTGTAATTGTTGCCTGAGCTGCAAGTGCTGGCATGCAGTGAGGATTCCTTCATCCGCTCATGAAAATAAGAACGAAGTTGAGCAATCTGTCCATTGTGCAGGTTTTTTATATTTATAATTCCTCTTCCGCCTTCATCTCTTGGAAGTGTCATTCTCAGATTTTGCGTGGTCTTTCCGATGGTTTGTCAATTTTACCCGCAATTTTCTCTGCAGATTTTCCAAATCAGTGGTCGACCAAGATATTATCCCAAGTGAATAAGTTAAAATTGATATTACATATGTGTTTATGGCCTTTATCAAATTATTATTATTCAGCTCTGTTTTTCAGATTCTCTCCAGTCTGGTGGTAAATTTCGATGTAAGATTTCTCTTGATTTCAGTATGTACTTTAATTTTTGATTGCTTTATTCCTAGATACTTGTAAAACTCAAATTCTGTCATTAGCCCAATTTTACCCTGCACTGTATCAACTCGTATTAATTGTTGAAACTTAATTGAGGATGAAGCATATAGCTTCGAGTCATCTATGTACCCAAGTCAATGAGATACCCGTAAGCCATTTCGGTTATTACCTATGCGATGTCCGATGTTGGAACAATTCAGTAAACGGGACAAGGGATTCAATGCCAAGCAAAACCAAAGTGGACTCAAAGAATCGCCCTGAAATATCCCCCGTTTTATCTTAATTTCAGATCTTATTTTATTTCTATTACCAACATAAATATGAATAAATGTTCTCCACTGTTTCATCATATGTTGTAGAAATCCAATCAAAGCAGGATGAATCTTATATATCTTAAGGATATCTATTATCCATATAAGACGTACCGCATCAAAGGCCTTCTGATAGTCAAATAACAACAGAAAAGATTTCTATTTCTCTGGTGAGCTTCTTTGAGAATAACTCCTTGCATCTTTTCATACCCTTTCTGCAACCATTCTGTTCTTCAGTTAATATGTTCTGCTTACGTAAATGAGCGTTTATTAGTTGTGTTACACTAGCAGTCATTATTTTGTAGACAGTCTGCAAGCAGGTTATTGGTCTGTACTTGGATGAGTCATTTGAAATTTTCCCCTTAGGCAATAAAAACATTTTACCTTCTGTCAAAAACAACGATACCATTTCAGGGTGTTGAAAGAAGACATTGATGAAATGAGCCAGTTTCTTGTACCAATAATTGTGTATGCTGTCACTACCTGCGGCTTTCCAATTATGAGTTTCATTAACAACTATCCTTACTTGCTCTACTGTAATTTCAGGTGTCAACATATTGTAACCAATCTTCTTTTTCCTCTGATATCCAGTTTGAATTTTCTTTGTAGAGTTCACTATTTGACCATATCGAGGACCAGTACCTAGTAATTTCTTCACATTTTGGTGGAATTTAATTTTCATCACAGAATTAATTTTAAGTGTCCTGTAGAATTTTCTTTCATCACTTTGAAACTGCTGGTTCTCTCTTTTCCTTCTACTACATCTTGTATACCTATTTAATCTCCATTTATATGAAGCAATTTTTTGTTTGAGTGTGTCAATAATACTTATGCCTGTTTGATTATCGTGAGTACTATGCACCTTGTATTTATTTTCAATAGCTTCAGCTTGTCTCTTCAGTTTCTTACTAGGATTCCCTATTTGGTTCTGTAACATACGTGCTAATTCTGCTCTTAATTTCCCAATCTGTCTCTTTATTCTTTGGCGCCATTTGGGTGCTTTTTCTTCTCTATTTTTGATGTTGTTTCTTTCTTTTATCTTTGCTCCATTTAGCTGGACCTTGTATGTCTAGACTGCTGTAACTGCAGCACAGTAGTCTAGAGTATGAAGGTCCTCAAAATTTTTGGCGTCTTTTAAATGCTGGGGTAGAACAGTTTCATTTATTATTATCGTATGTATGTATTGTATGTATTTTCGTTTCATCCAACGAGGACCACGAAAGACGAGTACCAGTAAGGCTCAGTTATTGATTTGAGTTTTCTCACTAGACTCGTCTTAATAACCGACATTGGGGCAGCATCTAGATATGACCCAGACTACTGTATCCGAGCATTACAACTGCGGTTGTTAGTCGCAGAGGACTCTTTGTAAATCCCAGGTAATTAAACTGGGACATGGATACAAAGAGCTACAAATTTTATCTTGCCGCCCGGGTATCGAACCCGGGATGACTTGATGACGAGCAAACACGCTGACACCGTGGCCACGACGGGGACTTCTTCTTCTTCTTACTTATATCATTGTTACTCTGCTATAAACTCCAAATTGTTGAGTCACCGGTGCAAATATTGACACTAATTTAAATGTGTTAAAATCTTCCGGTGAATATACGTGATAAAATAATGATAAAATAACCTCTATTAAATATGTAAGGACAGGTTCTGTGGGAGATCAGAGCGTGACCTCATTATGTGGAATTGAGATGCACTCGCACGACATTCATGCAAATCAACGCAACTGCCGCGAGTTTGGTCATGAATATTTTAAACTACGTTAAAACTGGTTTATTCATTAATACTTCCACTTCACGCATAAAACTATTATTATCAGTTAGGCTATATTTGAATTAAATAACACTGATTCACACATCACTTTATTTTAGTGAACTAATTACAAAATTCATTCTTTTATTGCTCGTTTGGTTTGGTTCCTTGAGCTTCATATTCATAAAGGTGTATGGTATTTATTTTATTTTATGCAAACATCACAACTGACTACATTCTTAAATTATTTGGTTGAAAGATCCTACAAAAATTTTAAATAGAAGAACCCGTAAATTGTTAAAATATTATTCAAATGCTAATCATTGTCAATATTATGCCAAGCAATATTATACAACAAAATTACAACGTCCTTGCTTCATACATTTTCCGTTTAGGAAACTGAAAGATATGTTAGAGAGCTTTTCCATGTCCTATACATTAATTAGATAAATAAATATGAATCCTGATGATTAACGATTTGTTTCATTTGTAGGAGAACTCGACTCCTGATCGCACCTCAAAACGAAAGACAAAACATCCCACATCAAACGCGGTGTTCACGGAGGTAGATCTCCGCAATTTCTAGACCGTAGCACAGAAGGGGGGAGATCCAGTTTCAGTCAGTTTGACGCCAGCATGTTTCCCTTTTTATAACTGGCTACTTTGGCCCTGCGAGTCAGTTTGTCGACTTACATCTTACCGGAGAACGAATCCCAACCATCCTGACTGTAACTCAGCGCTCTATCCACTGAGCGAAGTTGACTCCTTTATATTTACATTACCAAGATTCCTCATTTCTTTTCTTTTTTCCTTTTTGTCGACATTTTTACTTTACATATCCAATACCAGCGACTCTCTAATGATTTTACTTTTTTATGTTATCAGCGAGGTTCATGTGACTGCACATAGTTCGATCTTCTCTTTTTCTCTAGGACAACATCCATCATAACCATGTTTTCTTTTCCTTCTACTATTTCTAAGTACTTCGTAGCACCAATTGTACTCAACGATGTATGGCTCAAAAGGACGCCATCACTATAGAGTTAAATGAAAAGCCTCTTCTTCACATTCGGAACTCAGTGTTAATGTTTCTCTAAAATGAATCGGAGTTGTTCTCTGAAGAATAAAGAGTATTTCTGTTTCTTCTTCGAATTCCGCACAGTAAATGGAAATGTCGGAGACTTGAATTTACAAAAATTATAAAATTTAATACGTTAAATCGCTGGGTGGAATGAACCATCTGTTAAGAATGGCAGTCAGTGATCTTTGTAAAGGAATAACTATGGATATGTGAGTGTATTTACCCTACTTTGTATGAAATGGCTCACATTACACAGAGAATGTATTGAAAAAGATATGTTAATGGAATAAAATATTTTAACACGTGAGAACTCATTCAACGACAAATGATTTCATTCATAATATAAAGACTATTATAGAAATATATAGTCCAGTTTGCGCGCCGTCGAACTGTTCATTTCACTTGCGTACAGCTTACACCTTCATCAAAATATCGTATATTGACATTTGAGATACAATTTGCTTCTAGGGTGTGTTGTTGGCATGTTAGATGTGGTATCGGCGCAGAATTATAGATACGGTATCGGCGATGCCTGATTATGGGATTATATTCACTGAAGGTTTGTACTGCACGGATAAAAATAACTTAACTGGTTCAGCTGATGTGTTAGCTGCCAGCCAGCCAGACAACGCATAAGCTTCCATAGCTAATATCCGTCTGCTATACGGATATTTTCGCCCCTCTTTACCATAGCTTTCTGGATTAGCTCTCACAGCTTAAGTAGCTAATCTACAAGATGAGAAGGGGGCATGTTATACTAACTTATGCTAGAGTGCGCGACAGTCAAACCACTCGTTCTCTAGAGCTGACAGTAAATGGCTTGAGCAGTCAACCCAGAAGGTTAGCAGCTACCCACGTAGAAATTTATCAGCAGCGACGTCGTTAACCCGTAAGCAAGTCGATTAATCAAAGCAAGAAAAAACGCATTTTTCGCCAGCGTCAATTCATGTGCACACTTTCCTGACGATGGTGAATCATCATATTTGTTACAACTTTTCTAGATAATATCCATCTTCTCACCTCTTTTAATCATATTCAACAGGCGTTCCTTTTTTGCACTTACAAAGTCCGTCTTCTGGCATCCGACAGTGCACGTATTCGATCTAGGGTCCTTTCCTTTCCAAGGCGAAGATGCTTCCATTGAGCTACTGCAGAACGACGATGTACGTAAATATTTGATATTCTTGTGTTGCGCTGACTCTTGTATAGGCACCACAGTGTTGGTACCGTGACTAAATAATAATCTTTAAAATATAAATCCTAAAATCTTGAAATAGGTATCTTAGAGTACCAAGAAAATATTTCTTTTATGAACCCAAACGTTTCTTTATTATTAATGTACTTGAAATTTATTCTTATTAGAGTGATAAATTGAAAATAACATTCAAAATAATAATTAGGTATTGGACAACATTAACCTACAAAAATTCAAAATACAGCAGCTCGCCTTCGAGGCAATATAGTAAATCTTCGTTGAGTCTACCTCTTGATTACTATGTCGTCTCGACTTCAAGTTTCGGGTGATTCGACGTCAGAAAGTTTATTCGACGTCGAAACACGTCGCGACAATCATTAAGTCGGCTCAACGTCGGTGATTTCAGCATGGGTTAATGGCTAGCTTGCATGTAAATAAGTTAAACATGGGTCACATGTGTGCAACTATGTAACTCTGGTGCCAAAACTCCTCATTGTCTTCAGCATTGCACTTTCTCAAAAATGAAGAGTTCAAATAAAAAGAAGGTAGTTGTTGTGAAAAATATTTATTTCACAAAAAATTAAAAATTGAACAATATAAATACATTTCTATTACATTGAAACATAGAAACTATTTACCTTAGAGTTACATATTTCTTACCAAAAATAGAGCGATGAATACCTAATGGTAATGGATCAAAAAGCTCGTTAGGAGTGCAACATGACCATTTAGTGCACAAGTCACCTTCATAGGCATTAGGGTGNTAGGTTCTCGTCAAACCCCAAACATAAAAGATAAGAGAAAACAAAAGAAAAAACCTTACTTGAAAGAAGAATAGACTCAATCAATCCAAATATAGGTCCACCAGACTCATCAACTCTCAATAAAAGTCCCATGCCTGGTTTAAATAAAATACCTTTGTACTGAACCCAGTTTGTTGACAAACACGATGAGTGGAAAGTGAAGCGAATGCCATCTGGAAGACGCCTCACAAACTCCTCATTCGAGACATCTGAGAGACTCACTTCAGAAACAGGACCGAATTCGGTACGTGGTATAATAGATGATTTGGACATGAATCGATGGCACATATTCAGTTGATGTTGGATGGCCACCGTGAGACATATGTTACGCCTGCTCTCTGTACCGTGATCTGGAACAAGAATACCTCTGTTTGCTTTCATACCTCTTAGTAGAGGTAAGAGCTGGTGGCCCACTTCCCTCACAAACTCTAGGGTAATGCACCAAGTTGTGCATTTTAACTTTCAGTGTATCATTCGTGATTTGAACATACATAGTGTTAAACTCATTGACAAGTACACGCAATGAATGAGATTCACGGGAAGACAATACTTTTCACAAACAAATATCAAGTAGCTTACATACCTTTAAATATAACAACAAATAATCATCATGTACGGGAACCCTATCTCCAACGATAAGGCCAAGTATTTTTACAAAAAGAAGCATTTCACTGTCCGACATTGTAAGTTTGTCATGAGTAGTAAAATCTTTTGACATAGGTGGTATGCGATTAGAATCACAGAGTCCATAACGAAACATTTCTATTCTATGATTGAGAAGATCAAGAGTAAAGAACTCGGGAATACTAACAAATGTCGCATAACATAATGACATACACCCTCACGCAAATCACGAAATACATCAACACAGTAATTTGAAGTGATATGAAATGACGGTAATTTGTTAAAAATCCTTTATTCCTGTCAAAGAAAATTGTTCACAGCAACATCTTCAAGGTATGATGATTTACATCTAACAGACGTTTCATCTTCCACAACTTGTGTGCGAGTCACATCTCTACACGTTTCGCAAAATCTGCAAAAATAATTGGCTGTAAAGCCCTCAACAAATCCCCCATAGAATTCAAAACTAAATTGTCATCTAATAGAAGCCTAGAGACAAAATAAACTTTCTTAGGACCCTCAGGCAAGTCAAGAATAATACCGTTTTCTAGTGATTTAAGTTGAGCAATAAGAGGTCAAAAAGCTTTATCACAGGAAGAGCACCTATATAGCGATTCAAACTCCAAAGCAAGAAAAATATTTTCAACTGAAGACCTTTTTTCTCGGAATCTTTCAACTGAACTCAGAATTCAAGTGAGAAAATGGTTTCTCTACAGATGAAAATATAGCATTTAAATCATTGATCATCATTTAAATTGATTGACGACATAATACTATTTCTTAAGGTAGACAGTACACCATTTTCAAGGAAATAAGAAACATCAATATTTTCTTGAACATACGACTTAAGGAACTTAGGTTTTCCATATAACTTGCGAACGAAAAAATTAAATCTCACTGCGCAACGTAGCCTGAGCGTCAGTAGAGGTGACTGGCTGGTTATCTTGAAAATCAGAAAATGCATTAGAAGTGTCAGAAGTAGAGGAAATAGTAGAAGGGACAGTATTATTATGAATAATACTATCAGAACTTTGAGAAGAACCAGGCAGTGGCTGTTGAACTTCATTGCAAGTTTTATGACTTTTATGAAATTGCTGCCACACACGATAAGAGCGGTCGCACGTACAAACATAAGCCTTAAAGGAATTACTAAATTTGTGGTGAGTGTGATAAGATAGAACACTTACATAAGATTTTGGACAGTATGGACACTTCATTTTGAAGAATACAATTCAAAGTCTTTAAGTCTTGCAGAGATGAAGGATCTTGAACCAGCATCGTTGGTAAAATCTTGAGGAGTTGTTATGTTGAAGAGTGTACGTTGGATGAACAGCCATATATGACGAGCCTCAACAGCGTAACTGGAGTCGAGACCAAAGGTCATCTGGAAGGTTCCTTCAACTGATTCAAATGGGTTCCTTGCCTCCCGGCGTTAATTGTTCAAACCAATAAAGCTTGGTCTTATTTCATTGATTGGGCCAAGGAAAACAGGTACTGGTTGAAGTGGATAGTGATATTTTGCAAGGGTCTTCTTTCGGTTCCCAATCCTTTCGTCAATTTCAGCAATTTCCTGCGAAAAGGAGGGAAAACTGGAAAGATTAGTCTAGATGAATAAAAAGAAACATGAGGAACTATAGGATACTAAAATATAATTTTATATATATTACTTATCAGTCCATAAACCAATAGCATAAATTAAACAATTTTTGATTAATGACCAAATACAGGTGTGTTCAACCAAAATCTGCTGCAACTTTACGCGATGAACTATTGGTTTTATTATTGGATTTACGAAAATGAGTTACGAAAATACTGATTTACGAAAATGACTATTCTCACATCTCACATGGCCTTGGTCTGTTTCTTTCTAACTCTGTTTTTTTATGGTTACGCTGCACATCCTTGCACCACTCGCTTACTCAAAAGAGTACATTGGATGGAGATGAAGGTTACGAAAAGACGACAAAATACATTTCTGATAACACAGTGCGTTTTCCGTCATCAGTAAAATGTCTCGAGAACAGTAAGAACGCCTATACTTTTCTCAGGAAAGATTGCCAGAAATAGTGAACCTTAAGTCCAGTGGCACTATCGTTTCTTTGATTTTACCCCGTTACATATTTACAGACAAGAATAAAAATATCACATAACAAATAATCTAACAATAACTTGTATTTAAAACTCAAACCAATAGTAAGTGCAAATGAAAACAAATGTACACAAGCAAGCGGCAACGGTAGCAAACAGATATAACATTAGTCTTACCTTCAAACGCTCTGATGTAGGAGTCCGGCGTGTCTCACCGTTGTAGGAAGATCGCTCGACGATGCCATGGTCGTCGTCGTAATGAATTAGTTAGTTCAAGTAAACGCCTATTCATAGTTGCGAAAGCCATTGTCGATTTGACTCCGTAAAGTAATTGCGCAGGCTGCGCCGCCTCAGTCATGAGTCAACGAACCAAATGTATAGAAGGCAGAGCAGCCGAGTGTCATTTAGCGATAATTACGAAAGAGATTGGCGAGGAGGAACAAACAACGGTTCTTGTAGCTATGTCATATTCTTGAGGACAGGCTGAGCTGTTGCGCGTAAAATCCATAAGCTGTAGCTGTTAATGTAAATTTATTCCTCTCAAACAAAACAGCGTTAGTTTCCGCAGTGACAGTAAATTGGTCTCGATCAGACGAAAACCTGTTTAGGACAGCAAAAACGTAAGCTGTGGCAACTAATGGTTCTGCCTGTCCGCTAGACAGCCCACGCGTAAGCTGACGCAGCTAACGTTCAACTGAGCTTGCTAACTTATTTTTTTCCGTGTCTCTTTTACAAAGACTCTATCAACTCGGCTGCTCCTCACTCAAAATATGGACAACCAAGTTCATAGTACTTTACTTTAGGATTCAGGAAATGCACTAGTATAAATGGATTTGCTACTTACGGAAAATCAATTCGAATTCTTCATATTCGTTTTGGTATAATAGAAATATGAGTACAAAACATGCAAATTAATAGCGGCTTGTAACATTTTTTTACACGACACGACACCAGATGTTAATGAGAATTTAGTAGATACATTCTTTGCTTGTGAGTTGTACATTCTTTACTATATATCTCACTATGAGCAAATCTAAAACTAGATTTGTTCTTAGTGAGATATGTAGTACTCCATTGTAATGACCACTTCCTTACAGTGGAATCGTAGTCCTGTTGTAATCCAAGCTCAGTTAAAGAGAATTGACAAATTGGGGTCCGAGCATTTCATATTAGCCACCTCTCCCCGAATTTTAGTAATTCGTGATAATAATTCCGAGAAAATTATGTTTACCTCACTAGAAAAGTAATTTATTCTCCACAAGGAAGTTTAAGGAAACGTGAGAGCAGAATTAATTTACATATAGAGAGAGCACTTAGTAAGTCTCCGTAGAATCGGCTGTGGAGTGCAGGATGAATAAGTAGATACTAACGAAGAAGGGGAGAACGTCAGGGATTGACGAGACCAACTCTGACGTTAAACCATAATAACACTTCATAATTTTGAATTTTCTATGCATTACTGAATCAGTTCTCATCCATTTTCTTTCGATCACAGTTTTTGAATGACTAAACAATTCATAACTAACATTACACATACTTTGTAAAATTATTATTGAGACTTTTATGAGCATATCTCCAATAAATATCAAAAATGTGTTTTCACTTGACTTTTGCTTAATTTAGAGTGTTAACCTTTTAAAACAATTAACAAGTATTCTAAAAATTACTAGCGAGTTAATGAAAGAATTGTCGTTGCATCGCAGTTTATATTTTTTTCCTTTCTTGTAGGAGAATATGTATATTTTGAAGATAAAACTGAGATTATGATCCTACTTTTAACGTTTAAAAGAGGCGAGATGTTCGATATCATTGCGTGTGGATTCGCAATTACCAAAGAAGAACATCCGTAAGTTGACTGCCTGCAACGTTTTCGTAGTATTACAACCCTTGGACACGCTGCGAATACAATTACTTGAGACTGGTCTAAAATTATAGGTGTAAGCAAGAAGCTTTTGAACCACAGACGACTAAACCATGGTCATAAATTACTTTTATTAATAAGTATTAGTTTTTTTTTCGAAAGCTTCGATATGCAATTACAGTATCCATACAAATATAAAAATATGGCGTTAAGGTTTTTTTTTATATTTTCTCTCTTCCAATTTTTTTCAAAGACAGGCAATCTCACCAGGGAGACAACTAAAGAACTGTCAGTCATTTCAAATTTGATTTTAACGAAGTATAAAATAATTAGTTAAAATGTAACAGTATGCTCATTCCAAAGTCCAGAATAATATCAAGGTACCTAATTTTTGACAATTATTAAAATATGTCGGGATGCACATGTGGATTACAAAGAGTTACTTTAGAAATAAAATATAGCGATTATGAATTATAGATCGCTTTTCATGTAAGTACCAATTATAAAAAAGATTATCAAACTCATGAATTATTATAAACAACTTATTTGGATTATAATCCATTAAAATGTTTTTGTTCTTGCATATTGTAACATGCATTTTAGGCAATGATAAACTTGTATTACCAAAGGTATTTAATAAACTGGAACAAACAACTCTAAAATTGGATTTTAAGTATAAAATTTAGAAAGTTCTTGGAAATAACTTAAGAAGTGAAACATACTTATAAAAAATTGATATTATCAGAGTGAAACTATAGATATAATTTAAGGGAGAATGGAAGAAAACGCAAAGTATTGGAACATTACTACTCAAGTAGCTTGTTTTATTTGTATCACATATTTTTTCATAAGATTTGAAATATAATAAAGATCAAATTTGGAAGATAACTCCTATGGTTGATCATTTGAAGGAGAGAGCAGGAATACTTCATGTGTCGCACCATAAATCTCTTAATCTCGATTCACCATCAGTTTAGAACTCTCTGATCAATGAATTGGTGCGTTGATCAGATTACCGAGCTTAAATGAGATGTTTAGTGCCCATAATCCCGTTAGAGCCGCACTTGGACTCCTGTGCTGTAGCTGAGGCGAAAGCACTCCAGGATTTATGGCTGTTCCTCCTATGTGTGACATTTGTTTGAGCTAACATATTATTCTCTTTGTCCTCAGACCTGTCAAACCTTCAAGACGGGACCTATAAATTTCGAAGTCCCGATTGTGAATCTTTAAAAACATACCCATCTTGTGAGTAGAGAAGGCAATATCTTCATTGAAGCAAGAAGGGAGAAAACACACAGACGAAACATACTTTACTATCTTCCGTCACTCAATTCTCTGCTATAGTTACGAACTTTTGCGTGAAATGGTTGTCACAAAGCTGAAATCTATTTAATGCGCTTAGTTAATTAAAATGGAATTAATCTATAGTTAAACATCATATATATGACAACTATTTTAAACTGATCTTCTAATTCCACGTGAAATAATTGTGTTGAAATCGCTCTTCTTTCTTACAATTGAAAAAACTAACTAAATTCCATGTGTTGATGTGTGTGATGTACGTATAAGTCTACAAATTTCTTACATTTCCGATCAGTGGCTTTTGAAACAATTGAGGTATTGATGTGGAGATGAATCAACACCTACATATACTGAATATTTTCCTGACACTAGCTCATAGACAAGTTTTATTACATGAGGGAGGGAGGCGCATGTGGACAGTTTGCGACAGTGACACATCAAATAAATTTAGTTTAAACTTAACTCAAAAGAAGTTTCTACCATAGTGCCTCCGCCAGTAAATATTTAAGCTAGATTTAATTGTAAAGAATATGATCCATTATCTTAAATTAAAAGAAGGTATGCCTTCAGACTGCCTGCGGGGTACTTGTGAGACTACATTTGAGGGGACACATATGGATAAATATTCACGCTCGGTAATTCATAAAATCTTATTGGAAAGAATTGTTAGACTTCTACTAACAATACTACACGGTATAGGACTAAACTAATTATCTTCTAATCAGACAATAACTATTTTCCTAAAATAAATGTACAAAATATAATTTAAATTTAACCTTATCTAACTACTTTGAAACTCAAATAAACTGTTTTGAAATATATAAGAAAATACTTCAATATAAACGAATTACCAAGACTCATATAATTGGTTAAATATAATAATATCCTATAGAGAAAATAGTATAGTGTATTTGTCCTTCCTGGAAAACACCATGATTCAGAGCGATACATAACAAAAAGGACGTAAAAACAGCGTTATACTTTTTTGTTGTTGGTCTTTCCTACCTAAGGCTTTTTTTCAGTCAGTAAAACGATGGGAAGAAATTAAACTAGCCCTTGTGGCTTTCTAACGTGTTACATTTTACATTTCATTGCAAAGTAAGTTTATCTTTGAATTTTATGAAAGGCTTTTCGAGGGGTGTTTTTGTAGGCACTGAAAAGTCTCGTAAGAATTCAAAATAAACATGTAAAAATATTTCAAATTTACAAAATGATAACTTTACAAACATAAAAATCTACACCAAAAATTAATTTCAAAATGAATCGTTCTATTCCGAATAAAAATATACATTAAAAGTTCACCACATGCAGCATTCTCCTGCAAGTGGTTCTCTTCAGATTTTCATTTTGTGAAACGTGTCCGTTCCAATACAACAATTGTGTTTAAGCAAAGTATTTCAAACTTAAGTTTAGAAAATTGATTTAAAAATATCATTTAGAATATCACTTCAAAATACACACACATTACAGAAAGATTAATTGATATTTTCTTGATATATTGATTTGTCAGTATCACATAGAGGAGTAAATATTTCTTCTAGCTAAATAACCACAATCACTTGTGTGAACTTTGTGAATTTGTGTTTTTGTTTTACTTTACATTGGTAACCGTATATGTTCAGTCCTTAACCGTATCATAATACCATACACGACGAAAATAGCACACATTGCTATTATTTCAAATGGGATATTTCCGATAATTTTTCATTCATTTCGGTTCTTATATATATGAATTCAATGCGTAAACACCAATATTGAAAAAAGTACAATTATAATTGAGTACGGAAATGAAACAATATTTGATCACTTTCATAACCGAGGAAGTGGTGCCTGGAGGCTCATTAGTGAGCAAGAAAGTAGAAGCGATGAGAGTGAAAACGGTAGCGTGGACAACAACAATGTGATTTACTCTTTTTCATACTTCGAAAAACCATGAAATGGTTATCAGATATTTGAATTTGCAAAAATTACTGAGGTACTATAGCAATTTGTTCGTGAGAAATACGGCTGAAATTCAAAACATGCTTCAACCCATTAACCCTTTAAAATCAGAATATCGAAAAATCCTTTCTTAGATATAGTGTTCCTTAAGGTCCTTGATCGGAATTGATGGGGTGGTCCCTTGCTTGCTTTTGTCCTCCACGTCGTCATACGCATTTTGTACTGCTTTTTTGACAATAAATTATTTAATATCATGAAGTAAAGAAACAACTACTTATCAACATTTCAAGTTCCTATTGTTAGTTAAGTTATATTCAGATTTATATATTAGTAAAAATGAGCAACGCAACACAAATGAGAACAAAGAATTTTTTTTTCTCTTCTTTAATGAAGATAACACAAAAGTGTACTAAAACGATGAAAGGACCAAGTTGACTCTAACTCCCTACATTCTTCAAGTCCGTGTCCTCAGTTTTCTGTCCGATTCTCCAAGTCTTCGTTTTTAGAGAAGCAGCTAAAGAAGTTCAACCGTCAATTTGTCCCCATGGAGTATGCAAGAAAGGCAGAAAATGTTCTAAATGGCATCTTCTTACCGTAAAGAGTGAACAGTACAGTTCTTCATAAACGGTCTTTGGGTCAACTTTTAATAATAAACGCACATACGACACCAACAGGTAAACATCAAAAGAGATATTGAATTTTATTTCAGAAAACATTTATAAAAGAAACCAGAAAGACCATGTCAGTTTTGAAATAAGGTTTATTTACAATGTGCTATGATATGGGTAAACTCGTTTTAAACCAACATTGTGATGTGAAGTAAGAAAAACAGTTTCTTCTGTAGATTACGGTAAAATAGAGGGAAATCTGAAAACCAAGAAACTGCCTTTATATTGTGTAACTGGATAATCTTTAAAATTGAATACACTTGAAGCACAAATGAGAAAAAAGAATTTTAAAGAAAATAAAGTTTTCTGTCCTTATCTGTAGTATTTAAATACTTGTAGTGTTTTAGATCAAGTTATTCATAATAAAATATAGCAATATGTTATTATTTTTTCAGCCACTTCAAAATTACGTTTTATCCCTCGATTAACATCATTATTAATTCGCAATATTACCCGTAAGACAAGAAAAGCAGCTTTTGCTAGCAAAAAAAGCACCCTTCAAGACCACAGTTCAAACTATTTGTACTGGAAACAATGGTAGGAAGATGATGATATATAAATTGTAGGATATTATAACATTTACTTAACTTTTGAAAAACATTAAAGTTTTTACTTCTTATCCCTATTTCTCCTACAAGATATGTTTTCGGTATATAGCAATCACATTAAAAATATATAACTCAGACTTGATATTATGAGTACTTCAGATGTTTATGATATTATTCCTGTAAAGTTTTTAATTGCTGTGTGACATATTATGAAGACCGGAGTATATTAGTTATTTAGCCAAAAATGTTCGATCATATATCAATATAAACGGATGACAGTGCTCAGGAAATCGGAGGAAAAGGTCATTCTTTCTGCAGACATCTTTGTACATCGTCATCTGTGATAGGTCAAATTCAACTTCGATCTCTCAGCGTTTCGAATTAAAGTTCAGGAAGCTCAATGTGATGATATATGAGTATAAGATCTGTTGTAAGAATAAAATGCACATTGTTTGAGGAATAATGTTTTTTATTTGACAAGAAATAGCATGAGGTAATTAGTAACGTTATTCTTATAAGATACACACTTAAAAAACTAATTTCATTTCTCGGGTGTCCGTAAAGAAACACAATTATGAGAAGAAAATCCAATATATTTTAATTTTCCGTGAAGAGTTTATTGTTCCCTTTTTTTAGAATAAATGCACTAATAATATATGGATTTCAATAAAAAATCTAAAATATCAATACCTTGGTGAAAAATGCAGTATATACTTTCAGTTAGGAGAATTCAACCGGAAGATTCTCATATTGCAAAGAAAATGTCACGCATGTCTTATACATTATAAATCAAGAAAAGAGATCACCAAGCAATCGAAAATAGCTGGTATATGAATCATAAGATGAAAAAGATGGTATACATCCGTATCCAAAACTGAACGTCTGTATAATAAAATATCGCCTGAGATAATTTTTATTTTGTTTGTTACTCACCCGTGCACAGAAAGAAACTGAAATACTAAAAATATCAAACAGCGAATTCAAGACGAAAACAAAAAACATGTACATTCATAGTTTTCTCATTATTCTGCATCAAGACTTCACCTTCAAAATTTTTTAAATATTCTCGAAAAATTACTCGATTAGAAGTGCTACCAATTCAAATGATTCATTCTCCAGTCGTAGGGTATGTTCGTGCGTGTTAAGATAGAGNGTATAAGAGACAGATAGAGAAGATTCTCAATTACCTTTACGGTCATAGAGCTTCAAATAATTTTAAGTAAATATTATAGATGTTATGGGAAAAATATTTCTTTCGTTTAATTTCAAATGTTACCTAACTTTTTTCAATGTAAAAAGAAATATTTCGCAAGTTTATGTTCACACACTTCTTTTCTTACACCTTTCGTACAACGAATTTTGAAACTTGTATTTTTAGGAAATTTGTAAAAAGTGTTACTCAAAAAGATTAATTATATTGTTAAGATACATTCTTTAATTGTTGAACATTAAAACAAAAATTTATCATATAATAATTCGAAACTACTCAATATTTATCCCACTAATATATAGATTACTATTGTTGAATATAATTAATTTTACATGGGCCTAATACTAAGGGAACTAAGAAAATGATTTTATGTCTTTCTTACTCTTGTTTGTAGCTTTAATGTGAAATTGTTACTTTTTAAAGTAAAAATCACTCAATATTAATAAATAAGGTTTTGTAGATCTTTGACAACTAAAAATAAAGAGGGAATGCCACCAAAGTAACGGGACACATACCCTCAATGGAATGTCAACGATAGTCAAAACATATCACCACACTTCACTGATTTATTTTGTAAAGAATTTCCCACCGTGTTTCTTAATCAACATGTAGCAATCACAAGTGAAGAGTAACGATTTTGCTTAAGTTACTCGATATGTAAATAAAACTGAAGTCAGGATAGGGGTACGAAATATTGTTAACGATTTGTTGTGTTGCTGTTCACATTTCCGATATATCTGTTGAATGAATAAAATAGCTAGGACTCATCAAGAACAAGAAAGTTCATTCACGTACAACATAATCTCCACTTCAGTATAATAAATATTTATTTCGATAAGAACATCAGCTTGCAATTTTAATTACTACCATGATGCGTTTATCATCGTAAGATTAACCTGTCCCCAGTAATATTTAATTCAATATTTAATTGTACTCCGAATATTGTATCTTCACCAATGAGTTCACAAAATTTTTGAGATACATCAAAAAATTGAAAAAGTAAAAGAAATAGAAAGTAAGATAATTTGGAAAGTACATATTTATTAATGTTAGTCAGTTATCGTTCTCACAAAAATTAATCAATCCTTATAAGGGAGGAAAAAATAAGTTTTTAAAGAGAAGTCTTTTGTACTGATTGTCATACGTTACATTATAAAAGTAATAGAATACTACAATAGAATACTATTTGGTTTTATTGAACTTTTATTATACATACAAGTTATCAACATTACGTTGGGCCATAACTCATGACAGTTGGCGTACAATATACAAAAATGTTGATAGTTTAATTTCATACAAGTAAAGCTGTTTGTGAACAAAGATATTGAGTAATATGTTTCGGGGTGTTGGGGATTATGAAGAAAATGTAATTACCAGATTGTTGTTGACAACTTATACATACTGCGTGATTTTTCCATCAATAAAATAAATAATGCATGACGTACACGAACATTAGTTAGTTCACAGTTGCCTTTGATTGTCGTTTCTCTTATATTTCGATTATACCAAAATTCTAATTTATAATGAATTTTCTAGTAAATACTCAACGGGATGTCAGGATGGAAACAAGACCAAAAAATGAAAAAAATGTCAATATAAATCAATACAACAAATTGATGAATTTGAAGTAATTCTACTCCTTGAAAAAATATTAACTTTGACCAAAACATTATCTTCCTCTACTCACAGAAGATCTGGCAGAAGATTTACTCTTTTTTATTCTTTTTTCGAATCAGAAACAAATAAAATTTCATTCAACTGCAGTATTTGTGACGTAAGATTCCATACTTTAATACAAAACAAAAAATACTTTTTCTTTCGTTCCTCGAAACAGTAGCCATCCATTTCTCCTTTGACAAAGGAAGATCGTTTTATTTCCTTCCCTTCCATTAGTTTTGTTTCCCCTTTACGCGTTTGTTCAGAAGAAGGAGAAGAAGGTACGCCACAACTGCTTTGCGCAACGATCAACGGGGAAAGATTCTTTGAAAATGTCTGGCATGTTTGCAGAGTAAATAATTTTTAGATGAATGCGGTTGGGGCTGAAGCCATCTGTAGAACAACCTATGGGAAGCACAGCAGACGGCAGGCACTCCAATGTATGGAGGGAGAAATGTTCAAACCAGTCCGAAAGACATGTCACTTTTATAAAGGGTTTCAAAGAACTTGAGCCACTAAAAAGGTTATAGTATAGGAGGCAACTATTTAAGCATATTGTGGTACTGTTCAAGTGGTTTAGCTGTATTCAATATTATATGTATATCGTAATATTCTAGGATAAATTTGTCTCCTTTTTTGTAAAATTTCGTTACTGTGAAATTTCTTAGCTTTGACTCTTAAACACCGTTTTCTTTATTTTCAGTTATATTTTCAATTCAGTTTCTCGTAACACTATTCTTGCAGTTTCACCGAAAGAAAGAAACAATAATAATAAACAAATATTTAGTTGTTTTTTTGGAGTCGCGTTTACCTCGTTGGCACAATGGGATCATGGAATACAAATCTCTGCGCTTTGACTTTATAGAAAATGTTTAATCAAAAAATACTCTCTCTTTTATTAATATTTATGATAATATTTAAACATAATATATCCATGTACAGATTTGTATGTCTTTTTCAGATACCCGTTGCGTTTAACTGGAAATTCTTTCGTCTTATTTCTGTACATGTGACCTCATTATATTTACGTCAATTTAAAGTCAAATTAGATGTAAAAGATGTAATTTAACTTTAAGACACACGAATGCTTCATTTAAGGAAACCTTTGTAAGAGTAACTGTGATTTAACCAATACACCTTTATCTTGAATTGAGAAACGCAATGTTTTTGACAACGTCCTTCTTTCTCGGAATATTAACTGAGAATACCCGTCTTCATCCAGACTAAAACCTTAGAAGGAAATAAAGAGTTCTCGGTAATTTTTGTTGTTATTCATTGAAGCCAACAAACTCTTTAGATGAAAAAGAAGAATAAAGACTATGAAATTTTGAAGAAAGAATGAGTCATTCAGCACTTGTATAGAACGAATCAGGTCTTAAATTTCTCATACTTCGCTTCTGAAACGCCACTATAGGAGGGCATTGCCTTTATGAACTGCTGTTTGAATGGAGCTTTCAATCCCTCTATGACCAGGTGTTTCCTTAACAGCTGCGTTTCTGTGTTGATTCTGGGCCCCTTGTTTTGTGGTAGAATAACATGGTGCTGCGAAGCCGGTCAGTGTTGACGTCGAAGCTCCGCCTCTGAATTGGAATTATATATACATAATGACAATATATTATACACAGATTGAGTATTATGTATTTACACTATGTGCGTGTTTGTATATGTAACGCTTTAAGTTAGTATGCATTAATTCTCTCAAAATGTCGTCCATATATACTGTTTGGTGAGTTGAAAATAAGCATTCAGTATGGGCACAGTTCAATGTTGTTTTTATTTAGTTCGAGAATCTTCAACTGATACTATTACTTGAATTTAAATTTTTCATTGGTGATTTTATTTCATAACATTTCATAGATAATATTGTAATTCTGAATGTCGACTTAAGATGCTCCAATCAGAAAGATTATAAAATATTCATAGCAATCTTTAGTTTTTAAAGGTAAAAGTCACTGTTTTTACAGTAAAACAATTTTTAGATTTATACGATTGAATGTAATGATCCAAACGTGTTCTCTAAAATTAGTGATGCTACTGTGGTAACTAAAGACTTCCCAATATTTTTAGACTTGTTTTCACGCTTGAATTTATATGTTAGTGTTAATTATTTATTTATAAATTTTAATGCTCGAATTGCAACATTGGTTTTCTCGACAAACTGCAATTTTTATTAATTATTTCAATAGGTATTAATATAAAAGTAGAAATTTATTTCAAATCAAGAAGTGTTATGTCACCATTAAATCGAAACAAATAGTTGAGTAGTGCGTGATTGTGAAGACACTTCTGTGACATTAATATTCCTTGGATTGTTTGCATGAATTAATCTCTAAAGAGAAGATATAATCAAAAACAATTATATATAAATATATAAATCTGTTTTACGAAGAGTTAACTCAGATGTTAATTAGTTGACAGTTCAAATACAGAATATCATTTACTGAATTAATATCATTTTTGAAAACCAGATTAATACATTCTACTTTCCAAGTCACATACTTAAGTTTAAACTTCTAGTTCTCTCAAATAGAAGTTTTATTCATTAAATTAAGTACTTTAACCTCTTACGGATAATTATTGCAAACAAATTAAATTTTAAGTCACGTATTTCAGGGATTATATATTTTCCTTGATTTTTTCTCCAAATTAAAATACGCTTTTAGTAATGCTTCTCACTCAAGTATTAACTTCATTTAATGTTTCATTTCATGCATCTTTTATTACATACTGTTTCTTGCACATGTACCTCTTAAATTCTTTGCGCACGCGTTGGTACTAAATCCTCAAAATAACTTCACAGTCATCATAAACGCACCAATCCTCTTCTTCGTTTTGCGAAGTTCCGTCTCGCACAACTATGCGTATCCTTTTGTAGTACGTAAAGGAAGCTCTGCGTGTACGCAAGAATCTTGCGAAAGATGGCCTGCCGCATCGCCGCCCCCAATGAATGTAACGAGTCCAAAGGAGCTTTGGGGCTTTGTATCCCCTTCTTCGCAAAGACTTCATCCCTCGTAAAGTGTGTCATTTATAGTTCACGAGATTACTGAGTTTATTGCGTTAGCTCTAGATTCGATGCCGTAGATCGTCAACTGACGGAGAGTTCAGGATGGGGATCTGAGAAGATCAAAGGCATGGAGGACCGATCGCCATAGGCCAATAGTATAAGGGTGCTGTTAAGACTGAATAGAGGAGTGGTCGCTCTTCTGCACCGTCCTTGCCATCATTGCCACCACTTTTTCTCAACCTTATTTCTCGTTAAACCTTACAGTATTTTGCGAAGTGAAAGCATTTTCTACTTATATTAATACGCTCATGTTATGTACAGCATTTTATGCTGGGTTCGTATTCCAGTAACTAATATTTGTTTGTTACATTTCTGTATACATTCCTCATAAATACAAGTTTTATAAAACAGTAATTTAAAGTAATCTTCTCCGACTGTTCCTTATCACTTCCACCTTCCAGCTTTAATATAGTTTCTAAATATCATTTTGTTTTCCAAAATAAATGTTTTTGGGGGGTATTTCCTTAGTACACCTACCGTTGCATTGTTTTTTGCAGCCTGTTTTACTAATCATCTTCACCGTACTATCTTTTATAGGTGAGTTTAAAAATATTATGCGAAAATTATACTGTGTAACTACCTTCTTAAATCATTTTACACTTAATTATGTTACGTTGAATGAAAATGGGAGACGGGACCGGGGTTCGAACCCGGGACCTTGAGATCAGCGCGCTCATGCGCTTACCGACTGCGCAATCCCGTTCGCCTTCTGGGTCCGTCATCCATCATCGTCCCGTCACCCATTTTCATTCAACGTAACATATATAATCTGTTACCTGGCGGTAAGGTTCACCGCAATCTAAGAGATTTCATTTTACACTAATTTGTTACACTAAAAGTTAAATATTTTATTTGATATCAATGCTATGCAAACCTGGATAACTGAGAAATATTGAAGTGTTAATATACAGTTTAATAAATTAACATGTTTTTATTGTTCATTCCAGTACATTTAACAATACCCGTTAATTTGAATTAATTTTTGTTGTAATATTATTTTCCAAAATACGACTCTTTTCCAAAATAGTAGAACTGAGATAACGCAGCAATTACAATTTCAAACCTTGGAATCTACCATTGGTGGTCATATTAACGAAGCGAGGGAGAGAGTAACTGACACGAAAGGAAAAAGGAACGCTCATTGAATGCATGCATTTTGTGTATGAATGGTTCTATAAGTCGAGTGCCGGGTAGCATAAATAAAAGAGTTTGTGCTGAGTCCCATTAACCGTTTTACGCGCGGTTTTTGCGTCTACTAAGAGGAAGGATGCAGCATGCTACCAATGCTGCTGCATCACTCGTAATGATCAAGCGGAGCATATGACTACGTCAGTGTATGCCTATTACCAATGCCCCTGAGGGCTCACTGATACGGACCTCTGTAATGACCAAATCCCACTGCGCTGGATTTGATGAATCAGGAGTTAATTCGAAATGAAAACAGACGTTGATTTGATGACGTACATTCCATTCCATTGAATGACTAAAGTTTACCTGCACATGTTTTAAAAATAAGCTAAATGTATTTTAATTATACTTATTTGAAAACTTTTGAGTTGGATTTCTGGTAACGTATCAATACTTAATTCAAGTTTTAAAAACTACGGTTTATTGTTTCGTTGATATTTGGTAAGAGCTATTATCCTCAAACTAAAAAAAATATAGATACGAAATAATAAACAAAAATAATGTGAAAAACCAAGGATTCATTCGTAACTTTTAATATTTGAGGTTGGCGAATAATAAAATGGAGAGAAAGGTTACGTAACTTTTGACAGGTATTTTTTTTGTGTAGTTTTTAAGGTTGTATTATCTGGTCAGCATATTTTTGAATGTATTATGAGAAAATAAATAAATAAACTTCGTTTGCATGGTCACAAAACTGGCAGAGTTCCAATTCTGAAATAATAACAGAAAGAAAATGTTTCAGAATGGACCTATTTTCATCTCAGAATTCTGGCAATTCTTCTGATCTATTAAACTTTGATCTGGCCTCATGTGAGCAGTAGGTCATCGCAAATCTGCAAATCTGCAAATCCTCCTTAACAAACGGCACGAGCTTACACAATCAGTAACGCTCACGCCCCTAAACGAAACGTCATTTCCAAGCTATCTCGTATTCCAATCTCCAATACCCTCTGCAGATTGGTCCCCTCCGGCACATGTGCAACCAATCATGTGAACACTTACATAGGCAAAGCCAATCCCTGCGATTTTATCAAGCAAGTGATGGAGGGTAGCGGAGACGGCGGGTGCAGATGATCATCGTGTGCCGCAAGCAGTCGATCTCCTCGTCGCATCTCACCATACCGCCTCGTTCACCACCCACCAGTGTCGATACCTACCTTCTTGACAAATCCCTGGACACAAAGCTATCAATAAAAGACAAATGTTGTAACCCAATTAACCTATTCCTACTTTTATCTTGAGTAACTTCTATCCAAAAGTCATTATTGTCGTCTATTATCAATCGCATTTCTCAGTCTATCACCACCCTCATTTGGTTGAGTTACTTCATTACTACCAAAGCTCTGACTGACCCTTTTCGGACAATCATTCATTTGTTGACACTCTACCACCACTGTCACGTATACCCCATATTCCCTTTCCTTTATTTCGTCTTGAATCCAGAGTTCCAGAACTGAACCTCCGGAAGCGGGTCGGTAGAGAACGATCGTATTTCCTTTTTCCGCTCGAAAGCCCGGGATCCGCAGCTCCCGTGGATGCAGCCGCTGCGGATCCCGGGAGCATTTACGTCTATGGAAGTGGGATCTCACCCTCGGGATCTGAAAAAAACGGTTATGTGACGTGCGCATACGTAGCAGGTCGGTGATGGCATTGTTTCGGAAGCGTTTTGCAAATGCGCGACCGAGCGAGGCTATCCCGCGACGGTATCTGAGTGCGAATCTGGCTCGCTCTACAGGATCGATGAGCCACATTGGATTTGTTTCTACAGCTTCATTTATATCAGTATTCATCGGTGATACGCCGAACGATAATATAATTCAACGAACGCACGTAAATGGCTCTATATTTTCCAATCATTTAAGAGGATTTGTTATAAAGGGGAAAAGATATCTTATTTATGAATTATGAATAGTTAAGAAAATAAAATGAAATTGAATCAGTATTTCATCTTAATATAAAAGACAAAACATTTATCTAAATACTCTGGTAAATGTAAATTTCACGAACATGTTTTTTCTATTAAAAAATTCATAAGAACCATGATGTTAAATAGTCATTACTCTTTTGATACGATTATAATTAGATTAACATATTGTATCAAAATATATTAATTTTTATTATTTCTTTAAAGATATAAACTTAATAGTATTAATGCAAAAGAGCTTATGAAACATAAAGAAAGATTTACCGACTTCATAAACCAACCTATCATGAAACTGAGATTTATATAATCATTTTTCACAGTTTTAAATGGGTGAAAGTATTTAATGAATTAGTTAACATAATATATCTCCTAACAGTTTGAACGAGAAAACGTTTATGATAGCTTAAACAAAATTAATTCAAAATATTTTCATGGTTTTATGTGAAGACTAAAATATAGTGAAGACTAAAATATTAGAAACTAAATGAATAGTAGAGATATATTATAAAATAAATAAAATATTATTGTTGTTTTTATGACATTTCAACATTTCTTCACCATATAGTCTATGAGTAGGAAATTTCTCCTTTCAACCATGATCAAGGTGACAATAGATACTTCACGAACGTATAATAGAATTGGATTGACTTTCAATGTTGAGCAAAATGGCCAGTGTACTTTCATTTTATTCTAGATTATCTCTAACAAAAGAGAGAAAAGGATGTTTAATGTGCACAATAGAATTTCATGTTCTACCACGCAAAACAGAAGAAAAGTATGGTCAAAAAATCAGTTATACATTATTTCTAGCATGTCGATGAGGGCAATAAATTTTATTGAACTTGTGCATTAAGAAAATTACTAAAACTCTTTTTACGTAACTGAGTAGAAATATATTAGTAATTTGACCTATGTTTGATTTTCTAAATACAATAAGAAAGAAATTTTATATTCTTGATGTTTTCTTATTACAAACAAAGTGAGTGTCAAAATATTCATGGAAGTGTGTGGAATATTTAATTTAAAACATACTCCTGATGCAGGGGCATATTCTGATTTCTGTCATTTTCCGGAATTAAAAACCTGAAGATGCTGACTATATCAAAGAAAAAACTTTCGCTTTCATTATTTTGAGTAATAAAGATTTGTAAAACTTTACCTAGTTTTCAATTCTTTAAACACAAAATCTTCAATAAATTTCGTTAGGTTCACTCATAGCTTATTAAACACACACCCCTTCCTGATACCCCATCCAATTATGCCCGTATAATATGTAATAATTCATGAAATACCATCAAGTAACATATATAGCTACATTATACCCATCAGTGGGAATAGTCTTTAAATACGTTAAATTTGAATATTGCAGTTAATAAATTTTGTGTACGTCAAAGAATTTTCGAATGTAAACTATAACCGTCACTGTCACTATACGTGTAACAGATTCTATCTACTGATTCCATTACCCGAGCACGAAGGTGTCTCGCTTCCATTGAGTAACAACCCACACCCTAATATAGTGGGTGCTCGTCTTGTTTGTATTCACGAGGAGGGTGGAGTGTACATCAAGAGCACTCACTCCTGTATATGTGAAATACAAACTTCCCACTTACATAATTTATTACTTCATACTGAGGTTCTTACCTAGAGACGGAGGTCTCTTAAAACTATTGTAATAATTAATTTCGAATTTAGAGTTATTTTAATAGTTACTATATACTTGTATAAGAATATTTTCCGTATAATTTAAAGGTCTAATAGTAATATGTATTTGTGAAATAACTTTCTATATTATAAAATTTGTTGTTATATTGTTGATATTGCACTTAACTAATTGTATACGTATTTTAGAAGTGTACTCAAATGTTAAATCCGCCTCTGCCTTACAACCTCAGAATGAATGGAACGGTTCCTTTCTTTCTTCTTCTTCTTCTTCTTTCCGGCTTTTTACCTTCCTCCGCGTGGTCATACGAAATTTATTGTTTCTTTGTGAGAATTAATTTATTTTCTTTATTTATGGAACATTGATAAGAAACGGAGAACTACTTCTCCATTGCCGAATGTGGAAAGGAAGTCGTCCGAATCGCATTCGTCAATTCATCTTTTTCTCCTCCATCGCCATCTTTGGAAACGCCCTCCGTCTGTCTTCCTGCCTTTTTCTTCCGTCCCCCCGTCGCGTGGGCTGCGTGCGTTCACTGATTAACCCCTTTCAGCACGTCTTTCCTGTTTGTCACGAGCCATGGGATCGGCGGACGGGATATTAACGACGCGGCTCCGTGCAGACGCTCACGACAGCTTGCGCCTCACGCACTTCGTGAATATTTCTCGCGTCCGGATACTACGACGAGACGGAAAATGTTCTTAAGATGGTGTTACTGTGTTAGAAGAGAGCTTAGTAAAGTGTTCTTTACGGCTCCCATTACTCGCATTTTCGGTTTATGAATTAGAGATACAAAGGAGGAATGTTTTTGACAGATAAAACATTACCTCGTTATTCAGAAATAATTATTTACGTCAGGCCAAGAAGTGATGATGGCTTAAATATTATTAATATATTTGTAATGTTCACACTTTCCTGCAGACAGAGATCCCCGAGCTCCCTTAACTTCATTTGACTATCGACTCTCTTAGTTCGACGTCCAATGAGCATATACACTACTAGCTGATTACCTGGCGTTGCTCGGGATTTTTCTTAGACTAATTTTCTTTTAGTTTTAGAAAAAATAAAATCTATCTATATTATGAGAACAAAATACTTTTACTTACTGCTTTTTAAAAGACATGCACAGCATTTTAATTGTAAGGATTTTAATTGATAATATTAATTTCGAACACAGTTATTATTTGCTGAGTAAGTTGAATACATAACGCCTACATTATAATCTAGAGTACACTAGTAAATAAATAACCTAGCAATTTCCATTGCACTAGCTTAATATACAAGCAACAGACATAAGCAGCACAAACTGGCTCTGTTGAAGCAAAAAATGCAATTTTTCATTTCGTGGCGTGAGTCTCATACCCGCAATATTTTGTTATCTTCAATAGATTAATCTTATTTTATAATTAAATGGTATATTTCGACAAATCCCAGTCGATAATGATAGTTCAATTCTGTATTATCTCAAAGCAGGAGGGGAAAAATCAGACCATCCCTTCTCTGTATAGAAATGTGTTGAGCAATCTAAATTTAGTCTAATGAAGGAAAGAAAATACACTGAAATTCGAAAAAAGAAATTATAGGATGATGAATGTGAAATTGGGGGATATAACCGGATCCTTCGTTAAGGAATGATCATAATCAATATCATTTCATGTGGTGCAAACGCACATTTTGACACGTAAGTCGTTGACAGTACGGCGTTGATTGTCAGGTGAACAACAATAAACTCATATTATTAAGCATCAGTTATTATTCAAACTCTTATTCAGTCATTAAAAAAAGACAATTTACAGATCAGTTTCAAGACTGGTAAATTAGTTTACTATTCATTATACGTATTATTTGCGAGTGACAATATTTCTTTTGATATATTTAGACGCGGCTACTGGAACACAAAATAAAATAATAAGAATTATTATAAATTCATACAACAATCAATGATAACGAAGATTTATAAAATGAAAAGTATAATGACTCATTCAGTGAAACGATGTTACTTCGAAGTACGTAAAAAAGAACTGCGAAGTGCAATAAATCAGTAGAAACATATTTAGATAGAAGCATCTTTGATAAATGCACAATTAATATTACTTTTACTTTAACGATTGTTCACAGAATTATAATTCCAATTTTAAAATGAACATTTAACAGATTCAAAACACAAAAGATAGCTATGCGACACAATAAAAGGAACACATTTATCCACGAAGTTGCACTATGTGAGGGGGATATAGCTGAAGATATCGCAATTCCCTGAGTCAGGAGAGAGGTCGACGTCTTTTGAAGATAGTAACCGGTTTTTGCTCCCATCGAGTGAGGAAAAAAAAGTTTTTCTTTCGCTACTGATCAGGAAATGCTCTTTCGATGCACTGCGGGGAACTTGGGCACGATCTGAACGCCCTTTCTCGCTGTGTGGCGATGCGATGGCATTGGGGCGGCTGACATTACCCAATAGTCTCTACGGTGACATGAGAAAGGAAAAAGAAGGAGAAATTGTTCGTGTATGGTGAGAGAGGTTATTACATCCATGGCTTAATCAGAAAGTCGGAACTGTAAAACGACTCGCAAAGAAAAATAAGAAAGAGATTACATGATTGTCAAGTGAGGGATGATATTAAAGGGCAAAAGACAGAAAAGCCTGCTTTAAACAAACAAAATGAGCCAATAGAGTAAAATATTAAATAATGGAGTGATGGAAAAGAAAATCATGGAAAGAACAATGACAGTATCCACTACTTTGAGGGTTTATTGGAATTTATGTACGTCCAAATGATGACGTAGAACACAGAGATATTCTAGAAATATGATAAATGCTAAAAAGAGATGTATGAATAGTGACTGACTGAATGATTAAGTGTATCGAAGGAGAAGCACGAGACGTGGTATGGTGGAGGTAAAAGTAAATAAGAAAAGCGTAATTATTTACTGGAAGATAAATGAACTGTGTTAGAACGAGAATTGTTACAAATAGGAGCTGACACTGAAAATAAGCCAGAAAATCGGGGTAAAGAAATAGAGAGGATGAAAATATTTGTATTACCTACGTCAGAGCAAAATAATGACCGAGCTACTGCCAATGGGATTGCGAGGTGATATTGGAGATAGTGTAATGTTACATGTAAGTTTACCAATGTCAGTGAGTGTGAACTGTGAGGTGGACATATTTTGAGCAGTGAGGGAGACAACAAGAGGTGTAAGGAACGAGACTGAGATGGTATGGGCAGCGGAGCCTGCGAGGGGTGACTGTGCACGCGCAGCAGAAGTCTCCCTTCGCAAGCGTCGGTTCGGTTGCGCTCCCTCGTTCATCAGGAGCAGTCTTTTCCTTCTTCCTCCCCACTCCCCCCACCCTTTCTTTTCATACGCCCTCCGGCGCTGAGCGTGCTTCCCTTCCGACGGAGTTAGACGACTCCAGGAGGCCAGGGTTGGATTTCTACTTTTTTGATCTACTCTCCATTATTTGTTTGGTGGAGACTCTTCCTTCTTCGTGGCACGTGAACTAATTTACCTCAATCATGTTAGACACTGTTTTTTAAATAAGGATCATCCTTTCCAATTATTTCTGTTGGAAACCGTCTTGGGAGGGTTTTTCTTACTTTCCAAATGACATCATAATTGATTGACCCTTTTTTTACCCAGAGGTATAACCCCTGAATGTTCGTAAAATTCGTAACGCACAATATTTCCGCCTGTACTGAAAACTATTCAAAAATGTCCACACTTCACCGAAATTAATGGAAAAAATGGAAAAAACAAATAGTGTTTCAGAAGCTGATAACTAGATACAATGCTGATGTAAAATTGTTTACAAGCAATAACATAACTGTTAAGAGAAGAGAGCGCTTTATTTTGACTATTGATTCACATATAAATATACAAATGTTATTTAAATTAATTTACAATAATTAATGAGAAACTTTCCTATGGTGGCGGTACATTTAATTGTAAAATATTCTTTCGTATTATTAACTCTGATTTTACGTTTAAAAATTCAGTGCAATGTTAAAAGCCGTAATCATCGGATACCAATTAAATTTTCACTAACAATTTCGATCGAATATTATTTTACGTGAGCTATTCCTTGTCTTAGGAGTAGGAGTATATTTTACGTGAGCTCATTTCTAAAACTTGGGTCCCATCGTCTTCATATTTTGATACGTTAAATCCGTTTCTTCCCGAGCAGACGCTTACCAGTGTCTTCTTCTTCGCCGCACGAAGACGTTTCAGGGCTCAGGTCATCCTCTGTTTCCGAAACTTCTATATCCACTGCACACCTCTTTTGCTTCAAGTCTTACACTGTATAGTTCTGATTTATAATTAGGAAACCTGTATGCCAACTACGATGTTTCCTTTAGGAATGTTAAGATATGGAAAACCATCCCGCATGATCGAGAACTTGAAGGATACTTTTTCCCGTTTTCACGGCCGAATTTCGCTCGTGTTATTTTGTGGTGAGTTTGTTAGGAGCTTTACAAATGTCCTGTTATTTGATTTGCTTCTCCAATAAACATTGTTTCGGTGCAGAAAATTATATTTTTAGTCTTTCTCTTGACATACGCGTTTCATTTTGTCCGTTTTATTTTCAACCATAAACCAAACTTGTTATATTGTAAGTGTTTTAATATTAAAGATTAATAAATAAGCCTCGTTAAAATTCACTGTGATTAACAAAGAGGTTTTTGTGTGCTACAACTACGTATACTTCATCTATAAATCTCATCTCCATGTAAGTATGTAAAACACATTCGCAATTCTCTAGATATTGGGAATTCGCAGACATAACTCCTTCATCTTCAATACGTAAACTTGAGGACTCTTCAGAATAAAAAAAGTAATTTTGTCACGAAGGTATTGTCGACCCTTAGTTAGTAGAATATCGGTATATGTCTCGGCGTCTATACCTATGCATGAACCCCATCTAACCCTTCATGTGTATGTTAAATCCTATTGTACTTGTCCATCAGATCACACATCGCCACCCCCGTTGTTCCATCCTCCATGCCATTTCTAGCCCTATCTTCAAGTCCTTCCATCACCTCCTCCCTTTCCTCGCCATTAGGGTCGCTTCTGCTCCCAGCGTGATCGCCTTCCAACGCAAGCCACCTGCTCTATGTTTGGTGCCGATGGCCCTTTGTCACTCGCTGCCGTCGTCGCACGCGGCTTATCCCTCGCGTCCTCCCGCCTCTGCTGAACACGCCTCGAAGGGCCTCGCTTTCATTACACGATCGCCCTTCGCGCACATGACGTCGCGTCCGTCGCTCGGTCGAGAACCGGTTAACGCTCCTACGCTGCACTCTCGTACCCATACACCACTCTGGCACGAAGGTTACGGAGGTCAAGCTGGAGGAAAGAAAATTACACCGATCGATCGATTGATTGCATTGACATTTAACTCTGTACTGATTAATACTAACTGTTAATGAAATGGAAAGTAGAACAAATAGTAGATGTCACACAATGACGAGTCAAAATCCCTTACCATATAAAGCTAATTTTATTATTTCGTTACTCTTCACGACATTATATTTTATTATTTTTATTGATAATATTTTATTTTTTTATATCAATATTTTATTTTATTAATAATAATAATTACAGCAATAATAATTGCAATATCTCCAAAGAAATATCGGAGAGTTAGTAATTATCAAAATACCTCAAAGCGTTCACACCTCTCTTCTCTACGGTTATAAATGTAATTTATGCATGTCTCCTTTTCCGTTTTGTTTTTATGTACTGAGTAATTTACGAACATTTTTTTTTACTAAACATATTATTAGAAACTATATTTTTTAACGTAGAGAAATAAATGAAACCAAATTTGAAAATATCATAATATATTTCTTATTTATTGTTGTCTTTGTTTCTCGGAAGAAAGTGGCCCTACGTCTATTTTACAGTGTTAAGGAGAGTAGTCTCAAGTATGACTTTATCCTCAGCTAAATCCCTCATAAATATAAAGGTGGATAATGCAGAGATGATGATGTGACTATGAATAGAAACGGGGATGAGGCATTAGTCTCTTTTTTATCTTAAAGAAATAAAAATTTAGAATTAAATTATTCTTACATTTTTAATGAAATTGTGTTCTCTCCAACTGTATTGTTTTCGCATTTTTTTTAGAGGTTATCCGTAAGTCATAAGAAAAGTATTATTCTATAAAATCGATAACCCTGCCATCATATTAGATATCGTAAGTATTGTTCGAACCCCTGTCCCCCCTCCCGATTTCTTACACAGGATGAAAAATATTATAAACTCGGCCCTAAGGATCTGAATAAAAATTAATTTTCTGTAAAATATTTCACATACATATACACAATAATTTTGCGATTGACAATAATCTTCATATGCTTCTATCCTTTCCATGCGACATAGAACTTCTCTTACTCATCAGAATAATTAATTGTTTAAGAAATCAAGTTTAATAATAACAGTGTACAGTGGTAATAAAATTCGACGACAGTGTTTAAAGAAGAAACATGAAGAATTTTAACAACTAAAGTTACGCGAGATTACTGTGATTGCGTCCCACAATTAACTTAGCACGAAATGAAAAACAACAACATTTATTTAGCGAAGTATCGTTCTCATTAGAAAAAAAAATCTTATGTTATTACACCTAACTCCTTTCCTTCGTAAAATATCGTAAGGTTCTAATAAACTTCTCCACTCTGAAGTGTTATACGTAATTCATGGACCTCCAGTCATTAAACATAGCCACTCCTTGACACATCAAAAGTCGGTAATTAAAGAATTCGAAAAGCTATGTTTATCTTGCTGGAATTAGTGAACATGCACCATGACGTATCTTCGTCCGAATATGGAAATGTAGCCAGCAGCGCATCCCCCTACCTTTGTGTCCTCACGAAACATCAAATAAACGACCCGAAGACATTTTAGCCTATGGTATAATAAAATCACATGGATTATCAGGAATTCGAACCGATTATATTTATCAGCAATTTAGAACTATGTTCGTACATTGTTATTTCGCATTTTTAGATTGCATTTTCACGTGATTGAGTTTTCCTGTGTATAATTGACGTTAAAATAGCATGCAAACTTAAACACTGTAGGAGAAAATTAGGTAACACATGCAAACGTCAAACAAATTGTGTACCACGTGAATGTCATGTTGACTTGAATTTGACGGAAAAAGAGTAAGTTTGTTGCCTAGTGAAAGTCAAAATTTAGTTTATTCAAAATACTGATAATTTTACGAATAATTAATAAATAATTGTTGAGCTATTAATTCAAATAATTGTAATTTAAATCAAGTTTAATTTGCACAGTCATATTCCCCTTAATGATAAAATCATTTCGAAAGATAGAAAGTTCCAAAAAAGTGTGTTGCGGATGGGGGAAAAGTGACTTTAGCGTAAATCAAGACAATAGCCACGACTGAGACGCTCTTTCAGAAGTCTGACCTCAATTGACTCTGTGCTCAGGGTCAATTCGTTACAAGTCACTAGCAACGAAGTGTCTCCCGAGCGACCTGTCGACCTAGTCGACTATCGACCGCGTCTGCGTAGCATCCAACAACGGTGCTCTGGCGCGCGTTCGGAGACGCCCCCTCGTTCACTTTTCTTACACTTCCTTTCTTTCATTTCTTCATTTCGTATCTCGCCAAACCGTATTGTTTTCTTTGTAGGTCAGGTGATAGAGTTAGTTGTAGTCCTTCAAGATTACAAAACCGTATTGTTGATTGAATTGTTGCATTTGAAACTTGGCGTAATTATCATCTTTGATCTCTATTATCTGTCATTTGCCCTCCCGGGTTTCCATTCATGTTTCGTTTGTGTAGTATCACAATTTCCTCGTCAGATGAACATTAAGGCATAGAACTCAAAGTGACACACGAAGTCACTATGGACATTCGCTATTGACCACCACCTTTCTCGCATCCAATATTTACTTGTCAATCCTAGTTTCTATCTGCTTCACCAAGGTCCTATTCCACTCATTACCATTCCTCAAATCACCTACGTTTCTACTTCGCTCAAACCAGTAACAGTCAAAGATATCGTGAATGAAGCACATATTCAACCCTGGCATTTTTCATGTTCTTCACATTAACCACCGTCATCCTTATCGCACCCACTGAATATATTCATGTCACCACTTTCTCCATCCCAATTCCCTATTTGTCACACCGTTTTTGCCTCTATCGACTGTCATCTTCAGACCTATCTTCGATCCTCCACTACATAAAAACTTCGTGGAGGGCAGTGTCATTTACGCGGTTGTAGGAGCTCTTTCATGGGAACTTATATGGGAAATGAGAGAAATGGTTGTGCGTGTTTGTTAAGGTAAATTTATTTGTAATTAAAGTACAGAGTTCAGTAACACTATACAAACTACATTAATCGCGATAATTTTTTTTTTCGTCTTTGTTTTGTATACTTTTATCTAAGTTGTCGCAATCCATCCTACTTCTGTTTTGTACTTGCACTATTATATCATTGTTGTTTGCGTCAATTGCCGTATCCATATGAAACAATATTTTAGTAATTTTGAGTATATATAATTCCTTCATCTCAACTTAAAACTTTTCTTGTAAAATCTGACATCTAACTAATACCAATAGGAAAAGCTAACAATTAGCTCTATCTAAGAGCTAATCTTTAAGATATAGCGGTCTCCCAAAGTCTGATTAATTCATCCCCAAATGCAAACTATTTGGGCGACTGAGGTTACTGACGTCACTTCTAACACTTGAGGAGAGTCGCTGAGAGTATTCGAGTACATTTACTCCTAACCACCTTCAAATTTTTCATCTGTACAAATCTCGACGCAGACATAATGCATTCAGTCACAATTGATTTCTACTCCAGTAACTTCATCTTTTATATTGATGTATGACAGCAGAACGCGAAGTACTTCTTTGTATTCTTCACGTGAAGAGCTGATTACATAACCAAATATTAGCTCTGTCGTGATGATTTTAGTATACGTCTACGTTGCAATGTCTTATTGATTTAACTGCCTATTTTCTGTCTCAGTCGCATATTGTTGGTCTCTTGAATTGAAATAGATCTGCTGGTATGATAAAAGTACATTCTCGATAGTGTGGAAAACAATTTGATTTTGCATAACTGATATGAATAACTCGAGAACAATATTAAACCACGGTGTTTGACAAGTAATGTGCAAGATAAGAACCCAACAGTTAGACTATTTAAAATCATCCATATTAAATGAATATATTCGCATTTTATTCATACATCAAAAATATTTTTTATTAATATTGTACTCACTCTTGAATCAGTTGTGTAAGGAAACTACTTAGTCTGGAGAATTATTAATGCAACACGAGGATAATTTACCAGCGAAGTAGGCCCTATACAATTATACAAGATAATGACTAACCAAATAAGCTATAATTGAAAGTAGCTGTATTTCTATCAATAGTAGCGAGTTATTTTTTGTCGAATATATATCTCGAACGTCTTTGGAAGCGTATTATTTCTGGGTGTCAATAATCTTTGCATATCACTATTTAACCCGCGTTCTCTCATCAATATGAATATATTAATTCCTAGTGTTATAAGGACTGAAATGGTGCAAAAATTTATTCCGAAATATTTCGTATGTTGCGGAATATGTACAGCAGATTTTCAACATGAACTGAATGGTGAAAAATTCACACGATACATCGTAGTTGTTTCTTCCCAGAACATTGTCAAGTCGGAAAATTCAGTTGTGTTGAGAGATTTGAACGACCGCTATTTACCTCGACTGCTTTAACATGTTGACTACGATTTCCCTCCTACCATAAGGTTTGCTTTGCTCTTTGTTACCCATGGCGCACTCCTCTTGGTATGTCCCTGTTTATATTATTTCTGTTGAGATGCTTTCATATCTACACTATTGCACAACATCCCAAGGAAACTTTGGACTACAGAATGTTAAACATGGTACTCTAGAATCTCGTAGGTTATAGTTTATTAGATTTTTTCTGGTTTATTTCTCTACTCTTTGCCTCCGAGAAAATCGATTTTACCTTGCCTTGTGTGAATGTATTAGATTCAACTCGGACATTGCTTTGAACGGGTTTCTCTATCTTTTCGAGAAGTTTCTATAACTCCATTCAAATGAAACTCTCAGAGCTTCTTGGTATTCAGTTACATATTGATTATCACATATATTTTTTTCTCAACACCGTGTGTTTGAACTGAAGCTCTTAGGAAAGCATGATCGAGGTTATTGATTTGTGTGTGTAGCTTCTTTTAACTAGGTATATATGATCCAAACCACAACCTGGCTTTAACTAGCAAATTCTAAAATTCACTTATCTAACTACTGTCCACCCTTATACATTGTTCCCTCTGTTCGTCTAACACAATAACATTTGAGTCTCCTTGGGTTTCTTTTGTGCATTTTCTATTGCTCACAACATTAATTTTTTTCTTGGCATCTATTATTTTTTGTGATCTCCTTAACACGACTTATCTGCACATTTTCAGGCTTTCTATTTACTCTTTTCCTTCTCCTTCCATGCCGTCTTCATTGGACACCCCAGTTGGTGTCTTGGCGCACTACTCACATCTTGCACCGACACCTCCGCTTCTGAAAACTTCTCCGCAGGCGCCATCAGCATGATCGACGAGTTCTTTCGCAAGACTTTACGTCCCTGCGTCGTCAGGATGAGTGGCGCGATACTTTTCGTAACTTCTAGACTTCGTACTTTGTAACTTCTAGTTTTTTTCCTCGCCAAAAGTCGTCGGCTGCCTTGGATTTGCGTGTACTAAGAAACTTGTAATAAGGAAAGGAAATAAAAGTAGTAGTTTACTTATATTATTTTTCTCAGTATTGTTAATTTCTTATTCTTCCTCTTCTTTGATGTTTTTGGTGACAGAATATCGTAATTGTAAAGAGAAGTACTCATGCAAATTTACATTGATCAAATAGTCACAGTTTCAACTTATGTAAATTCAAACAGCTATCCATCAAATTAACAGATTCATATTATTAGAACCATGCCATGTTTGAATGAAATGAATTTTATTACACCAAAATGTATTTTATTACATGATTTATACACCTATCTAAATATTACAAATTAATTTTCACATGCATAGGAATGGTTCTGAAACGGTAGAACGGAAATTCTGAAAGGTATTTGTGCGTATTAAGGTTCCACATTCTTCGAGATAAAAAATATTTGTGTAAAATTATAAATTCATGGTTTATAAAAATAATTACATTGGATGCAATATTAAAGTAATTATTCACAAGATAAATTATTTTTTCAAAGTTATTGTCTAATACTTTTAAATATTATTTGACACTTTACATAACACTTTTTAAATGACGATGCCTTATCAAAATAATGGAACAGAAAATAATATAAATATGTATATATTAATTATCTAAAGAGTAGATTACTTGCTATTATTTTTCATAAACACATCTATTCTAAATATACTTGAGTAAAATACATCAATCAATTAATCGTTTATCAACAAAATTAAAACTTTGTTCGACTTAAAAAATTAAAATTTTATTTAAAAAACATTCACAGTCTAATTGAATTCCGTTAAATATTCAGTCCAATAACTTAAACCCGTTAACCATGTGATTTGTGCTATATTGCCACCCTCAGGCGATAGAGAAAGTAGCTACAAAACAAAGATAAGAAATTGATAAAAATCTGAGGAGATGCGGAGTCAAAAGACTCAGATAAATGTGGTCTTACTAGGTTGATCATTCTAAACATATTAATCAACATTACTCAACAATATCCATTAGCGTTGCAGTGAAACGTCTTTCTTCCTCAGGAAAATATATTTTTTCGTGCTGATCTATTATCCCCTTCGGATTAGAATTGAGCATGTTAATACTCAGAAATCTGAACATGCATCTTATGCAGGATGAAGACAAATATAATGAAGAAAAGATACAGAAATACTCGTATAACTTGTTTCTTTTATTCATCTACTATATCCAAAGCCTATCGTATCTGTACTGCAGTAATGTACTCGTAATTTGCAATAAAGTATTACGTGTTTGTCTGATAATAGAATCTTGGACAATTTTACTCGCTGATTTAATAAAAATATTTGATATAATTAACTGCATTAACAATTTAAACGAATAACCGTTTTAATGGTTAATGACATTTTTTTATTAGAGAAGTAAGGATTCATGAAACTAAATGTTAGGTTGACTTAGTGAAATATTTTGTGATCGTATCTACTATGAACCCGATATACAGAGCAACATTTCAGTGAAGTACAAGAAGGTTAATTGCCACATGTAATGTTCAGTGGAGTGTCAACTTGCTGTGTAACCCGATTACAGAGTAGGATGTGTGCTAGTTAGTCAGTTTGCTTCTCACTCGTGAGGACTGTGTTCAATTTCCGGTCTATGTATTCCAGCCACGCGTTCTCTGTCCCTTTGGGCAAATATTAGAGAAGTTTCCCTAAAACGGGAAACTATCATTGTGTCTCCATATACTCTCTCAGGATAGCTTGGCAATAATCCATTACGTGTATTGAGAAATTTAATCAACGCATTATTGATTCCACATTAATGGCGTGAAAATATCAGTATTGCACAACAAAACAGAAATAAACTAAATATTGTTGTATTAGTTCAGCCAATAAATAAGTAAACCTCTATTTGTTACAAAAAATCCTAAACAATAAAATTAACAATCATTCATAATTTAGTATTTGAAAATAGAATTAAAAAAATAACACCAACAAAGAGAATACATAAGATCTGACGAAAATTAACATTCAACTATTTCTCTGGAAACTAAGAACTTTTTTTCATTATTTCAATTAAATGAAAATTTAATTAATGTAAATTTACGCGTCATTGAATAAAACAAGGACTTTTAAATTGAACATTTCGTTGGATAAATAGGATGAATTTTCGGCATTGATTAATCGCTAAGCTCTTGTGTTCATCTCTTGTTGTTTTCAACAATAATTAGAAAATACATAAATGATCATGATTATAAATATTCAAAGACAACATATTAGTCACTTAATCTAACTAGTAAATTTAAGTAAATTCAGAAAAAATGGGTCAGATAAAATTTATACAATTTTGAATTAGAAATATTATGTGTTGACAATTAATATGAACTCGTATTTTATTCATAAATTTTTAATTTTCTTGTGGAAATATACGAAAAATGGTGCAAAATGGCAAATGATGATGCGCATTTTTATTATTTCAGTTTTTCTCTTCCACTTAGATATAAATACGTGAAGTATATTCTCACAAAAAGAAAAAAGGGTTTCCTGTTTCAATATTTTCTGTTCATTAGGCTTAATTTCAAAGGAAGAGCTTATTCACTTCAATCATAAAAACAAGTAGACAACAGTAGTATATCTGAATGAATTATACAAGGTAAGCATAAATTATATTTCTGGGAATAGTTTGCATACTAACCACCTCATCCATAGTCTTTTGGTACGTCCCCAAATAGTTTCGATCCTGAGAAAATGTGAAGTATAAATGTATCACTAAAATACAATAAAACATCAATAATTTACGGTTCTCTTATTCCACGTTCTTCTTTCGTTGCTGTGAACTCGAAAAAGATTTTCTTGCGTAAAACGTATATGTAAACTCTGTGACGGAAGATAATTCATTGAACATCTGTGTAATATCGCAGACGTGGATCAAAAAGGTGATGTAAGGCTGAACCAGTGACTAGACTACCGGTAACCGTTCCGCTGCGCACGCGTCTTGTAATACTCCATGGCGTGGGGGTGAAGGAACGATCGCGCAGCAAAGAAGTCACTCTACCTGCGACGCTCCCTCAAGGTTTCAAGGCTTCGCTTGATGTCACCCGCCACCGACGCAAAAACGCCATCGATTCAACGAAAGCTTTCGCCGAGGGAAATAGGAAATTGAGGCGTTCGACGATAATCTGCGATTCGCTCGCGATGTAATCGCTCCGGGCCGGATTACGCTGTGCAGGATATGGAGGCGGAGGTGAGTGCGTTCGGAAACTGATAGAGTAGCTCCGATTCCACGAAACCGACACACGGGCAACGCGATGCCGCAAGCCACCAGTTGAAGGCACAGGTGTTGCTGCTACAGGTAAGGAGGTAGCAATGCATGATGGATTGGATTCTCTTCACGCAGTGTTTTACCCCTTGTTTTTTTCTTTTTTCTTCTTCTTCATCCTTGTCTGTTTCTCGCGTATTCGTTTTAGGTTTGTCAAGTTAGTTTATGGTAGTATCAGCATGCCAATCATGCCTATTCTAGCATGCATAATCATTAATGAAAATTTTTAATAATGGTAACTTTTCTGGTTGTGTTTAAAATAATCATTATTACATTAATTCAAGAATTATGGTGATTTAATTATACCGTTCTGGTTCCCACGCAGAAATCGCCGACGTTGAGCCGACTTTACGATCGTCACGACGTGTTTCGACGTGGAGATCGAATCGGAAATCGTCGTTGAATAAACGATGCGGTCCCGACGACATTACGCTCGAAACTTGAAGTGACGACTCAATACAACATCAACAAGACTTAATAATAATAATTATTGTCATTATTATTACAGAGTATGAGTCTCGGCTCCCGTCAATTGAGGCCCATCCTATGATGCTCAAGGGATTTTTACTTTTTTACTTGAAGACGGATGTTGAAAGAATTCCTCAGCGGAATATGTGTTTTACACTTGTTGAATGTGATTAAACAAAGTAAGACGATGGATAATAATCGCAAACGTTGTGGTAAAATAATAATTCAACATGGACAAGAAAGTCGTTCAGAGATGAGTTGACACCGCCAAAAAAAACGTTTTCTTGGGAGGTCAAATCGATGTTACTTGCGTGCGTGTTCGCGACGTCGTCAAGGCATTGTTATCCGACGTAGATAAGCGTTATTTACGACGTTGAGGTTTTCCAATATGTCGAGTTACGACGTTGTAAAGACGTCGTTTTCCAACGTGGAATTGACTTTACAATTCAAAGCGTTGGTAACGTCGTCACGACTTTGCTTTTCAACGTCGGCATGACTTTGACGACGGTGCAACAACGAAGATACGACTGAAAATTTCTACTTGGGTTATGAAAAACAGTCCATAGTTTAAGTAGAACTCACTTGTTTTTAAGTTTCCAAACTTTTTTAATTTGAGACAAAGGCAAATTTTCTTCTTTTATTTCTAAATTAAATTTGTGACACATGTGATATTTCTTTATATCTATTCAACAAGAAATTACGTAGGAATTTATTATAATAACCTTCAGAGGTTTCCTCCATAAAAAGCCATACAACTTGAAAACAGATTTACCGAAATATTAGATCCCATCTCCAAATTTTAGTTGAGTAGTTGATGTATAACACGCGGTTATATTGTTAAAAAGTCAGAACCTTCAAAAATAGATATAGAGTCGCTGAAACTTCCTAGTGAGGATGAAAATCATCAAAGAAATATTATCCACAAATAAGTACTTTCGAAGGCGACTTGTATATCAACCATGATAATTTTACTTCATCCCTCAATTTTTCTATTTTGTATTTTCAAAATAATTCTTTTAATTAACCTCTTGGTAATTGTTTGGCTAATTATGGACTCTTGATTTCATATTGAAGCTATGTTTTTTTACCACATCAAGCAAAAAACTGAAATTTGTGCGCTCCGATTGTCGTCCATTATTTTTACTAACATGTTTTCTCGAACATTTTTCGGTCATAAATGAATAACATCAACCATGAATTTACTCCTGCAAAAGAAAAATAATTTTAAGGAAATATGTCGTAAAATATACTTTGTTAAATATAATTAAGTTTATAACATTTTATTTTGTTCTTTTAACTAGTTTAAAAAATGTAAAATAACGTAAAGAACGGAAACAAACATATTTGGGTAGTAGCTCGATGTTCACGCGTTGTGTTCATTTGCGCGGTGCATTTCCTTCTGCTTTTCTCAGAAAGCTCATTTTTAACTTAAAAATACGATGACCTCCTTAATGGATTTAAGTTTCAGAAAAAAATCTATTATCAAAATTTATTTGAGAGATAAATTTCTTATATAATGAACAAAGGTTTAAATTATTCTTTTATATAATCTTATACGTTTATAATATTATATTCATGTACATACTGTATATGCTAGGTAAAACACATTAAAATTTGCAAAATTCAAAGCGTAATATATTTTTTTTAATTTCTGATGGAATTCTCAGGAACAATTTTTTTTGTTAAAATCCATTTTACATCCCCAATATAAATGACATAAGAGAGGATACCGTATAATATAATTGATTACTTGATATCTTTATTAGTTTTATTATTTTACAACTCTTTTATAAACTTTATAACAATCATTAAACTATTATAACAAACCAGTGTATGTTAACTTCCTCACTGCAAAATAAACATTATAAGGTTAGATCTTATTTACGACTATCGAAGACAGGTGTATCAGCATTATTTTTTGACAGATGAATGGAAACAAATAATTTACTATACACTTATATTATTACTTATACACTCAAAAATACCAAATAGACAACAAGAAACTTTAATAGGAAGATATTATAATGTTCACATTGTACGATTGTAATTCTAGTTTTCTTCTTCTCTTTTTGCCATAAAGGCGTTAGCTGATTGAATATCGGAGAGAAGCGTCCATTCGAAAATTGATAGAAAAAGCGAAGATGAAGAATGGGGGAGTCAGATCCGAGGGGACAGAGATTGGATGAGGGTAGCTTCTGATCTGTGTTCACTGTATCCCGGCGCTGATTTCATTTCCTTCTATTCCAAGCAAGGGCTCCTAATACGGTTTCGTCGATCGAAGGAAACTAATCTGACTAGTCGGTGCAGTAAAGCTTTATCTTGAATTGATCCTTGAACTCTCCGAAAATAAAAACGTTTTTTTTTATCAAGGGGGTCATATCAGATATATTCATTTTATATAAGGAGATTATCTCGAAAGACTAATTATGTACTGCAGTTAGGTAATTAAATGAAAGGTAATGTGTCTTGTGATTCGTTTAACCTGAAAGTTTAATTGTGTGGAAAAAATAGTCCGTGAAAATTTAACGTATCGTGTATAAATAAATCAGAAGTGCAAAAGACTTCGAGTATTCTGCTTTATTGAGTGAAATTTCTCTTAAATAACGTACGATGTTACACAAAAAATCGGTACATTTTATTTAATAGATAATTAGACATTTTGGCAATTATTAAATTTATGAATTACAAACCAATATATATGAAAATATTAGTAATTTTCTAGCTAGAGATTATACAAACACATATTTCCCGTATTTCCATTTGTTCCCTCTCTCATATGTGTTCAAGTAGTCGTGCATGAGCGAAAATATACTAACACAAACCTATATAACACAACAAAACAAGTGAGTGTAACATAATATACTACTGTGATAAATTGTCATAAATAAAATTAACTTCAAATAAACTATGAATTTCAGGTAAATATATATAGTATTTCCTTTAATGTTATGACATGAAATTGTTCACAAATATTACATGTAAATAATTATAAATATCAAAACATACAACTTGGTCCGGAAGTGAAAAAATAATAATAAAATCATGAGCTAATATTAACCTGTTTGTTATCAAAAAATGTGGGAGTAATGTGAATTTACAGTTTGCATATTGGCGAGAAGTGATTAGAGAAAGTTGCTTGATTTTCTTACTGGTGCGTAGATAGCGTGAGGAATATTCCTTTTCTAGTATAAAAACGGAGATAATGTTATAGATTATGCCCTAACATCAAAAAATATTCTGCATTTGCTACACGATTTTTGGGTGGAACCTCAAATTATTTTTGGGTGGAACCTCAAATTATTTTTGGATGGATTTTGGGGAGTCTCGCACCACATGGCATTATGTCTTGAAATTCAATTGAAGGCAGAGATAACGAGGCAGTCGCGGAAAGAAATAACTAAGCACCCCCTCTCATTAAATGAACTGAAGATAAGAAAATTAAATTAGTGGAAAACTGAAAGAAATCTCGGAAAATTGTACACCGTTGTTCAGAAAAAATTACTTTTGGGAGATTTAAACAACGCGGTTCTTTGTTTAGAACATAGCTTAACATCCTCTGGCAGAGACATGCAAGTATTCCCACACAATAAAACACAAAGCAAAGAGAACGTTTGGTTTACCCGGGAATGTAGAGAAGCGAATAAACGGACCACGGACGCATTACGGAAATATCAACTTTCGGGAGGGGAAGTGCACCGCAGTGCATACTTAAAATAAAGGAAAACCTACAAGGAGAGACTACGAAATGCCAAAAGTGTTTGGCAGGAACGGGAAGGAAAGCGCATACGTGACATAGTAACATCTAGAAATTCCGCAGACGCTTGGACAGTCATTCGTAAACTAAGATGTAAACAGCAGTCATCGAGCAATTTAGAGGCGTGGATATAAGACCATTTTAGGAAATTACCATTTCAAAATAACACTCTCATTGAATTCGAACGCGTTTCATTAGTAGAACAATACCTGAACTAGACGAACCGATAGTAGTTGGAGACATTGAAGAAGCTATAAGTCACTTGATGTGTGGTAAAGCTCCCAGTGTAGATGACCTGCCACCAGAATGCATTAAAGCTCTTCAAACTTCGTTAAATCCACTTTTAAAACGTATGTAAAACTATACGATGGATACATATACTTTCCCTGAATCATGGAGAAAAGCGGCAATTCAACCGATATATAAAAATAAAGGCGACACAAACGATCCAAATAACTATAGAGAATCTCTCCTCAGCGTGATAGGTAAAGTTTTGTGTTCTATCTTGTATAACCGTCTCAAAAAATGGATTGAATTAAATAAAAAAATATTACCATTTCAAGCGGGCTTTCGAAATAATTACAACACAGTAGATAACATATTTATAATAAACTCTCTCGCGGAAACTGCCACCTCATCAAAAAGAGGGAAATTATTTTGTGCATATATAGATTTCGAGAAAGCTTTTGATACTGTAGATAGAGCGCTTCTTTGGCAAATCCTGGGAAAATAGGAATCTCACAAAAATTCATCAAAATGCTAAAGGCAATTTATCATGGAGACATTGTGTATGTTAAAATCGACGGGCATTCTACAACAAAGGTTTTTCCTGTAAACACTGGTGTGAAGGAATAGAATTATGGGGAACAGGGAATGATTCTCTTTTTACCTCCCTCCATACCGGTTATCTGGAAAAAGTTCTAGGAATTTCTACAAGCACAGCTAATAGCGGGATTGTGTGGGAATTCGGAGAATATTTACTACACGGTATCTTAAAATTAAAATCGCTGAATTATTGACTTCTCATCGAAAGTGGCAACAAGAATGAAATTGTACAAAAACAATAGAGATGTCGGATGGTACACAAAAATTAAATTTATTTTAAATAAATTAGGACTTGGGGACTTCTGGCACAATGACGTAAATGAATACAATTATGCAAATATTTTAGAAAGCATCAAAATAGAACTCCGGAAACTAGATAAGATGGAATCAGTACTCTATAGATTAGAGAAGCGTTCTCTTATAGTACAAAGAGTGATCGCTGGGAATTGGGGACAAAAACCATATATTGATCGATTAAATAAATCAGATAGAGTAGGGTATCCATGGTTTAGATTGGGGGGTTGGAAAATACAAAAACTACGAGGCGAGTTAAATAACACTTGTCCACTCTGCGCAGAAGAGGATGAATGGATTCACATTTTATTGTTTTACAACAAAACCGAACGCAATCGAGGCGAATGGCTTTCCGAAGGGGACTTCAGCGAACGAACAAGAAATATTGATCTGGCAATAGAAATTATGAGGGATAACAGATCAACGGTAGTGCAAGAATGTGATTTTTCCGCCCCTTCTTAAATATGTTTCAGGTTTGTTGAAAGCTCAAAAAGGAAGGAGAAAGAATGAAGGAAAAGACAAGATGATGACTCGTATTTCTTAACTTATTATTTACGAATTATTATCATTATTGCTTTTAATTTTCTGAAGTATTACCATATAGTTAATTTTATTACTATTATCTAAACATACTTACTCGTAATATATGTATTGTACTTGCTTGTCCTGACCGTTGGTTTTTCATGGTTCCCAACGGTGCTCAATGAATATTCTAGTTGCATTAATCCGCCTGATTTCATTATTCTAGTTGCATTTTTTTTCGTAAAACTTAAATACCTAGCAACAAGCAACTAGAACATTCATTAAGAGTGAATACCAGTGTACAGTATGCACAGCTCACGGTATCCTCGGGCTTAAACATAGGTACATTTTTTCCAATGTGCTTGTATATGAATATTTAAAAAATTATATCTAATAAAAGCCTTTTAAATTGAATTGAATATATGGAATTGCCGATTAATGCTACGGATGAAATTTTTGCAACTAGATTATAACTTATATTTAATTGATGAAGTTTTGGTAGATAAATAACTCATTCTGCCTTTAGTAACAAACTTGATGAATATACTTTAAGTTTATTATTGACGTGGTAAAATTGGGGTCATCGATATAACATCTGTGTGGAAAAGTATAATGATTACACAGATCTGCAAATATAATTTTTTTCAGCTATATGGGATACTTTGAAAAAAATAATGTTTTATAAGATGCTATATCCAACAATGTCCTCCATCGACTAATGCGACGAATGAAATCACTAATTCTTTTTCTTTGAACTAAATATATAATTTCTGAAAATTAATCAAACAATTATTTTCTGATATATTTAATATTTTGTGTTCATTTCTTTCGCCCGCGAAACCTTTTCTTATTTTTTAACGTTTCTCCGTATACGCCTTCGCTTGCCATTTTTTGTTTCCCACTGGATCATCCAGCTGTAGTCAGCAAGCATACTAACATCCCATCTTCCTAGGTAGCGACTTTCGATAACACGGACATCTCAGTGAAATCGTTCACCCTGGTTTTCGGTATAGTTTCCAAAGTTCTCTGGAAATAGTTGACATGGGAGGGTCAGAAATGAAATCTTGCAACCTTGAGCTTTATTTGTAGCCAACATACGTTTTCTAGAGAGGATTTTCAGTTTCCTCCAAAACCATGTTCTATTGGAGCCGTGATACGGAGCTAAAACACAAGCTGAGTTACGTTAGAATGCAGGATACAAACTGATTGGCTTGTGCATCAATGAAGATCCAGAATTTATTTAACATGTTGAGACATGATAAAATCTGACAGCAGGCTTGTTAATACTCATACATATCGTCCCAAAGAACATGTTCAAACGTGCTCAACGGAGCAAGTAAGATTCCTCACGTTTCGTAACAAAGCTGAGTTCCTCACACCGCCAAAACCACCCTACCAACCCCTTCCATTGCTCCCCTCAACCCTCCCATCTTCTAGTTAAATTAGTTCTAGATTCACTCTTATAAATATTTTAAAGTAAGAAATAATTGTAAATTGAATATGGTTTTTAGAATCAACAACAGGATTCCGGATTTCAAGTTGAAGAGAAATTTCACGAAAAATAGAACTAAAAATAAGAGTTTTGCATGAAAATGTGATGTGGTAGATTTTTAAAATATTTTTTTCCGATTTTACTGAGTATAAATTCATAAGAAAAGTCAAAAAATCGCATGCAGATTTCTTTGGTTTTAGACCTGTGACTGATAATTACCAGAAGAGCAGTGATTTCTTCCAATTCATCAGATCTTGAATGAGCGGAAATCGATTTTGCATCGATGTTTCCTTCCATTGCAACGTCACGTGCTGAAAGCGATTGACACATCCTCCTGCAGAGGATACGACTCGTTTACGGGTATTACGTGATTTTCACGAGAGGAAATGCATTTACTCTTCATTCTTGTGTCTTGGTGGCTGTTATATTACGTTCGATAAGTCAGAGCTGGCTTCTTGTATTTACGAAAACCATCCTCAAATTTTATCTGCATTTAATACTCATGTTATACTGAAACATGCTATTTCTTCCATTCATCGAATAGTTTGAAAGTAGCAAATTCGTAATATGTAATTCGTGAACTAATGAAGACAAACTTTGTATTTCTTTATTTTAACATTAAACTTTGTGGTATATTGCAAAATCAAATTAAAAAGACAGATAAAACTAAGTTAACCTAATTCTCGAGTTTTTTTCTCAACTTTGTAAATAAAAATAACATCTTTAATTACATATAGTTCATCACTTCTGTTCTAAAGAAAATTATAGAGTTTCAGTACATTAACGAAACTAGACCTTTGTTGAGAATGGATAAAATGAATTTTTTTTTTCATTTCTTAATAATCATTTCTGCTATATCTCCTTTTTCAGTTTATTATCCTCTCTGTCATTCTCCTTCCTGCTTCAAAACATTGTAAATAATTAGCCTATTAATTTTGTCTTGTTTATTTCAGTTCGTCATTTTTATAGACGTCATATTGGATGAAGGAGAACTGAAATTACATTCTATAATTTTATATAAATTTTTTAATATTGTATTTTGAACTTATTTTACATTTAGCATCAATATATACTAATTAATGAAATCATTATATTACCTGGAAGTGCGATCTATATGAAAAGGAGAATGAGAAGACTACTTACATGGCAGAGTGAAGACACAGATGAGGAAGGCTGCGGCGACGGCGCCAGAGACCAAGCGCCGCGTCGTGGGACGCCGCGTGCTCGCGTTGTTCATAGCGTCGTCGTCATAGCCACTGCAGCGGCCACAGGCTCTTGATGCTCTCGTCCGTCACGGTTGCACTTTGTCCATCCGGGCAGATCCTAATCTCACGATACGACGACAACGCAACGAACACAATAACACACGGAGCACACGGACAAAGGGTTAAGGTTAGAAGCGCTTTGTGCTTGAAGTAAGTCTCACTCTCTACGAGCAACAAGGGACACCAAGCAATACACAGAACGAACCAGTTCCAAGAAACTAGAAATTTTCTTGCGGAGATATTTAGGTTTAAGCTCGGAGTTCAGATTAGTGGTTACTATGAAAGTACACGTCACACTGGCACAAACGTACTGAACGATTAGAGCTAATACAGATCTCGGAGAGGCTTTCTTCGCTTAAGTGAGGCGAGCTAAGTATTACATTTCGATACATTTAACCATTGAAGAAGACTAAGTAGGGTACAAGGTTATAAATTGACACCAAGAACAATGCACTAGAAGTACAGACAAAGAGAACTAGTTCTATGTCTAGAGCTTCACACAAATCGTTTACGTTTTGGCAGCGTAGTTAGCTATGGTTCAAATAAAATAATTGTTACAAAAGTTATTACCATAGATATGACGGACAAGTATATTCTAAGGAACTTGGAGAGGAAATGATCGTTTGAGGCAAGACGTCTTGGGACACGCGGGGACACAATGCACTGGAGTCACAAGGTAGGCACAATATCAAAATCGTTCAGTCGGGGTGAATCTAGAAGCAGCCTTTGCTTTATGAGTGAGCACCACATATATTTATAAAGAATATGACAAATTGTTTCCTTATCCTTTGCGTTCCTTTTCGATATGGTTTGGTAGCTTTTTGTTTCCCAGACGATTTATATCCGTCTCGAGTACTTCTCTTATAACACTAGTACATAAAACTGCTTCAAAATATGTTTTAAATATATTCGCATAAAATTCTTATCAAATGGTTGGTATCAATCTTCGAAAATAGGCTTCATTCTGTGTGAGTCGTGCAGAGGTGTCCAAAATGTTAGCTCACGCTGCGCTACAGCTCTCAAGGAATGGGAAGGCGTGCGTGCACGCTGTCTGGAGTGCCACATGGCTCGTTCATAGAGCTGCGGCGGCGACGCAAGCGACGCAAAGTAACCAGCCGGAGCCCACAGTCCATGGTCCGAGGCTCGAACCAACGCCTCGTGGCATCACTCAATGCTCAAGCAGAGGCTAAGGGATGCGCAATGCTCAGCGGCGAAAGAAACACCAGGTGCGTGGGCGGCGACGATGGGAATGCCGTTTCGAGCCTCTGCCGCATCAGGTTTCTGCAAAAATAACCCAGAAGACATGCATTGCACGCGCGGAAACTGCGACAGAGGACGTATTTGCATAGGTGAATTTATGTAACTACGTCACGATACATGTGACAGAGTCGCCATGTGAGATGGTTGAAAAGAATAACTCCCCCCTCATATGAATTATACTCATACTTCCCTATACTACTGTTTCATTTCCCGAAATATCTCTGTTGGTAGAGTATATGACATTTTATTTATTGCACAAACGTATTCCAATTTAAATGCACTTGGTTCTAAGGAAAGACAAGTATTCAAATAATATTTTCAATTTATGATAAATTTATTGTAATAAATATGTGACTAATTCATGAAATTATTAGTGATTCTTATCTTTCTACACTCTTGTCATCTGGTTTGCACACAATTTTGTCACGATAACAATATTTTAAATGGAAAATAAGTAATGTGAGTAGTTTAAAGGCTACACCTATTGTAAGTGCATGTTGTGTACTAACAAACAATCACATTAAAATATATACAATAAAATGAATCACAATATCTCAAATTTCGAGAATTTGAAAAGCAACATCACATTAAGCATAGCACTAATCCATGGTGTATCTCCTGCGAAAAGCACTTGCGTACACATAGCGAAACCACGTACCCGCTGCCTGTAAGCGTGCGTCGGTGGGCAGGTGGCGGCGACAGTGATGAACGCGCGGGGAAAGGCGGCGTGCGTTTCGCGGCGCGGCCGACTCCGGTCGAGGCGGCGTCTCGCGAGCGACTGCCGCGCCCGCCGCCTCGTCGCTGCGCCGCGCTGTTCGCTTGGCCCTTGGCCACCGCCGCCACCGCTCCCTCACTCCCTCGTTTTGCTCTCTGGCATCGCGCGCGCTTGCGCCGCCGCCTTCCTCGCCACCACGGTCCCCGCCCGCACCGCCTGGTGGCAGCGCTCGTTCGCACCTATAATCGCGCACCCCACTCTTCGTCTTACACCGATGATGACGAACAACCATCGCTCCTCCTCCCACACTTCCACTGCCATGGAGCCGACAAAGCGAGAGCGTGCTTCCATTCCTCGAGTTTCACAAAAGTGTTTCTTAATTAAAAGTATTCTGAAATATGGAACGTAGAAAAGGCAATTTGCGAGTTAGCGAAGTTAGAGTATTAATGTGTAACCTGTTGTTTTCCGGAGGGGATGTTAAACGAGATGTAGTGGATGAAAGAGGAATTAATCATTCTCCTTGCAGGATGTAATGATTACAGAATAAATGAATGTGGTTCTAAAGATATGTTTCGTGAAGTATGAACAACTGTAAGAGGAAGAAACTGGGTGAAAACAGTTTGTGTTAATGGTTTGTAATAATATTCATGATAAACAGATTGTGGAATTGTTTTTGGGCAGCGCATGGCAGTCTGAATTAACCTAAGCAAAGAAATACTGCGACAATCAAACATTTGCTAATTCAATTAAGCAAACGAAATAAATTTATTATATATGTGTTCCAAGATTTATCAAAATATAAAATATACATTAAAATAGATTTATTCAACAATTATTTTCTCTTTAACTGCAGCACCTCAATCTTTTATAACTTCTTAAATGCATGTATATGCAATGGCAGAATATATAGTTCTTGTTTCTGCATTATCTAGAAATAACACCACATTGCTTTAACATGTGAGAAGTAAAAACGCTTTTAATTAAAACCTGAAGTAACATTTCATTACATTCTGTTTTGAAATTAAAATAACTCTACCTTGAGAATAAATGTTATTTCGAAACATATAATTTTTAATTTAAAATTCAAAAGTTTTTTTTTCTTTCGAGAAGACAAATTGGTGATTTACATAATAAGTATGTTCTTTAATTTGCAAATGAAATGAATGGATTCAAACTCCTGCAATGAAACTTTAAAGAATACTTAGTGTCTCCCTTCATCCCTTGATTCACACCAAAGTTTGTTTCCGGTACATGGAGGTAATTTATCCAAGCATAGTCAATCTGGAGAGTACAAGAATTTTTTATAAAATATCATTAAACACAACATACTGGCAGATACAATCAAACGAAGATCATTGAGATTAATTTTTACAAAATCATGTTTTGAAAGAGATTTTCGTCTTCTGAAATTGCTTCAAACAATTCATAAGAGTGATTTTTATTTCAGTCAAGTACCTAATTCGAAGTAGCACCTTCGTGCGCTTTTCTACGACACTCAAACCTCGGAGCGCTTGAATTTTGTACAATAATTAAAAACTTGTCGTACTTAGTTTAACATTTTTCTTGCGTCTTGTCAAAATGTCTTCAATTTGAATTTATGTATAAACTAGCTGAATTAACAGGCGAGTGTGAAACCGCTATACGTTGATGACAATACCGTCTCCAACATATCTGGGTAGCAAAAACGTTAATCAGTTAATCACAAACAATTATGAAGTTAACATTTTGTTTAACGTTTTAACTTTTAAGTTAATTTCGAATAATCTTAACGTTTTTTATATACTTCCGTTACATTTATCTGCCGTTAACTTAGTCCGTTATTTTGTTTTAAAGTTTTGTTTTCACGGTGAAGGTGATCAGAAGTTTGGTTTACCTCGCATTGACAGAACGGACGACCTATTGTTGCTCAAAGCCATCCCGAATGCCCATTCTTTCCCATAAAGTGTCGGTGAATCTCGGATATCATTAGCTTTTACCTCGATGATTGTCCAGTACCAGTCCAAGATTTCCATCCTATGCATCGTCAGAAGGATGTGAAATTGGAAATAAAGTCTTCACGCAACGTCATGGAAACGAGTGATAAGGTGATACGCGCCAAGACTACGTAACACACTAAGTTCACACGAGGATCAGGGATTGCAATTCGCGAACGCTATACAAAAAGTAAAACGATTCTGTTTTTTGGCAGAGTCCACTTCTGCTGTTCCCACCCTCCGACGCGTGGACTGACTTTGAAATCGAGTTTACAGAGCGAACGAAGCTAAACAGAAAAAGAATAACTATTATTTAGTTGACGATCTTCATGTACTTGTATTCAGTGTTTTTTTTACAATGTAGTTACACTGCATATTACGTACGATAAAAAATTACACTGTTCAACGATATCCACTTGAAAATATATATTTTTGGGTAAACCTGATCCTTCGCACAATCAGAAAAAAATCATGATACGTTTATGTTGATGGAGGAAAAAGATACAGAAGAAACATTACTTATGTTTGTGTTACGACACACCGCAAGCCCAGATGCGATGTGCGTATTTTTTGGGTAGAAGCGGGATTCAACCATAAACCACAACCTTTATGGTAGAGTTCGCTGCCACCAGCTTGGTTTCCCCAAGCANTATTTAATTTAAATTAAATAGAGATCTGAATATTTACAAATGTAGACAAACTCTCAAATCATAAATACAAGTTTGAATTTGTTATTACTGAGTTATTGCTATCTGAAAGCAACAATTACACACAGATATAGATACTGGTGTTATGAATTAACTCGGAAATCTACCCAGATTATCCGAATCTCAAAAGTTTCCAAGTTGCTATCCCGAAATAACTAACTGTTCCAAGTTACGTCATTCGCGCCTAATAGCAATGTAATAGAATTACCGCAGCAATTCTCAGTGGTCTGACGACCAAAACTAACCAAGTTACATTTCAAATAACCTGCGTACTTCCATACACTTCCGCAGAAAGGTCTGAAAGTCACTTAGGATCTGCAATCCTCCCAATATATACAGGAGTGGAGGTCACGTGACCACACCCTCGCTACTGTACTGAGCACTCTACATCAGCTTGGTCAGCCCTCAGCTTCTGAGAATACTGCGTCCCTTTTGGCTGACCATTATTTTTGGCGACCACTGGAATATTCCCTTCACACTCGCTTTTTTTCTGAGGGCGTTCATCTCAGTTTTCAGAAGTAGATAGGAACTGTTCAGCCTCTACACAATAAACGGGACGTCTTAGTAGCGGTATTGTTCCCTATTTGGCGGCGACTGGTCCGACCCTTTTTCTCCTTAGGAATTTCCGGCTAGCAAAGTGCTTGAAAATGTTAATATTTCAAAAATCTATAGACTGCACAGGTCCTGATGTTACAGTTTGGTATTCCTTCTCTGACCAGACTAGCCTACCTATATTATTCGTTTTGTTTACTGAACTATTGCATGTTTGACTAACTATATAATTCATGGCCATTTGATTGATTTAACATTTAGTGTCTTCTAATAACTTGCAACAGTTAACTCAAACCCTAGTAAAATAATGAGGTAGGAGGTGCCCTTTGTACTTTTGTGACAGAGAAGTTATCTCTACTTCTCTACGTGACCTCAAAAACTTTTAATTCGGCACTCATTAAATGTAGATTTCGATTACATTAATTACGTTAATTTCTTTCAACTACACCATTAGAGGTGCTAAAAGAGTTTTATCCCCATGAAGGTCAAACCTCCACTGCAACTGTATGGGGAGCAAGAAGTATCTTCTTTTGAAGGTCAAGTGTGCAAAATTTCATCTAGTTCCAAGAATAAGGCATAACCACTGTTCGGTGTGGCCAATGTAACCTTAAGATGAAATTTCTGTAATGTTACTTAACAACAAGTAAACATTTTGTTTATCGTGAATCAGATTTGAACCTAATTGATACGCATATGCCGGGTTTTTCTTTTATTTAGAAAAAACCCAAGTCAATAATACTTAAAGTATTTTCGATCCGAGATATCGAATACACGAACAAAAGCTTAGTTTTATATGTATTAAGACACATATTTTATTTTTCATTTAGATTTAAATTTTTCAAAACAGTTATGAGCACAATAGTTTTCGTAAAATGACTCACAATATCAGAATTATGAAATAAGACCAACAAAAACAGTTAAATGTTCTTGATAAAAAGTTATGTACTTTATAAAGACATTGTCAACTCTTTTCTAGTACTGGAGTTAGTGATTCATTTGAATCTTTAAATTTATCTGAGTGTGCCGCGACGATCTAAGGAACTAGTAATGCCAAACATATATATTATATACCATATTGAATTCAAATTCAATCTGGGAGTACAAAAAATGTTTTTAATGCTTCTTTATTAATTACTTTAATCTGTGGAAGTTTTTGTTTTGTTTCCTTCTGAGAGCGACCTTTTGAAAATGAGATATAGCTATTATTGTAAACGAAAAGACGGGAATTAAAAAATCCCACAACACAAAATATTGCCCATTATTGTTTCCTTAATTAATGTCAAATATTAAGTCAATTTATTGTTAATGATATTTATCTAAAAAACGTGTTGCAAAGCAAATACGGCAACGAAACTCGTTGTCAATTTATTTGCGTCAAGTTCAATTTTTACTTCCGATGTACGCGTATGAAACAAGTAGAATATATTAAAACACTAGAGAAACTACCCGGCGTTGCCCGGGATTTGAAAGGAAACTTAAAACAATCATTGTTGGACACACTGGTATTAAAACGTCTCCCAGCATATCTGAATTTACTCTAAATTCATGTCTTAGATATATTTATCTACTTTCGTGATATTAATTTTTCACTTTGATTCATTTCAATTAAATACCACGAAGAAAACCTACAAAAATAATTACATAATTTAATTGATTAAACTAAATTATATGAAATACATTCATTTATTGAAACGATTGCGCGCTATATATTGTAGAATAATTGTAATATGTCAGAAACGTTGACGGGTGTGTGCACAACAACTTGTCAAAATTTCATCACAATTGGATGAATGGTATAGGAAAGCATAAAGGACACTCTAACAAACATTATAATAAGACAAGTATTATGATTTCTTTAAATTTTTAAGAATTGAAATACCCAGAAAAATCTAATTTTTAAGTTTCACGGGGGTTTCCATGGTCCTATTGTGTATTTGTGTTTTGTAACTTTCGTTTAATAAAAAAAATTATTGAAACTTCAAATTTCACAATATTTCAAGCAGAGCCAAATAAGTTTGTTCAGTTGCGTCACCAACGGTTGCTACATGTCGGTTGGAAACTAAAAAGAGAATAAGTAAAGAGAGAAGGCAATAGAGAAAATCTGTTGAAAAGCGTTAGAAGGCAACGGTCAAAAGTAAAGCGGTTGATCAAAAAGATCCAGAAAGACGTAAAGCAACCAGTTAGAGGGCGTGAGAACTCAACCGACATCCAGATTACGATTTGATTGGCTCACTTAGATAAGATTCAGTTGCAAAAATCATCAGAGCAAACTCGAGAAAAACGGCCGGACATTCATTCGTGCGTGAGTCTCCGCTATGGCTGGTTCTATCGCCAGCAAAGTACGGGAACACATGTTCGCACCGGTGCGCAGAGAATCCAGTGAAGTCCTGTGGTCGCGTGTTATCGAGGCGACGCCGGAAACATACGGACTCATATCGCTTAAATCAATGTGAGCGATGCATTGTTGCGAGTGCGTCGAGCTTAGGAGTACACATTCGGAGTAACTCGAACATTTTGTATAATCCGTCATGCTTGTGTGAATTGACAGTTACCGTGAAGGGACTAGTTAAGAACGGTCGTCAAGTTAAAATATACCAACTTGAAGCGCCCGTGGCGAGTCTGAATTTTCCGTGTACGTGTTCACGAGCAAACAAATACGCCGCAAGTTTACGAACTTGGTGTAGTATCAGGAAGCTGAGTTCTGCAACCGTTCATCAAGGTCGAGTCAAGGAGAAGGAAGGTACTGGAATTGCATTCGTCACTGCTGTCGGATTCGTCAACGAATCAGTTGTCACCCATGGTGAGATCCATCCATTTCTATGTCTGTAAAGCTGTGACAGAGTAACAGCTTATTATTCAGCTGTGAATATCAAATTATTTATTCCATGAACGGATTGAAGTCATTCATATCATAAAGAGTGGTTATTAAATCAAAGAGACATTTTAATTAACACGCTGAGCGACCTGTGTAACTATTTTGGAGGAGAAATAAATTTACCCTGTGTAAATGTAAAATGTTTTGAAGGAGTAATTAGTTTCTTTTAAAAAAATGTGTGTTTAATTTTTATGTGTTTATTTTATGAATAAATATAAATTGTTTCATGTTAAGTTCTTTTATTTCATGAGTAGGGATTAGAATTATGTTGGCCCAAAATATTGTAATTTTCGCGAACCCACGCTCTGATTAAAAAACAAATTAACTGTGAAGGGTACGTTACATTTTATATAAATCAATTTGCTCCTCCCTAGATGACTCACTAGCAAATGAATGGTTAGAAAATAATTTGGAATTACTTATTCGTAATTTTTGGAGAAGGACTTGTGGAAAGCTCATAGTGTCTTCATTTTCCAGTTCGCCATTTTCATTTCCAAAAATGTAAATATTTAACGGAAATTAGAAGTTACGATCAGATTGTTCAAATACCTTTTTAGTCCTTCATTAACCTTAAATTCATTTAAACTGTTAGTTTAATTTTGTATTTCGCGATGATATTTCATTTTCTATGCTAAATTGCACCAATAAGAAGTAAGTCATTGGAAGTAATATGCAAATGTAGGAATCACACGATATGCATGTGAGAACGTAATAATTATAATTATTCATGTTTAGCACCGTGAGTTCGTTCATTGACCTTATGACCTTTGCTGCGGGCTAGCAGAATCTATTACTGTTAGTGGAGTAATCAGTGTCCATGTTTGAATGCAAGTGTTTGCCTCATGTCACCCGTATTAACTTACTTACATGTCAATTTATTGATCTGCAACATAATTACTAGAATTGCATATGTGATATTACTGTCTATTTTACCTCGATAATCATGCGTTTCCATCCCATATTTGATCATACGAATCTGCTAATATTAACAGATACAGCAAAATGTTTCAGTTTGGTTTGGTCCTCGTTATCTAAATTATTAATAGATATCAGATTAAACAAAATATTTTTAAAGAGAATCTTGCAAAATGTACTTCTGAGAATGAAAAATTTGAGAACTGCCGACATATATCTGTTAAATTAATGCGATTACACTCATAATTACAAATGATCAGTAATGAATAATTAAACATTTGCCTCATGCAAAGAGAAAACTTTTTTTGTTCAAAGGACAACAAAAACCCACTTTAATAGACATTACTGAAGAATACCTGATATATAATGATAAAAGTGAAATCTTTAATCTGACCAATCAACATCGACCAAAGCATTTCAATTAGCACGTCTCTTTACGTGACGTCTAATGGACACAGAAACCAAGATCGTATCCCTCTTGGAGGTCCTGAGATTTCCACATCCTCTAAATTTTCACTTGTATTTTTTCTTTGTAATAGTGTACAGATGGTTCATTCCATTTCTTTCCAATCAAGTTCAAAGTTTTTAGTGCACTGAATTTCTAATGCTGTGTTTATTTCAAACAGAAATAATAATATAATTGTCTACAATAAATTATTTCTTGTTCAAATAAAGTGTTTACAAACAACGGAGTTGTTTGAAACTGCATACTATCACGTGGATGACAATCAACTATATTACTTTCACAAAGCGAGTGAGGGACTCTCTCATAATTTCCAATCCAAGTGTGCAAAGGGAATTGGAGATATTTTGTCATTGTACTGTTTCTTTGTTCCGTGTAGGTTTAAGGAGGGTTGAGCTGAAATCAATATAACTGAATGACACTCAACCGCCACAGAACCAGAAGCGCTTCTCCTACCTTTCTGCTTTGAAGGTCTCTTGAGAGGGAGGAAACCGCTAGGCAATGCTATGAGATCTCACCCAAGTTGCGCAAATGGCTAAAGCCTTGCGAAAGCCAGACGGATGATGCTGCAGCCGCGTGTGCAAACACCCATCTCCCTAACTCCATGTAAGACTCGCCTCTTTGCGGATAACTAATCGCTGTCACTATCGGGAAGGGAGGGAATAATCCGGTTGAAGACGGTGCGGCTGGCTGATGCACTTGGTGATGTCACAGTCGCTTACCACAATGAACCTTGGAGTCGAACATTGCCGCAATGCTACGGAGAACTTTAGATTGCTGTTTCGGCCGGCGATAAACAGGGTCTCTAACACTCTTACGAGGGAACTTTCAACAAGCGTAGGCCGAAAGTGGTCCTAATTTTCTCATACTGAAACACATTGACTGTCAGTATGTCATGTCAAAATATTAGCAACGATGGCATATTGGTAGATACTGAAAAAAAAAATCGAGAAGTTTTCCAATTTTTGGCGTCTTCTTTCCGGTCACACTTTGGACAATCATGAGGAAAACAACTCTCTCTAGTAAAGGCCGAAACAGTTGCTGTAGTGAAGGTCACCGACTGCTGCCGTACGTTTCGCATTGCGTGCCGTGATATCAATTCAATATCCTTCTCCGATACTGAATTTCGGTATTATAACGATACGAATTCTATCGCTTTATAATTATGATCTTTTACACATTTGATCGACCTTCATTACATTTTTTTAAATTTCTGTTTTGTTTGTACTAATATATAGAAACAAGTTTTGTTTTCATAGTATCATTTTAAGTACCAGTAGCACTCAATAGCAACCCAAAAGAGGTGATGTAAGAAAACGAAACGTGTTTTGTTAATGGTTCATTTATTTTAATCAAAATGTTTCAGGTAAACAATAAATTCGCATTTTGTACCAGAAGAATTCATGGCAAAAATATACTAGCAATCCTTACAAACACGCATGAAATAATAATATTTAAAAACGGCTGAATGTTTCTTGATACCGAAAATACTATTTCTCTTGTTTCGGCCAAAATATAAAGGTTTAAATGAATTGTGATGCACCCTTCCATTTCCTCCTACATGTTACTTCTATTATCATTTTGAAAATGTAACGTTTGGCTCTGACAATATTTAAATACAATATACACAAAACTTTAGATCTAATATTTTACTTGAATTTCTCTGCAAAGATAGAGAAAGGAAACTTGAACATGAATGACGTACTTAGGTGAGCTTACATATATAATTTTCCTCTTTGACTAGACTGATCCTTTTCTTAAATACGCGGGAAAAGCATTGTCCATTTGCATTTTAATGTCCTCTCTGAATGGTGAAGAAACCTGAAAATGGGACGAATCAAAGCTCAGCCACGTGATTCGGCTGTCGATGATCGTCCGCTTCGTAGTTCAGGGTTGTACAAGACCCACAAAAATGACTCTTCGGCGTGCGAAAAGTATCGGTTTCTCAAAATTTTTTCAGTGATTTCCAGTGTTCCATCATCGCTAATATTTTGACATAACATACTAGTAGTCAATATGTTTCAGTATTAAAAACTCAGGACCACTTTTGACCTGCACTGGTTTAAAGTTCCCTTGTTAGATATATTTTTTTTCTCCATATGTCTGTCAATATACGGACAATTATAATACAAACTTAATTACATTTATAAAAGCATCATTAAATATTTTATAAATAAATATTCTTGTTCCACTAATTTCAGTACTTCATTAACCCTGAAGCACACGCGTCGAAAACTGGAATTTAAACAGACGCGCAGGGTGGATACCACCTCAAAGTAAATGTTATATAAATGAAGTAGTTTGTTTTAATTTTCAGATCATAATTTTTTATCATAAGGTAAAACATTTTGATTATGCAATTTTATTATTACTTACATGCTGGAAACCATCTTTTAAATTGTAAAACTAAATCCATGAATAGCTCTTTTTTATGAAACTTTATGCTACATGTGAAGAAAAAATACTATATATTTTTGGAATTGTAAAAAACATTCTTGCTAGAGGTAGAGTGAAAAAAATAATTTGTTTCGAAAAACAAATATTTTTATATTGACACCTTTTAAGTAAATTACACGAAAAATTCTCTTTCAATCAAAGTGAGAAAAAACAACGTAAAATATGATTTAAAATGTTAAAGACTTATTGCATCCATGCAGAAATGTCATAAAGTGAAAGTAATTTTATATTATTTTCATGTAATTTCCTATGAACACTAGAGTTTTGATCACTCGAGACAGATTTCTCATAAGTTTCCATCACAGAATCAAACAATATTCTTATTCTCTCCTAATCTTTAGTAAATCTCTCAATTTCATCGAACACGCACACGTACCAGCTCCAAAAAATCAAGTAAGAAGTTCAAAACATTGAAGTAATAAAAATGTGACACACAATAAAGTACTTTAAAGTGTACGAATGATACTCCCGCTCTGATAACGAAATTCTTTAGACTCTCAAGGCGCAGCTGCGTCAAAGAAGTACCACTTCTTCTTTCTAGAAACTAGAATTACCTCTCAGCGACCCTACCCCTACCCCCAAAGCTGGAGGTGAATAGGGTGACTGACCGAGATGTGACAGTGGACGTCTAGAAAGTGACGCATCCTTCTAGGCGCGGCGTCTCAGAGCGTTGTGGCAACTGGAAATGTTTTGTAACGAGAACACAAACCACACAATAAACAATGGCTCTTTGACGGGAGGGAAGTGTGCGGAAACCGATTAAAGCTCATTGTACTGAGTTGGAGATGGGAGACAGAGAGGTACACAGAGTTAAAAGGCGAACGGAATAAAATTTATTGTATAACAAACGAAAAACATAGCTATTGGGTGGATTCCATCCAAGCGCGTGTGTTTGAGGGTTAAATGGAGTTCATCGCTCGCCGTCTCCCCACCACAGGGAGGTAGGTACAACCTACGACTTCTAAATGATTTGTCACAACCCACCATTTCTAATTATATGCATATATTGTCGGTATAATCTTGATACATTTCTGAACTATCAACTTGGAGTTTCACTTAATTGTTGTCACGTTTTGCTTTATCAGATGGACTATATACTTGCGTCTTTCCTAGTAAAGGTTACACACTAAAAGAAAGCGTTTTAGTGTTTCTGCGTCTGCTCCATGGTGACATATCTCATTATCAATCTTACCAATTCGTTCGATAATTCCTGTGTCCGGTTAGCATTCTAACATTTCTTGTGATACTTGAAACTATTGTCTATTTTTTTGTCGAAAGACCAAACAATAGGCAATAAATAAATTTTCTTTCAATTGCTTTACACCCCACGTTGCTTGCTTCAAATGTGGCCGTTTGCTTGGGAAAATAAAATTTTTACCATAGAGACGCTGGAGAGGGGGAACTTTTGACTTAAATTTTAGCAAGAAAGTTAGTTTTTCTTAGTTTCAGAAACACGTCTCGCAAAAATTGATGTAGAAGAACCTTTTTACCATTTTACCCTACGAGACATTGGTGTCAAATTCCATTTCAAGTAAAAATAAGAATGTTTCTGAACTCAAGATGTGTGAATTGTTCACAAAAGAGAAAATCTGAACTGCTGTTGGTGGCTGAATAAAAGAAATTCTGAAACTTTGAATCATGGAGGAAAATTGATTAACGAGTTGATTGAAATCATCTCCAAAAAATATATATTTATCATGTCTCGGATTTGTGACTCCGTTTTTTAAGTCAAAAATATGTTACAAACCAAACGTTTGTAAGGGGTTCTCATTTATTGTTATTGTTTATTATGTATTTATTATTATAAACTATTTATTTATTGTTATAAACTTTCTATGAAAAATGTATTTGTGTATAAACACTTCGTGTCTATATACACACTCATGGCATATAGACGCTCTTTGAGCTATATGCTCCATGCCTATGCAATCGATACTTATCGAAAGTAAGTTTCGATACGAACGATACAATCGAAACTACCGATACTGAACGCACTCACTGTGCAAGCTCCATGACTCAGCATTCATGAACGTACCCACTATGCACGCTCCATGACTCATCATTCATGTGTAAGTTCCGTGGGCAGCTATAAATACAGCTGCATTCAATCTCTCTACATCCATTCCTACAAGGTTCGTCGTGGCGTCCAGTTCCACAACATCGTCGTGCGTCGTCTTCCCATGTGGCGTAATACCACTGCCATGCTCAGTGCGTTGCCATGTTAAGAGGAAGCTCGACATATCAATTCTACAAAGTTCGTCGAGGCGTAAAACCACTGCTATGATCAGTGAGTCGCCATGTTAAGGACATGTTTCGTCGTGGCGTAAAAACCACTGATATGATCAGTGTGTCGCCATGTTAAGAGGAAACTCGACGTAATTTACATTCAAGCAAACTCGATTCAACTACCGATTGTGACTTTACCGATTAGAGACTCTCAAGATTATTCGCCTTCGGGCAAAACATTCATATCCATTCCATCGTCGTACGTCTCTGCGTAGTGTCATGTATCGTCGTGGCGTGAAGCCAACTGTTGTGCTATCTCGTATAGTGTGATACAATGAAACTTACGTTTCATTAAACGAACTTTTTGGACAATGATTTCCTCAAATGAAATCATATTACTGTTGTGCTATTTTATTGTATAGTGCAACATTCGCAGCCAAGCAACTACGAGCACAAATGCTCATAATATTCTCTAAGTTACAGCAGCATGTTCACCAAACATCACTGCTGATCTGGTACGACATCATCATTCCAGCAGAAGACCTCGGCCAAGCATCCGAAGGCAGCCGGAACCTCACGTCAACCAGGAAGACAACTCCACGGAAGACCAGGTCAACGCAACCATGGCAGCGGAGAGAAGGCTACTGATAAGCATTCACTTTACTAAGTATATATTCTCGTAATAACGAGATCTGCATTAGAATCGCTAGATCTAATGCACAACTCTAATTCCTCGCAAGTGGGGACTACATGGGGATAACCTCTCGATGGATTCAAAAATCCTGCGCTTATTCAAGGTTTCTCAGAAACCAACTTTAATTTACTAAAGCAGGTAACTTGTAAATATCACTTAGTTGATTTCTGGGGGGCGTTCTCGAAAACTCGAGAACAGAGGGCTTTTTTTATACTTCGTGGAGATTTAACAATCCCACTTCAACTTTTCCAAATGTCCGCTATAGTAATTCTGTATAAATTGGGAAACGGGATACCAGGGGAATGTTATATGAACAATGGTTCATATTTATAATTATTTAAACTCTGTTGAAACTGTTCTTCACAGAGCGTTGGTCGCACAGAACGACCAACATCAAATTTGCCACTTCTATATCACGTTTGTCATTCAGTATTTGTAGATTTAAGGAAATATATGTGTAAATGTTGTGTTATCATAAATGTGAATTTGTTGATCCGAAGTTTGCAATGCATTTAAATTTTATTATTTTGATTAATTTTGGCTCCTAAAAAAATTTCACACAGAAGTTTAAACAACACTTACAAATTTCAACGTATTCATATTTTCCAGATCTATATCCAACTAAAATATTTTCAATAAATGACATATCAATTAAAAATGTATCAAATTAACTTGAAACGTTTTAATGACACTCGTACTGTTTTGGGGTGGAAAAACAGTGGTTTGGAGATAAAAAAATGCTTTGTTTCGGGAACATTTTATTGCTTTTGCAGTTGACAGTGAATCCGTACTGTTATATGAATTCTTGAATTGAAATAAAAACAATAACATTTTATTTTAGACATAATGGACACAACGATGCGAAAAGCTGAGGAAAATTGATGTAGGGCTTTTTTTTTGCATAGAATTCACAAACCACGCGTATGTGTTGAAATGAATAAGGAATTGATTATTAATGCAAGTAATTTTTTAATTAAAGATTTCTACACAAACAGGTTTGTGATAGAAATCAAGATGACGAATTGGATCATTCTGTAATTGTTATTAAAATATTTCGTGAATGATGAACAATCAAAAATATTAGTTCAAGTACGACAAACAGAAGAAAAGAACTGAAAACGGGACGTATTAGTATGTACATTCGTTAGTTTATTTTTTTCACAAATGTTGTCCAATACCTGAAAAAAATATGGGACAAAGTATCAGTAAGGAGTCCATGTTGTGGTAGAATTGCGAGAGGAAGATTTGGCAAGAGATGTTGGTCATTGTCCTCCCTCGCCTCGCCATCAGCCCTGCGCGCCGATTGCTATGTTCCTTTGTTTGTTCGCGAACTCTCCGTCGTTTCCTTCGCCCTCTTCCTCACTCGTTGTCCTCCTCACCCCATCCTCACGACCTCGCCGCCAAAGCACCGCTGCCACCGTCTCTGATCCTCTGCGTCGCGTCGCGTCGTACGCGGAGGATCCGTGTTTCTCCTCTGATCCCTCTTTCTCTCTCTCAGACTGCTGTTATTCCAGTTACTTGTGTCGCGACTTCACACACCCCTTTCGTTCCATTATTGTCTAGTGGCAGTATATCACCGACCTGATTTATCGGACATTCGCTAAGAACGCTTCTTATTGCGTCTATTGCTCCAGATCGTGTGATCGGGGAATTAAGACACACTGCTTGTGTGTATTCCGAGACGCATTGCTCGGAAAGGAAGCATATTGCTTCGGGGTTGCACCACACTTTGTCACGTACCCAGCAACATCCAAGATTGTTTTTCGTTTTTAGTTCAATGTCATTAATCAACAGTCATATGTTTTACATATTGACAGGGTGAGTCGTTCCAAATATTCGTATCATCCTACTATGTGATATTGTAATCTCAACATCTATTCTCATCTAAAGTTAAATTGCCTCTTTAGAAACAGATATATTTGTTACGCGCTGCGTTCTGAGTAATAAAAATTGAAAACAACACACGAAAATATAATGTGTATGTAAACAATCACGAATGTTTCTTTATATTATTTACATAACATTGATCACAAAACATCTTAAATGAATTTACTTCTCTTGAAGTTAATAGTTAAACTTAATTAAATTTCTTATCGTCTGTGGTTTTCTACATAAATATTTCCCTGGATAATGTTTACTCCCTTCTTTTCCATTGCCAATTAAACTGTACTGTAATGTACATTTTCTGACTTACTGTTACCATAGTGTTAAGTTTGACAGTTTAATAATAAGCATCCTCAATATGTCAGAAAAATGTAGCAGAAGGGATTTCTAAATAAATAGCCGTGGAAAAGAAATTGTGTTATAATATTCATTTTACTTAAATTGTAAGGCGTTTCTATGTTGCTTATTGCTTTATTGGTATAAAGCTTTTTCGGGCTGCATAGCAGCCATCGTCAGTAACATACACTGAGTATTGAGGAATATTTTTGGCGAATGCCTCAATACTCAGTGTATGTTACTGACGATGGCTGCTATGCAGCCGAAAAAGCTTTATACCAATAAAACAATAAGCAACATAGAAACGCCTTTTAATTTATCATGCTTTGATAATGTTGCTAAAGCTCCACAATTACCAAGTTTACTTAAATTATAAAATAATTCACCACAGAATATTTTTAGGTATCGCAATAAGTTCTTTGATGTGAGTGAAACTACGAGAAAGTTATCTTCTTTTCGTATATTTAGTGTACACTTACTGCTTTCCTTACCTAAGAGCGAAATATTGTAATTATTTCCAACAAATGCAATATCTTTGCATCAAATCATGTTGAAAGATCGATGTGTTTACATCGGTAAGACTCAAGGTGCCCATCTACATTCTCCTCTCTCATTTGATTGCATAACGCAATAGCTCTACGATTTTTGTCCTCAAAAATTTCTCACTCGAGTCATGACTCTGGAAAGAAAAACAAGAAAAAGCTCATCTTAATAATTTATTCGTCTGAGGCGTTTACCCGAGAACATTTTCAACAGCTTCAAAGAATGTCACGAAATTAAAATATATATCCCAACAAACGAAAAACTTTCCCTGAATTTCAAGTCCTTTTCCTTATTTTTCATCATCTTTCGCAATATCTGATTACATGCTAGGTTGACGCAAGAGTCGCAGTAATATTTATGAGTAGCAAGTAAGAAAATCCCTCTTGACCTCTTCCCTTGCAGTTCTAAGCCGCCAAGAGCTGTATATTTGCAAATCCAATTAACGACTGACAACGCCGACAAGTCTAGTGGTTTCACCGAACTCCGGTCGCCACGAACTTTGCTCAAGCGAACAGTCCTTTTCCTCCTGCTGGGACGAAATACAGATCTTTTTTATTTCTGTCTCGTTTACCTTCGGCGTGCGAGTTCCTACTTTTCACCAAACTTTAATATCCTCTTGAAGTGGATTAACGTCGACATTGCTCTTGTAGGATATCTACACTCTGATTAACTAACTTAGCGTTATAAAAACATTAGAGACGAATACGAGCAGGTAGCTCATCTCCCTTGCACTCGTAATACGTAGATCGTAAATCGCGAAATGCCACGCCGAAGACGCAGCTCTACGACTCATGTGCCAACTGAACGCCTCTGTAACTATCTTTCTTATTATCTCTCCTTATTCTTCTCTTAGTTTTGTCTTCATGTTCCGTCATTTATCACTTGGCTATTGCTTGTGTCGTTCATAGTTTTGAAGGTTTTTTTCCCCAGAGTTTTCGATGAACCATGTTTGAAACCTATCCTTCATGGTATATGAAGAAACATACATTTCATTAAATTTGCGAAACGAATGTCCATTTGTATTAGGCATTTTATGGAGGTGCTTATGTGCATGTAAAGTCTTACAGCATTTACTTCTGTATAGATCAATGGAGAGTAAATTTCAATGCCCAAGTATGAGTTCACAGGAAAGTTCTGTATATACCACTTTTTTCTAGAATACTGAACTTCCTGTACTCTTGCACCACTTTGTAAGTAGTTTCTTTTAATTTTGTAAAGTAAGAAAATTTCTCCCCGATATCGCATTGTGAAGATAAAGTTGTAGTGTTTCTTCTTACCACGTACAATATCTCAACGCTACATAAATAAAAGTACTTTAATGTAATTCGAAATTTGAAGACCAGTGAGACAAGTTGTTACTGTAACTTTTGAACTGGCAAGGGACCACAACGTAAACAAGACGAAAAAAAATTATCGACACATTTAGATTTTTTAGTACAATATACACATTCTAAACAATTCAATACGCCAAAGCGATAAATTTCATTTAACATCCATTCGTCCCTTTCATTAAAAAAACACGAACACGTCCACAAAAAAAAAAAAAAAGTCTTGAGCATCATGTAGTGGAGACACAGCAAACTTCATCCAAATCAGTTCTAGACATCGCGAGTTGCTGTTTTTGAAATCGATTCCCTACAGTTTTACACACGCACCCATCCTTTTGAAACAAAAAAATATATTTGTTCATGTCATCTGCTTGTCTATGAATAATTGACAGAAATGACCAAATATACCAGATCTTCTTTTCGCATTTATTTGTCCTTCGCTTGGTTAGAAACACGAACTCATTTAAATAACACATTAGAACTTCACTACGTTTCCGTACTGAACATTGTATCATCAGGCGAATGAAAACGTTCTAAAATACTTGAAGCAAGAACTCACGTCTAAATGCGAGATAAAAATTACAGGAAGGAGGGGGGGAGTTAAGTCAAAGATTACCTATATCAATATGAAAGCATGGAATGAACGTAAAATATAACCAAAACATAATTCACAAATAATATAAGAATGTAGTTAACAAATAAATGTGAAGCGAATAAATGAGAAATTAATATATTTTATATTTTATAGTTTCTCTCAGTTAAAATAATTATGATCTATGTGCATTTTGGAACATTTACCGGACAAGAATTTATTTTACAAAGTCGCCTTTTTTACGTTCACATTATTTCGTCAACTATTGAGAAATGGATTAATATTTAAAATGGATTAGTGTTTAAAGGCTTAAATGCTTATCGAAAAGTTTTCCATACGTACTACCATTTTTTTGCAATAGGTTCCTTAAGCCCAAATTGGTACGTCAAACTTTTTAATTTTTTCCAAAATTAAAATACAATTCTCCTCATCTGGGTATTTTGAAACATTTCCGGGTCAAGAAATTGCTCTACAAATTGTTTTTTCTTGAACGTGATACACTTCGTCGGTTATTAAAAAATGGGTTCTTAACTGAAAGAAATAAAAAACTCAGCCACAAGGGCTTAGATGCTCAACCAAACTTTTATACACGTACTATCTATTTGTGATTTTTTGAAACCCATTCCTTACGCTCATATTAAGATGTGAAACTTTTCAAATTGTTTCGAAATCATCCGGGTATTTTGGAAAATTTCCTGGTCAAGAAATTCTTACAAAGTTGACCTTTCTTAAATGCGATACATCTCTTGGTCTATTAAGAAATGAAACAATAAATTTTGTTGACAAAAAAGCACTTGCAAACTGCGTATGATCACATGGGGAATAACATTGATTTCGAACAAAAATCCAGTGTCAGAAAGGGTTAGCATTCATTTGAGAAATACGTATGTTTTTCAATTGACTCGTAATATTGTGCATTTTATCACTTGACTAATACAACGAAGTGAATGTGGTGAACTTCACAATTCTCGGAATCAAATATGTGAATACAATGATCTCCAAATCGGAAAATATGGTACCTACCGAAATGTTGTTAAGTACTGTAATATAGTAACTGTTACGTAAAGAAATTAGTCAAGGCCTTAACAGGGGGTAAAGCGAGTTAGTATATATGTTTCTGTAGGATGTAACATACATCACCAACATTAGCCTATTAGGTTGTCATATAAAGCTGGAATGCTTGTTCTAGACATTTTCAATTTATAACCTAAGAGGCTATTAAAGATTGCATATGACAAGAGTCCAGCCACTTCATAAGCCGTGTATCATGAATAATTTTATCATATAAATATAATTTGATTACCTGCTCGACATTTATAATTTACACGTTTTATTTTCCTATTTATAAAAAAATACAAGAATAAAAACAAAGAAATTAAGAAGTTATATGAGATTAATTTTTACCATGAACTAGAGGGGGCAATACACGATGCCAACTTTATTTTTTCGTGTTATTACCGGAGTAAATTTTCACTTGTTAAAATCTTTATATCTTCCTGAATGTCGCATTTTATTCTTTTCCAGTTTAACTATATTTTAAACTATGTTTTATACGTTCTCATTATTATAATTCTCTCAGATTAAATAGCTCTCAGATTTAATCATAATTATTGTTTTGCAGTATTTTATATTATATTTTTTTAAAACTCATGTTCCATTTTTTGCTCTTGAATATAACTTCATTCTACATTACTTCGTATTACTAGGAATTCCTCGGTCAACACTGCGACGGAAAGTGATAACACAGAGTCTGTTTGGTCCACTCTTACGTTTAGTTATTTCCATGAAAATAATATAAACCAGAGTCGTGGAAGTAGATATTGGAATAGGAAATTCCCTGAAGATTAATTTGTACTTGGGCCGTCAAAGCTTTTTTACGCCGTTGATGACCTGGGTTCGCAAATAGAATGTAGATGGATAGGGCAATAGTTCTGAGGATCACAACAAAGATATGGTTCAAACAGTAATGTCCACGACTGCCTGTCCATCAGTCTGTCAATCGCTTATAAAAAAAAAGAGTAAATCTACGTGAGTCCTTATGCGACAAGTGTCAGTTAGAATGAAGAGCACAATGCGCCAAACAAATGTTTTATTGCTAATCTCAATTTTCTTGTTTAGTGTAATCTTTAGCCAGGGGTAAGAAACACCTGTCAGCTCTAATTTAAGAGAAAATGAAATCGGAAAAACATCAGTTCGCTCTAATTCAAACGGCAAAAATTACCGCGAGATAGTATCTCATATGAAAAGAATGTTTAATTTCAAAAGGTGAAGGTTATGATATCTAACTATGCTGATAAGTTTGTAAAGGAAATGTTAACAAGATACGATGTAAACTTTTGATGGAGTGGACCGTACAATACACAGAGTTTGTAGACCATCATTCATAATGGTCCTGGATACAATATAATAATGCTAAGGCAACATATCGTTTCCCTCTCATCTCTGAGAAAATAATCTTACAGAAGCACCATGTTAAAAGATATTACACAAAAGTAAGATAGAATAAGAATTAGTGCTATTTTAACTAGAAAAGTCAGAAAAGTAAATTATGAATATGAGTGTTGGTACACAGGGATTTAATCTTAATAAATACTTGAATGGACAAGATTGTGGATGTAAGTCATAAAGTTTTGTAAAATATCTAAGAAAGCAGGGGGTTAAATGATGTGGAATTGGTTGTTTGAAGTAATTTGAAAAGTAAAGCAATACACTTTCGCGTATATGTCGGTTGGACGTGTTAACAATAAAAGTAGTTTGGTATGTGTTATAAAATTAACATAATACGAACACATTTGTATTTAATAAAACACAAAAATGTTTTTTTACAAGTATGTATTTTTATCAAACTATAGATTATTCGGAAGGTATTGTTTATAAATCGTAACTCTTAAATAACACTAAATTCGAGATTTATTATTTCAACAGATGCCGCCACAGAGTCTGGATGAAAAATTCTCCTGTATCAGAAGGAAAAACGGAGGAAAACCCGGGCTAGAATAGGGCTACAGGATTAGTGTCCACAACCGTGATTAACATAGTACCTCAGCATGATTACATGACACAAACAGAATAATCATTAGACTTCGAGAAATAGGTGCTGCAGAATTCTTTCACTTTTCCGACTTGTGAAAAAAATGTGATTAAGGGTACGAATACACAAAATGCAGTAGGAAGCGAAAGAATTCTCAGTTGAGAGGTTCGCGCTGTCACTCGCGTTAAGTAAATATCTGTGATAATATCAATAGTTGTACGTGGAGGTAACAGCATAGTAAGAGTGTTCAACGAGAGCAATACATAAGAGAGTTCCACTATTTCTTTCGTAAGCTAAGAAGGTATGAAACATTCAGGCAGTATTCAACAATTTCAACATCTTTTTTTCATTATGTACGCAAACGCTAATATGTTTAACTCGTATGGATATATTGATGTATACTTGTATGGATAGGGTTTAATACTAAATATATTGAATGGTATTACATAAAGAAACTAATACGGTAATTAAACGTAATATTAGGTGTGTAAAGATTCTCGCATTTGCAACATATCTAGTAATACTTCATCAATTTCAATATATTTGTTAATCCCTTCCATACATACAAAATCATCACTTGTCTATCCCATCAAATTACACCAGAAAAACAAATTCGATTATTTCCAAAGCCATTCGCGCCACATCGTTGTCTGTCTGTCTCGACCCATGCCTCAATATAACCTTGTTTCTCCTGCTCCGCTCTGCACCTCTCGGAGCCACATTGGGCATTATGTGTTCATACCTTTATTTTTATGTAAAAAATGTGTATTCTTTATTGATAAATGATTTTAAGATAATTTTTCGTTGTATAAAGAAAATTGTCTATACCAGAAATTAATTACTGCTTTTTTTACTATACATTTATTATTATTATTATTATTATTATTCTACATTGGACCACTTCAGTCATATTCACTTTTTTCTGCAGTTCTTCTGTTTTCTGTTTGTTAAATTTATTTTATTAATATTTTCAGTAATATTTTTTCTGAAATTCAATATGAAGTGGAATTATTAAGTTATTTTTAACATTTTCAATGCATTGAATATATCCTTCAATGGAGAACTCCCTGGAAATTGAAAAACTAAAACTACTTATGTTGAGCATTATAGAGAAGCCAACTGTAGAAAAAGTACCTAGCACCTCACGGGAGTACGTAACTATAAACCAATACTGCTCAGAAATGTGAATGAGTCCATGCATTTGCGTGAGTGGTACATTTCAATGAAACTGACAGTGAAATGGGAAGTGCTGGTGAAAGAGTAACATACTGACCAAGTAATCAGCGCGTGCAGCATAGCATAACCTCACCCACGGATGCAGGTTGCATGCTTCCGTCTGATAAGCAGAAGATATTTTCCAATCTCTCATAAGAGCCAATGTTATGCATTTGCAACATTCATGTAACCTTAGGTGACTGCATGACAGTAAATTATTTCAATGGAATTACTAGCGATGGGTTTCTATAGAATTACCGATTCGAATTACTTTACTGAGTATTACTAGTGATTACAGAAATAAAGAACGCAACAAGAAAACTACGGTAATTCATTTAAAACTAGTCAAAGATATAAGATTCTCATTCATTGTGCGTACGTAAAATATGACCAGGAATTCAGTATATATCCATTCATTTCTATGTAAATATATAAAATTCGCTCCATAATATTTCATTTCTAAAGGATAACTATTTTCAATGAACCCATACTTCCTCCCGTCATACCAAACAAACTACTAAAAATACATTCATTGCTAATATTCTGGTTTCTGAAGATTACTAACATTACATCACGTATCTCTTGCTATTTGTTCGAACTTTGACCACGGAAAGTGCATGTGTAATATTGGAACCAACATTTTGTGGGAAAATACTCTTTTAAACTTGAGGGTCAAATTTCTTCTCCTTGAATTATTGAAGAAAATTATTAGAATTTTTTCAAAAAGTGAAAAACTTAACCTTAATGTCAAGGTCATTCATCGAGTATGAAATATTTTTTCTTTTCAAATACTTTTTTGACTAAAATTCTCAAAATAGCAAGTCCTTAATAATTTACATGCGAGTAAACGAGGATTAGATTTGAAACCTTTTATTTTTTTCAAAATTCACAATTTTTCGTAGATTTTCAAAGGCACGTATATGTAATAAATTTATTTTACTCCAAATATTGATTGATTAGGTCAAAATCTATAAACGTTTTTCGTACTTCACTTGTCATATGTAATTAAACTTCAAGTAATATTGAATTATTTGATTCTTTTTTTCAAAAAGTGGCAAATTCGCCATTTTATATCATACAAGGAGATTTGTTCAGTGTCTATATTTTACCTCTCAAATGGGAGATTTAGTTTTCAAATATTTCTTGAGATAAGTCTCTAACGGTTCGGGAGATACACAATTTTGAGGTGAATTTGGTCCTAACACTGCGGATTATGAACGCTACCCGCCAAACGCCCCATCGCGATGCTTATGTCTTTAAGATGAATTTACGGAATTTGAATTGTTGTTGTCGTTTTGTCAAAGAAAACAAATCAATAAATAGTAAGAGGTACTAACATTTCCAAACAGTAGTGATAAAGCAAGAGTGGCGATGTTGAGATAGTGTTTATGTATGGATTGATTACAAATAGGTGTGAAAAATGAAACACTAGACAGAAATGAAGAAGAAATGAAAAATTCTATTTAACATAATCACAGAAATAATATCATTTTTTCCTTTTGTCATATATCTATTAAGTCAGATGCTTAAACTTGACGATTCCATAAATATGTTGAAATGTCGGACGAAAATACAAATGTATCAGAACATAAGAAACGTCGGAAACAATTGTCTATAAATAGTCTAAGAATTATAGAATATGACAACTTTCGATCAAGTGAAAATGGCGGCGAGACGGGAATCCAACCCGGGACTATCCCGGGGTCCGGGTTCGATTTCCGGCTCGTCGCCATTTTCACCCGACTGAAAGTTGTCACATACCTCCACGTGTAGGGTACACGGAAGAAATATATGCATAATTATATAATACTTTGGTCCAATTGCGTGATTGAAGCGTTTTACGTTTACAAGTAGTACAGGGATGTCAACGAGAGCACGTACATACAGCAGGGCACACCGCCAATAGGAACATGTGTGCGTGCCACCTGTGTTAACAGGCTGAAGCCAGGGTTGCCTATCAGGCGGGACCGAAATTTCAAAGTGAGATTCATTTAATTTCTGAGTGCGATTAAGAACTTGGAACACGCGGCAAAACTCAGTTTCGTTCACGTGCCCTTTCTCTAGACTCCACTGAAGTATGATGAAGGGGAAATGGGGGATTATGGAACCAGTATAGATAAAGCGTGAACATTTAAATTTGAATATTTACATTGCCATTCACGAACGCACTTGCCATTTCTTTACACACCAAAATAAATCTATCCACTAAATAATTTTCAAACTCTTACTTAGAGGTATCCAAAATTCATGATAGTGATTACATGAAAATAATAATTAGATCATGATAATTGAAAGGGACCACCATACAAAAGTCGTGTCTTCTATTATAATGTTTACACTTTGTTTTGAAAGGTGGTTAAAGTTTTTCAAGCGAGGATGCGACCGATATTATGGAAGTCATTTCAGTTAACAATATAGAACTATATGATGTCTCCAAAACATTATTTAACCTCATGATACGTTTTTGTGGCGTGATTCTTCCCTGTGTGAAATAACGAGATTAAACTAACTCTCTCGCGCACAATGTTATGCCTAATGGGAGCTCCATCTCGTGAAAAACTGACAGACGGATCTGGGCGAAACCGTTTATTCGGAAAAAAATTATATTACAAGTCTTGTTTTTTTTACTTTGTGTAACATAATCTTTCTCTGACATGGATTTGCAAATTACTGAAGACAGATCTCTGTTTTGATTGAAGGGGTTTTACTTTTGTAAATAGTTTAAAGTAAAGCAAACATCAATAGCTACGGAAAATACAATCGTTTGTTCAGAATAAAATGTAAAAAGTGTGAGTTACAACTCTGAAGTTTTCAAAATTATCATACAGTGAAGTGAAAGAAACGGAAAACCCAACGAACAGAGATGTGAGGTATTTTGCAACAACTTAATTGTACATTACGTAGTGGTTTACGGGTTAGGATTACTTCCAATGCAGAATCACTTTTCTTTCACCCTGTAATAAAAAAATCACCAACTCAGAGAACCGAAAATTGCGTTCTCTTGGGAAATGGTATTGGAATAAAATTCAAAGAGCACCCCCGTGATATTTGCATGTATAAATTTAATGGGGGTGGCTTTCCTCTTTCGCGCTCCTTCTCTTTGCGCTGTGACTGAAACATCTGCATAACTCAAGCTAATTATTCTGATGATCAAAGGCTTATTTTGGAATTGAAATGCTGCATCTCTTCATAGAGGAGCCAGTTGTAAGGAGATCGATATTTGAAAGAAGATGGGGATTGTATTTTTCCTTTTCCTGGGTTGGACAAATTTTAAATATATTTAAAGAAATGAAATATCTTATAATAAAATTGATATATATTTTGACAGTTAATTCCAATTGATTCAATTTTTAGTAATATGATATTTTCAAACACATTTCATTGAAATAATTTTTGCATGTAAAATATAATTTTGTTTACAAATATTAGCTCATACGTTTAAACCCACAAAGTATATTTTGGTGTATTTAATTGGTATACTATATATATA
>NNCF01128919.1:254032-285545 GCA_002313205.1 Laupala kohalensis | reverse complement strand
TATATATATATATATATATATATATATGCAATTATAATTATATTAAAAATAACTAATTATCCAATTGTTTTTATTTTTAACGTGAAATTCTCTGAGAACAATGTTGAATATTAAAGTTATTCTTCGCAAATCGTGTCTCACTTATCCATGTCTGGAATCATGTAACTTTAAAACCATGTTATTTCAATATTCAATTGAGAAACTTCAATTTTCTTAATAACATCTTTGATCAATACATTTTTTTAAGAAAGCTACTTATTCCATGCGATGCCAAAATGGACTCCCGTACGGTGTAAAATCAGTAATTTTCGAATTACTGTTGGAATACCATGATATACAACAAACTTTGTAACACTACTTATTAATTTGAAAATCCAAAGTTAACTTTTTGACACTTTTTTATTTTTGAAGTAATACACTAAAAGGAAAGGAGAAAAAATTGTTTTCCCTTTTCAACCCTCATTTGTTGAAGTATTTTAATGAGATTGTTCCTTCAAAATCCATTTATATTTCAGTGAAAAAAATTGAATTAAGGTAAAAGTGATGGTAACCTACCAAAATACGAACAAACATGTATTGAAATGTGCTCCTTAAGTTTTATCTCAAAAATGTATAATTGTTAAATTACATTTTATATCAAAAAAGCAATGTGTCTTAGTCAAAGTATTTAGTTTTACCATACGAAAAGACCAGTAGTCGTGTTCTGTTCTGTTATTCCTTATCAACAGCGTACCAACCTTTGTCGTTCCCAAGGTGTAGTTCTCAAATGTTTGTGCTTTTCTGTTTGTTTCCTTTATTCTTCTTCTTATTAATTAGGTTGTTTATAGTTGCATTGTGAGGTAGGATAACGTGTGAAGGGGTGTGAATAACAATGAATGAGATGTACAGAAACATGTATTATTAAAGCTATAAGGTGACATTATCATTGAATCATTGAATCTTTGGTGAACCTAAAACAAATACCTGGACCACGACGCAATACATGCTTTGATTTATTCTATTTTTTTTCTTTACAGTCAACACAGGCATTAAAATATTCCACGAATATTATTTGAAGTCTCGTACGCCTTCTATCTCCACCCCCTCCCACAATGCATTTGATTGGCTCCACGTGGGATGCATCACAGACAAACAACGCCGTTGTGAAAGTCGCTGTTTGCTCAGAACAGTATCCTCCTTCCTGTTTTTGCCGCTCGCCCTTCAATGTCGTCGGAGGAGAGAAGAGACGGTTTCGAGTAGCTGTTGTTGCAGGTTTCGAATCGCCTATTACTGTGGAAATGGGTTGCGAGTGAAGGATGGGCAGAGAGTAGCAGCAACGCGTGTGCCAGTGGAAGGAGAAGATTGGTCATGATGACAGGAGGGAAGGAGAAACGGGTGACTTACACGGGGGGGGGGGGGGGAGAGGAAGGGTTGTGGGTTGCTAGAGTGATTGTAGAGGAGGTAAGGGAGAGCATGGGTGATGCTGGAGAAGATCAGAGTATATTGACTCGGAAAAAAGAAATCTCGTCGTGAGATTGAAAAACTCGTGATGCTTTGAACCAAAAGCATTAAGAAAATAACTCCGTAAGAAGAAAAACAAAGAGAAAGTGTTCAATGACATAGAAACCCTAATAGTATTCATCAATAAAAAAACAAACAAACCAATAAAGTTATTGCATTGAAAAATAGAAAAAGTGTTCCCTCTAACAACAATGAAAAGAAATAGTAAGAGAACACCTTTAGAGTAATATGCAGTAGAGGGCAAGACGCATCTAAAAAGAGGGAAAGAGAACGAAATTAGTATGCTCAAGTGTCAGTGCCTAGACACTGTAATAAACGCGAATCAAATGGAAAAGGTCTCATCGTAGGGGAGAAATGAGATCCTAATAACCGGGTCTTCGTATTTCATGGAGTGTTTTGTCATTAAATTGGAGAGAACTCTAGATGCCTTGCGTGGTGCTTCTTGTTAAGAACGTTATTTACGTTCACTCCCTTCCCTGCAGGTAACATATGATTCCTTGTCATCACTGTCCTATTTTCTCTCTCATCAAAATCTCAGTGTACTAAAATTGCACCCCATGCAATGTTATTCTCAAAACATTAGATAAGTGTTACTTCAATTTGAATGAGCTTTACAGAACTGACGATTTCCACAAATTTAAAGTTAAAAAAATGATTCACCTTTGAAAACATATCATTGAATAATATGCGGTAGTGTTATCTCAACAGTTATTAGAAAATTTGAACTCTTTCTCTTTCTCTGGCGACATAAACATAGTCAAGTATTGAACTGAAAAAAGTGATATAAATATATTATTTAGATAAATGTTTCTTCAGCACATAGCAAAAATGTATGGATTTGTGCTCTCAATGTATCAGATGCAAAGTTTTCATTCAATCAATTTTCTTGTTTCTTATACTTCTTTGTAAAAAGATCATTTAAATTCAAATATGGGAATCAAATTGGACTCATGTACTGAATATATTTAACTTTATTTTCGAGTGAGTAATTTGCATATTTTAGTTTCTTTTCCTTTTTTAACGTTGGTTTTATTTTTAATCAATATAGGTATAACATGTCTTTATAATTGTGAAGAAAACTACTTCTGTTAAAAATTTTCGAACACAATATTGTAAATTTTGATCATTCGTGATTCATATCGATCTCACGGCAACGTCGTTTGATTCTGATTGGACAGGAGGCCCCTCCAATAAAGTAAATCGTATTTTGAATTTACAGTGTGACAGAATAAGAATGTGGCATCTGAAAAGTCCGCGAAACACAGGAAATTATGTTTTTAGTATGTACGATTGATTTGTTTCATGTTGTTAATACGCAAGTGAAAATTGAAAATATCAGTAGAGAGTTAATTATTTGACATTTATCTTACCAATTTAATGAAATACCAACGAAACTGTAGTGACAGTTGTACACATATTACGGTATTAACAAAATATGCTCATACGTCAATATGTTAACAGTAAATAAATTACTGTTCATAGTTGGAATCAACGTATGGGTTCAATTAGGTAACGAATCCTAAATGAACTAAAATCTTTTATAGACACTTTATAGACAAAAACTCATGAATACAAATTTGTGTTCAATGAGATATCACTCATGAGAAATCAAAAAAGTTTAAAATTACTTTAAAAAACCAATTTATCAAAACGAGTATTATTCATGCAATTTAGATTTAAACATAAAAAAATACTTGAACAATGGAAATACTCTTCTATGAAATAAGTATAATTTCCAAGAGACTCCCGTACAGAGAAGTAGAAGCATTTAGGGAATTGTATGCATTTGATGAGTAAGAAACTACAGAGCAGAGTGGCAGCAGCGGGAACATTAGAGGCACTGGCTCTGACAGTCGCTATCAGGAAATTGGCCAACACGAAGCCACGTACTCGCTTTGTCTTGGAGGTTTCATTAGAGGAAATTGAGACCGAGCTAAATCCCACCACCACCGCCACCACCACTTGTAGTACTACCTTCCACTAACCTCTCAGCAATCTTCTTAACTTCTTCCAACAATTTATTCTTCCAACATCTTCACCTTGCTCCAATTCCTTCTGAGACAACACTCCTTCCCAATGGAATATTATTGTACCTAGGATTTTTATTGTATCTAGGATCCTCGTTTTGGAACTTTTATTATTGTCGTTTCTTGAAAATGACTATCCGGTGTCACATAAACACTACTTGATGCACCTATTGCCCTACGCTTTGTTGCACTTACGTACTCCCCCTTTTTCGTCGCCTTTCTTAGGTTTCCACGCCTTCATCTGCCTCCTCGTCAGTTTGTACAATGTCAGTCTCCTCCAATGTCCACAACTACGCATTACGTGTTTGCTTTTCTCAACATACGTAAACCCTATAAGATACGCAAGGATGACATCAACGACACAGCAAACAAGGACCACCTCACCTCGTCTATTTTTTCCCGTTTATTGCTTCGAACGCTTAGAGCATAATATCTATGAAGGGTTATTCTTTGTTTCGTAAGGCGAGAACCTTTGTTATATAATTACGATTGCATTTGGATATTTGACATACATTCAAAATGTGTTCTGTTTCAATTAATACCGAAGGAGATGTGGTAACTTTATTATCTATAGAACAATTTTCATTTGTTATAATTCGTGTTATTTATTCTTTATTTTATAGTAGTAATAATTTTCAATAACGTGATAAATTTTTAAAACTCATCCAATGAATTATGAAACATTCCCCCAATAATTAGTTGTACACATTGATGGTCATTAATTTTTATTTTTAAAAGAGTTACTTACCGTCAACTCATTGAGACGTTCTAGTATATCTAATTATTTGGCGTCCTAAAAAGAAAAACCTCATCATGACTGCTAAGACAATAATGTACCAAATCCATCCAAAGTTTGTTCCTTGCAACCGCTGTTTTCCAAATAACGATCAACTTTGAAGAAAAGAAACTTGTAGGTGGCAGAAGGGAGGGGGAAAGGGTAGTCTCATGGGAGGGCAAATGTGGCGAGCAAATTTTTAATCTCAGGGCTCGCTTCCCTCGCTATCCTTCGTCGCCGCGACTGCTTCCCGTTAAAGTTGCACGACCCCTCCCACCCGCAGCGCTGACATAAGCCCCAGAAAAGCACCCTGAATAACACATGAGCAGGAGGGAGGAGGGGGTGGAGAATGTCGTCGAGGGAGCGAGCGTCGGTGACGATGGCGATGGGGAAAAGGGCAACGGAGGTCATAACTGCGATGGATGACATTCTCACGCTAATTCTTCTCACCACTGGACTCCATAGGGAAGGGAACAAGTGGCCGATACAAAGTGGTATGTTCGCTTCGACATCAAAATATAGGAACAGTTTCTCATACAAATATTGTATGCAGGTCTAATCACAGTTCACCGACAAAGAGCGAAATTAAGGTTGCATGAGCTTGCCAAAGCGCTAGTCACGTACATTTATGAAACTTTTAATAATGCTATCAATTCTGTTTATATTAAAACAGGCGTTATAAGAGTAATTCGTGAATAATGGTATTCTAAAAACTGCGAATCAGTATCTAAATCGTTTAAATGGAAACAATGTAGGCTATCTGAAGAATGAGCTCTACTTTGTATTTAATAACTTTCTTAATTGTCCCGAAAAATTTTGTACTATCATTTTCTATAAATTTTAAATTTGTGAAACATGTGATATTTTTAAATCGATTCCATTATAAAATAAATGGCAATTTATGTATCAACTGTCCCACAAGAAGGTTTATCCATAAAAACCCGTTCAACTTCAAGATGGTTTTCTTTAGAATGTTAGTTGCACTACGTCCACATTGTATTTAACGAATTGATAGATAATGTTATTCTTTGGAAAAAAAAAGGTTAGAAACAGTCGCTCGGTCACTCATACCAGCTCAAGGTAGTTTTTGGTTCCGTATTGGCAAGGCCCTGTATCAAAATTTCAATCCTATTCTCTTAAGCGAGCAATAAATGTACCTATGTACATGTATACCTATATAAGTAAAGCTTATATACTTGACTTATAAGCTTACCAGCTTGAGCTTTCACTCATATGTATTTCACTTGATACTGATGCCAATGGGTACCGAAACGTCGTGACTTTTTTTAAATTCAAAGTTTTGTATTGTTCTTTTTTTATATTTTTCTAAAAACATCTAAAAAATAAATTATTGATGGACTGTTCATACCTTTATACCTATATATTTGTGAAAAATTATCTCGAGCATGGTTCTAATGATTTTAATGAAACGCTTCTTATCTAACGCTCTTTCCGCGTCCGCCTCGGTACTTATTTATCATCGAATCATCCTTTGGAAAATGGTGTCCCACAGGGTTCAACCTTAAGCGTCACTCTCTTTGCCATAGCCATAAATAGCATTGCGTCAATGGTTCGAGAACCGATACATGCGTCTCTCTTCATTGACGACTTCACCAACTATTCGTCTAGCAGCATCTCTGTCATCGAGAGGCAACTGCAATTGATTTTAAACCGTTTACACGAGTGGAGCATGACTACCGGTTTTAATTTTTCTGTATCCAAGTCATGCTGTATGCACTTTTGTAGGATATACCATCTCAATAATGATCCAGATCTTTCTCTTGGGGTCCAACGTCTTCCTTTCGTTGACTCCGCAAGATTCCTAAGTCTCACATTTGACCGCACACTAGCTTGGCGCTATCACATTCCAAAACTACAATCCCGTTGTAATTCTTCCCTAAACCTCCTTCACTGCTTAAGCGCATCATTATGGGGCGCAGACCGCTCTTGCCTTCTTCGTCTGTATAGAAGTCTAGTTCGGTCTGTATTAGATTGTGGCAGTATTGTATACGCCTCCGCATCACCGTCGACACTCAGGACCCTTAATAGTATCCATCATGCAGGAGTCCGCATTGCAACTGGTGCTTTTCCACACTAGTCGAATAGAATGCTTACTAGTAGACGTAGGCAAACCATCTCTTAACAAGAGACGTGATATTCTACTTGGATCTTACGGAATGAAACTGATAGAGGTTTCAAATCACCCCACTCGGCAACACATATATTCCCCAAAATGTATTTCTTCTTAAGCTGCAAGACCTTCGATACCCCACCCAGCGGGTGTTCGTTTTAAAAAAAACTACTAGAGGAAAACGTCATCACACTACCTCCTCCTGTGAAATGCCACAACTCTCTCACACCACCTTGGTCCTTCGTGCTACCAACCATCGACTTTCGATTGTCTCAACTTTCAAAGCAAGACACTCCAGCTGTTGTGTACCAACATCACTTTGGAGATATAAAAAAACTCTACTTGTATCATATGTTTATATATTCTGATGGCTCAGCAATTAATAATTCCGTTGGTGCTACTTTCCACTGCCATACTGCCACCCGTTCTTTTCGCCTCCATTCCTTTTGCAGAGTGTACACTGCTGAAAAATTTGCAATCCTTGAAGCGCTGAAATACATTCAGCTATCTTGAATACGGCGTGTGGTAATCTGCAGTGACTCTATTAGTGCTCTGTGGTCAGTGTCTTCTTTGTACACTTCTGACACTCTTACGCTGACAATTCAAAATTTGATAAGCCATCCAGTATCTAAAAATTTTGAAATAGTCCTTTGTTGGATTCGTGAACACGTGGGTATTGTGGGTAATGAAGAAGCCTATAAGTCAGCGAAGTGGGGAACACAGAGGGCAGTCCTTGACCTTTCATATGTTCCTACGTCAGAGTCAAAGGTTGCCATAAGATCGTCTCTTCTTGAGACATGGCACGCCGAAGGGAAAACTCGCGCCTTCAAGCTGAGGAAGGTAAAAGACTCCGTTAAGACCTGGCTGTCATCATCCCGTGCGAACAGACGCGAAGAAGTAATTCTTACACGTCATCTCTTACTCGGTGAACCTCCCCCAATCTGTGAAATTTGTAACACAACACTTACCGTGGAACACTTTCTTCTGAAGTGTCTTAAATACGTCGGTTGGTATAGTACCAATCGACGGCGACACAATCTACCGAACAGTTTGAACGTTATGTTGGGACAAACTGAATCGATTTTGATATGTCTTTTTAGATTCCTTCAGGAAAGTGGCCTCTGGAATAGTATCTGATCACTCTTCGTATGTCATTACTCAAATCCACAAACGAAACGGGGTTCCTCCCACAAGTTGTCGGGAGGGTTTGGATTTAAATCTTTTCCCCCCTTTGTTTTGAATTTACATTTTTTTTCTCTCTCGAAATTTACTCTCTTCTTTATTTTCGGTTTTTATAATGTTTTCAGGATCTTTTTTCCTATTTGATATATGTTTGGGTATATTTTAATTCAGGATGGATTTTTGATGGGTATGGCCGAGTCATTCGGCGAGTCCCACACGCGGGGCGAGTCATGTTGGCTGTCCTTAGTGCGTAACTGCATTTTCCCTATCTGTGCACAATTTTAGGGTTCTAATGGCCTCGATGTCGGCGAGCCGTAAAGCCGCACAAAAAAATTAATAAAATTCACAGATTAGATGTATTTTGGGATGAAAATGTGATATAACATTATATATATATTTGCAGAACAATTTTAACAAGTACAATACTAGTGTCATTAATGAACCAAATACATGCTCATGAGATATAGTCTGATGGTCCAGGGGTTAACGTGCGAAATATCTACACTTACCGCCCGCGGTTCGTAACCCCCTGATAGCGGGTGCTTCTTTTTCTTTCTTCATTTTCGTCGACCATATGATACGTCTATTATATATTTATCCTTTTTTTAAAATTTTTACTATTAATAAATAGCTGCTGGATAACAAAAATGCGAATAAAACTACTTAGGTTTGCTGCTTAACTGAATGAAGAGTTTTTTTCAATTATTATGACTTTTTTATTTGTAGCAATCCAACAAATAGTAGTTATATATTACTTAAGAACCTGAAAACTCAGATTCTCCACCAAGAATAAACCTAACTGATTGAACAGGTATTTTTTCAGACAGCCGACTTAAAATTTGCTCTTTAATTGAAAAAAATGTTAATAATAACATTTAATAATAACAAAAAAATTCATAATAACAATGATACAAATTCTAAACATACGCGGAAAGTGTAATCAGGCAGATCATNGAAATTATAACTTTCTCGACGGGGAATCGAACTCGGATCTTGCACGTACATATATGAGACTTCTCTATATCACGAAAAAAAGTCGACGAACATTTATCTTATTATGAAAAAAATTACCGCACAAACTATTTTCAAGGCTGAAACATTATAGAATAAACACTAAGAAAATACGAACTAAAGACTTCGTGTAAAGTGATAATTGATAAAGAAATAAGTGGAATTTTCTTCAAAGATAAAATGTGTTTTTCTAGGTGTTCAATGCAGAAATAAAATACAGAATAGTATTCAAATTCAAAATTCAACGACTACCTAACCAATTAATTCTATTCTACCTTACCAATTAACTACATCAGATTCACCAATTAATCCATTCAAGAATCTTATCGATTTCTTCAACCTTATTACTACGATAAACGACCCCACTCGCCTCTCCGGCTCATCTCAAACATTGCTAGATCAAATTATAGTCAACAATGGAATCTCGTATCTCTCTGAAGTGTTTATCGCCGGATACAGTGATCACCTTGCTCAAGTATTGACTATTAATAATACACTAAAACCGCTTAAAATCCTTTACAAATTTACAAGAGAGTTTAATGACATAAATAAATCCATATTCGTAAATTATTTGCGTGAAGAAACATGGAAAGATGTTTACAATTGCCAAAACACCGACGACAAATTCAATGTATTTATTTCAATATTCCTAAAACAATACAACTCTAGCTTTCAAATAAAACGCAAGTTAATTAACACAAAAAAATACAATAGATGGATCACCCTAGGGATAAGAATTTCTTCAAAAAACAAACGCCGTTTATATTATCTTTCAAAACGCTATAACCAGCCACCCGAATTCCATAATTATTTTCGTAAATATAAGACTATTCTCCGAAAAGTAGTCTATGCAGCTAAAGTTATGGAAAACGACAGGCATATACTAAAATCGAACAACCGGATGAAAGCCATGTGGAATATTGTTAACAATTACACGTCAACTTCTGAAAATCGCGAAGAAAATGTTTCTTTACTAAACGATGGCAAGATCGTGTCAAATCCTCAGGACATCGCAAGTTTGTTTAATTCTCACTTCTCAGAAGTTGGTAAAATAACGAACTCAATATATCCAAATCAATGTCCTCCAATTATATCCACCCACATACCCAATTCTATGTTCACTTCCGAAACTAACGCCAGTGAAGTCATGAGAATCATCAGCTCATTAAAAAACAAATTTTCAACAGGCATAGATGATATATCTGAGTTTATTGTTAAATTTTCGTCCCACGCTGTATTAAATCCACTCATAAATATTTTTAATAGTTCTTTATCCGAAGGGGTGTTTCCTAAACTATTTAAGAGAGCTAAAGTGAAACCTTTACACAAGAAAGGAAACAAACTTAATATTGGAAATTACCGACCAATATCTCTACTACCCACTTTCTCAAAAATACTAGAAAAATTGTTCTATAAGCGTCTTCTAGATTTTTTATCAAAAAATAACATTCTCTCTGACGATCAACATGGTATTAGAAAATCCTTTTCCACTACAAGCGCCATATTTTCTTTTTTAAACGATGTTATATCACTTGACCGTGGAGGAAATCTCCAGGGTGTTTTTTTTATTTATCCAAAGCATTCGATGTCATCGATCAAGTAATTCTCCTTTCCAAATTGCATTCTTTAGGTATTCGAGGGCTTCCACATCAATGGCTAACTTCTTATTTAAAAGATAGATATCAACAGGTCGTAATATTCTATACTAAAAATAAAAAACTTCAGCGTTGTCTTTAAGAAACAAAGCCACATACTTGCAGAGTACCTCAATGTTCAATTCTCGGTCCTATACTTTTTTTATTGTATGTGAACGACATGTCACATACATCCACATCAGTTTGCAAAATAGTTCTTTTTGCTGATGACACTAATTTACTATGTAAAGACGCCAACGCTCAAAACGTTTTGTCTAACCTTCCGACTTGGTTCCATGTAAATCGTCTCATTGTAAACATTGAAAAAACTGTGTCTATGTAATTTCACAATAGTAATACAAAATCTTTACCTCAAGTTTCTCTTTCTTTAAACGGAACCACGTTCTTAGTTAACGTGGTTAGTCCACGTATTTTCCGTTGTGTATATTTTGAAACGTTTACTCCCAATTACGTTACGGCATTAACCCCTGAGGCAATTCCGTTCAGAGTATTCAAACTTTCAAATTCAGAAGAGGATAGTTGGAATAATTGGTAAATCTCACCCCCGAAACTCTTGTAAACCTTTATTCAAGGAATTAAATATCTTAAAACCTCCCTGTATTCATATTTAAGAAACGGTCATGTTTGTTAAGTCCGAATTACTAGAGTGCCACCCTTGCTTCATACGAAACAGTCTCGTTCACGAACACAATACTCGCAATAGTAATAATATTGATCGCCCCAGAGTGTCAACCACTCTTTGTCAAAAATGACCGTATCATTCGGGAATCGTTCTATATAATTCCCTGCCCAAGAATACAAAAGACATTATGAAATTGAATATCTTCAAATTCGCGGTTAAAAACCACCTCCTTTACCAGTGCTTCTACACTGTAAAAGAGTTTATTGATTTTAAGAAATTGTACTTTAACTCGTTCTTATACTTTAACACGTCATTGCTGTAGTACTTTTTAAATAACATATAACAATTTCAAAAACTATTTTCTTGCATGATTGTGTTGTCTCTTGACTCACATTAATTTAGTTTTATGTGTACTCAACTTTGGCACGGTTGTGTACATTAATTCTGTTGCCCCATTCTGTCCCAGGTTTTACTCTGNACGGTTGTGTACATTAATTCTGTTGCCCCATTCTGTCCCAGGTTTTACTCTGGTTTTCCTTTTGGTAGAGGCGTATTTCTTATACAGGTTCTCTAGGCTTTGTCTAGTTGTGTGTTTATTGTAACAATAAATTGTGAATTTAGTGTTATGTCAATTGTTATGATTTATAAACACTATACTCAGTTTAATCTATAGTTCTATAATAATTTGTACATGTAATTTTTTTGTGTTAAATTAAAGAAATATTGACATTCTATTAGTATTATAACCCGTAGCAAACTTTTCATCTTATCTAGGAATTTTTGCTGAAATTTTTGGATCCGCCTCTGTCTTAGGGCCCTTGATCGGAATTGATGGGATGGTCCCTTGCTTTCTTCCGGAGAGTAAATTAGTTTTTTGTTCTCCACGCGGTTATACGAAGTTTGTACTGCTTTTTCGACAATAAAAATTTTATTGTTATTTTTTAAAAAAGAATAAGGCTGCAGATCAACCTAGCCTTTGAATCGTCGATGGAAGATGAACACGTAGAATATTATCTTTCAGCCTTGACCCTCTGTCCCCTGTTGTGTGATAAGTTTGTGGGTGTCAGCTTGCGATAGCAGAATTATGCTGACACGAGTACACACGTGTCTACAGTGACAGAAAGTGTCTGTAATCTCGCAGTAGGGTTTTATTCTGCAAAGCCTATATTTTTCTGATTACCTCATGATGCCAGAGTATAAACACTGTAACACATGAGTTGGGGTGGAATCTTCCCCACAGCGGGAAAGCGGCGTAGAGGACTTGGAAGCAGCTAGTACAAGGTGTAGAGATTCTCTCGTATGTGCTTCATGACGCACTCGTGCAGCCACACAGACGTCGTGAGAACCATAGGCGCCCGGGCCGGGCTGGTCTAGGCTAGCGCCCTCGATCCGCAGAATGTCTAACTCGATCAACTTTAAGATTCGGAGTCAGTGGATCCACAATAGATTCACAGTAAGCACCGTCTTCTTCACGTTTCTTCCGCGTTGTCATTTTCTTGGAGTTCTTCAGCTTCCTCTGCCACGTAGCGCTCCAGAACGTCTTTGTTTAACACAAAACACAAAATTCTGCCAGAGTACAATCGGCCTGAAGATGTGAGGAGCTGGAAGGAGGATCCCAGGAAGAGCGTTTTCACAAGAGTGGATGCAAAGAAGATCACTTCAATAAAAAGTACACTTATTGTTGAAGCAGAATTAATCTCATTGGAGCTTATAAAAAACAAGATTTCATTGTCGTGAAGAATTTCAATTGCCTCGCCAATAATAAGTTCAATCAAGAAATAATTCACACTATTTATAATGTGAATGTTAAATATATGTTTCCATATGAAAAAAATGAGCATAAAACAAATTATATACGATACAATACGTATTTTTTATTCTTCGTCTCTTTGCTCGTACAAAGGCAGCCCTAAAAATATACAATAAAAAAGAAACAAATGAATACCATATTATTCGACGGTCAAGGTCGAGTTACCGCCGCGCTTTCTGACGCAGGAATTCTGAAATATTTCCTTCACGAACTAATAAGTTCAGCCGGTCACTGGCACGCCCTTGTGGCGTAAGTTTGAACTACCCTTTTGCGAGGAAGTAGCATCTGTGATATGATTCACTGTTGTCTGCCGCTGGACAACAGCTTACTGAAGAATATTTTACTATATCTTCAAGGCGGGAACGTCAATTCTGCCGAACTGCGCAAGCGTGTGGCGCACCTGCACGCAAGAACCGGTTGATCGACTCAGGTGTACTTAATCTGTTACCTGCATGATCATTTCGAAACAGTCTTCGTGGATTGTTGGTTATCCTTGAGCGCGACAGGTGGAAGTCCCGTACCCACGCCGAAGGAACTCCGCATCGGCAAGTCCATAGTCCCCGATATGCAGGTAAAAGATTGATCGTGATGAGTTGAGCACATCAAGGACATCTTCTCAGAGAAAACCCAGCAACTCCGCTTGTTGTTGCAGATTTTCTTGCGAGTGGCGTCGTTCTCCAGAGTCCATTGGCCCAGCGATCCTATCACTACCTGCAGAACTTTGGCCTGGAGGTACCTCAAACCTAAGAAGAGCGCGCGAAGTATTTTATATTTTTCCAATTTCTCCGCGCGCTTCCTGTCTAGGACCCCGCAGCCGGTGAAGGATACGGAGACTTCTAAGATTAGAACGTTGTTTCCCTTGTCCACCACAAAGTCAGGTTTCAGTTGTTCCGCCGTGAAGGCACAGGACTCCCCCAGCACATGGTGACCGGAGCCGAGCGCTGCGCCTATGAGAACTACCACAGTCTTGCTATGGCGCAGCATCCACTGGGTCCCGTGAGTCAAGCAGTTGTTCTGCACATGTACCAGGATTTCCCGCTTTGGCGTCCCCGTTGCGGAAAGCCGCTGCAGAAGGATCCACTTTGTCGTAAACTTTTTTTGCGGAGCCCTCGCAGCAGGTTTACTCGCGCACAATGCGCGAAGCGCCAGGTTTTGTATTCACAGTCTCCTTCCATGAAGTGGATGCTTGTACGGTATCTCCGCTTAAGAGCTCCTGCGGAGCGGTCTTGGTCCGTGTATTGCAACCACTTCACGTTGTGGAGCTGCTGGTAGGACTTCCTGAGGCACTTCACGACTAAGTGTCATTGATTCGGAACGATGACTCGGTTGGGGGCGACGTACTGGGCGGCGAACTACTCCTCCGTAGCGCCGTGGGGAGCGGCGGTGGTGAAGCTTCCCCGGACACAGCGGTTAAGGCGGCGGTGGCTTTGTTAGCGGTAACAGCGGCGACAGTGTCCGTGGCTGCAGCGGAAGTTCTTCCTTCTTCATTTTCGAGGAAGCTTTAATTGACGCCCAGTTGTCGGGAGGTTTTACTCGCCCTTGACTACCACTTTCCCATTCGAGTTCTCCGCGATCGCGCACCTGACAAGTAAGCGCCCAACAATGCTGACGTGGTATCGACCACCGCAAGACAGTGGCGGGCTTCCTCATCGAGGGTGGTGGCAGTGCAGTTGCGGAGTCGCTGCTTGTGATAAACCCCACGTCCACAGCCCAGATATCCGTTTCAGCCGCCATTTCCAGGAAGCTCACAGACGCGACGCAGAGTTCTCTGGACCGATATAAATAGTGGGATGTTGCCCGATGCGTGAGATTTAGGAGGTGTTTGAGGGGGAGGGGGAGGGTCTGGTACAGACGGCTCATCTGCGACTTCGAAAAGTCACCCAATCGAAAGTATAGGGAGGGGAGAATAAAGGTTTTGAGGGCAGAGAGCTTCAGCCACGGGTAAAGGGGAGCATTCACAATCCTGTACGCCGCATGTTGAACATGTCGCATGTCTTCCAATGTTGGGTCATGCTGGTAGCCAACCGAGTTGCCCAGTTAGCGCGTNCTCCATCGGCCGTCCATCAACCATAAACTCATTGCGCCGCATGTCACCGAGGGCGAGGTGGATGGAGCGACACTTCGATGACTTCGCCCGTATGCCAACGCGATGAAGAACGCTCGCCAGACTGTTGATGCGGTTCTGGAGTTCAGCAGGGATGTCGGAGAGGACGGCGATGTCATCCGCGTACTCCAGCATTGAAGGTTTCTGCGAGAACGCGACTTCAGTCCTCCGCAGGGCTATATCAACCACTAGATTGACGAGGTGGACCGATAGGGGGCAGCCCCGTGTGATGCCACGACTCATGTGGATTAGAGTCGTCGCCCCGTTTCCCGCTAGGACGGTATTCCTGGTTCGGACGTACAGATCCCCGACGATTTCCAGGAACGCATCTCCGGCGCACGCCGCGGTAGATTCAGCGAGAATAGCGTCATAGAGTACTGAGCCGATCGCGTTTGCTATGTCCAGAAACGCGACGCAAATATCCCTCCGATGTCATCTGGCATGCCCAATGGAATTTTGAAGCATGAAATTGTGTTCCAGCACGCCATCAATGTGACGAATGTCCTTCTGCGGCGCGGAGAAGACGGAGTTGCGGTCGGCTTAGGTTGAAAATCTCGACTCCCATACGTCTGCGTACAGCTTAGCGATCGTTGACATAAGAGCGACGGGCCGCCAGTTGTTCATGTCGCTTACTTCTCCGCCCTTAATTATAAGACAGATGCGCGATCTCTTCCAAACCGCCGGTGCTTGTCTCGGGAGACGAACAAAATTGAAGAGTGATGCAAGCACCCGCCCATCGGTGTCGACGGGGCGGAGATGGCTGTATGTCAAGCGATCTCCTTCGGGCGCCGAATTCGTCACCATCCCAAGCCAATTCATGATTTCCTCTACCATCATTTACTGCAGAACGGTCCGGTACTGTCGTGTACAGTACCTCGAGGTTGGAAGGGGGTTGCGCTTTGCGGTGACCCGGAAGTGCACCTCTACTTGTTCGCGCGGCACTGGGCAGCGTGCGCCATCGTCTCCCGTAGCGCGGCGGGAATTACGCTTGTAGATGTGCCTTATATACTCTGGGTCACCAGAGTTTCTGCGCACGCACTCCTCTCTTCTCTTGTCACTCACAGGCGGCAAGTCGACCCCTTCCACATAGCGACGGGAAACGTCTCCACCGTTGAACAGTAGCTGAACTTGATGCTGCCTGCGATGGGTCCACCTGCTGCGCGGGAGCAGGTGGCGTGGTTGGTTCCTGTTGCGTGGCGTGAGCATCTCGTGTGCTCGTGATTCGTGTCATCATACTGGCGCGTGATGAGGTAACTCGTTCTGCAGCTTGCGCTTTCGCGACTACCGCAGGATGCATGGCCGAAGCCCGCGGCGGGGTGCTCGCCGATGCTTTGGCGCCGACGTGTTCCCTTGTGACAGGTGGCACAGGGGTTGAGCACGGAGCAACGTTCAGGGAGCTTTCCGAGACCTGAACAACCGCTGTTGCCACTACGCAGGAGCGCGCCACCACAGATACCTATTTCAGTGCTGCAATATGTGGCAGGGCGAGAGCAGTGCTCATTCTGATGGGGCGCTGGTTTGTAGCTAGTTGGTGGTAGGTAGGTGGTGCTGAACTGCGTCTTTTGTGCGGCGCTTTCCGGCGTTGTAGCAAAGAAGAACTGGCTGCCTCGCGTGAGCCGTGAGCAAGCTGAAAGCCGCTGTTGAAGAGCTGTTATTTTGGCTCAAGTTCGCTCCATAACCGTCGGTACACGCCTGTATTCATGTATTAACACCTGCGGTACACGATTCTTGTATTTCGTCCCAGTTTCACCGCTTCTTTTTTGCTCTGAGCGCCCCTGAAGAGAGCGGGGATGTGGTTAAAGTCAAACAACGGGAAGAAATTTGTTTCTATTCCCAATTTGTTAAAATAAACATTAAAAGTGTCGGCAACATTTAAATGTTGACAATCCGTCAATGAAACGATCTTGGCCCCTGGAACCGCAGGTATCCAGTGTTGTTGATTTGATGTGATTTATAATTGTTTGGTGAAATAATGTATTTGGGTGTGAGTGTAATTCGAATTAAGTATGAACACTGTACACCATTTCCACCCAGACCTAAACCTAGGAAGACCTGAGACACATCTCCTTACAGGAGATAAGTTAACCAGGCGGTATACTATGTTGTGGGCATTTTTTTACCGGTTTCACACTTACCTGCGTGTTATGGTTCGTTTTGTTCAATTCCCGGCTCAACGCCATTTTCACTTGACCGAAAGTTATCATAATCATAGTTTTGTTAATACATTTTAAGTTTCAATTGTTTCATTAAATATAATTTTGCAATTACCATGTTAATTACTTTACATTTTATTTATGCTTTAATTAAACGATTAAAAAGTATTTACTGCAAACATTATTATGTAAAAATACTCTAAAGCGAATTATTGATGCAACCTGTTTCAGTATTGTTTGTAAATTTAGAGTTTTGATAGTTTTGTCAAAATATATGTTTGGATATGAATTTAATATTTATTTATAATTATAATTATATTTATCCCAATATAATGGTATGTATGGTACATATGTACTTCTTCCTTTGCTGTAATGTATTTAAAGTAGTATAATAATTTTACATTGTATGCTCCAATTGCACGCTTAAAACGTATCTACAGCTAACGTAATATTTGAAAGAGTGTTCTGAAAAGGTATATTCGTATAGAAAAGTAATATATTTACGACGTAGAAAAGTTCGTGGTTTACCAATAAATCTCTGTGACAACCAGTGTAGGCAACATTTAATTGGTGTCACTATAAAAATGCCTAACGGCAACCTCCAAAACAACGCGTTTTAAATTTTAATAAGAAATCTCAGGTAAACCATATATTACAACAAGCAGATGGTGAATTCGCGTTAGCTCAGAGGACAATGATATTGATGAACCGGACACCTCTAGAGATACAATAAACAATATTGAGGATGTATTGCAGCAAGGGAAAAGACCAGCTCGAAAAGCAAAAACTGCATCCGTGAAGCGGTTGTTCAGTATTATAGTGCATCTCGATGACTCTAATTCTCAAGAACTCCTTTGTGAAAGGCGCAGCTGTCAAAGGAAAAGGAGACGTGTCAAGAGTGTTGAAGAACAGGAGCAGCGCTTACGTCAAAAACGACTAAGGTATCAAAAGTATATAGCTAGTGAATGTTATAAAACCAGGGAACGCCTCGAAGTCATGAGAGAGCGGGCCAGTCTACGAAGAGCTGACGAGACAGCTGAAGAAAGAACTTAACGTCTTCGAGACTTGCAGGAACGAGACAGACAACGAAGAAATGAAGAGGCAAGCGAAGAAAGAATAGAACGTCTTGAAGTCATGAGATAGCGGGCCATCTAAAGGCGAGCAAAAGAGTCTTTGAAATTTCGACATCAGCGATTGGAAGAACAACGCCGTAGAAATGCAACACATCAAATAGATCTTCAAAATCATCCATTGGCTACTTATAAAATAGCTAGGAATTCAGTTAATTCCTATCAAAGCTTAGACATTTTTGATGTCGCATGCACTCATTGCGTTGCCCTGTATTTTCCTTAAGAACGTGTGAGTAATAAACGCAACTCTTTTGGAGACTGTTGCTTACATGGTCGCATTGATCTTCCTCATTCTGAATTCATTAATGATTCACCCAGCCTGTTTCTGAAACGTCATCGGTTACCAAATGAATTCCATAAGCGGATACGAAACTTAAATGAATGTTATGCGATGGCATCTTTTACTGTAGATAACAGTGGAACAGTCAACAGTCGGGGTATTTGCTGTTCGTTGCCAGTGGCCAGGTTTATCATAAAAGAAATGTAACTGTTCATCCTACCCAAACATCTGAAGAAGAATTTGAACGTCCTCAGTATGGCCAGATCTACTTTCTACATTTTGCGGTGCCTAACATCTAAATAATCCAATGAATCATCGAATAAGCGAACATCTATTTAATTTGTTAAGGAAAATTATGCGATCTGTAAATCCTTTTGTTGAAGGATTTATAATGATGAGAGAAGTAGAAGAAGAAGCAAACCAACGAGCTACTGCAGAATGAAAAACACCTCGGTATATAAAATTGCTTTTGACTTCACCTGAAGGTACTGATTATAGAAGATTTAATACCCCTCTTCAGAATGAAGTAAGTGCCATTGTCACATTAAGTGCTGATCAAAACTTTCTGGATAATGAATTAGTAATTCGTCCGCGCAGGAAGTCAATTGTGACCATGAGAAACATCGACAAACGCGTTGAACCTTTCACATATCCTCTTTTTCAATCCTAAACGAACTTTCGGGTTTTCTATTAACATTCCATTAAAATTTCCTTACCCCAGCCATGGCTACGTTACAAGAGTTGAACTCGCGAATGATCGCATTACGTTTCGGACTGAACTCACCAAATATATAGATTCGGAAGTCAACTTACAAAATCCTGATCACATGCTTCAACACATTACATTTTAGAGGTCGACTTTTTCAACAGTACGTCGTCGATACTTTCATTAGAGTTGAGAATGGCACAATTCAGTGGATTAAAAACAATCAAAGAAAACTTGCTGAAAATTATACAGGAGTCACGAATTTTTTACAGGAACTGTCAGAGAGAAAAAATGTTGCTGTTGGGGAAAAATTATTTTGAATTCTTCATTTCCTGGATCTACAATATAGTACACGAAAAACTTAGAAGATGCCACGGCTATAGCCCGTCGTCTTGGGTCCCCAGATTTCTTTATCACGCAATCCGGATTAACCAGAGCTTAAGGGTGCAGCACATGTTACTTATAATGATGAACCATTTGTACAACAACTTGCCATATTTCGGTCAGATCTGATGGCTCGGATTGCGAAACTTAAATTCAGTGATGAATTGGATAAGAAACAATTTTTGGAAAAACTTTAGCATACGTCTATACAGTAGTGAAAAATAATTATTTGCATAGATGAGAATGGGCGATCCCGCCTATGGGGAGATAAATTAGAAAATGGAAATGGACTATGGCTGGAGAACCTTATATTTGACTTTGGTTTAGAGGTATAAAATAATTTTGTGAAAGAAGTCAATCAGTAATAGATTTAATATTGACAAAGAATATACGCAAGGAAGATGTGATTGGGCCCCCAGTGACTGGCATGACTCCGGACCATTTGGAGATTGAATTTGAGATAGGTGCCTCTAAACAAAAGGAAGATCTTCAACTTGTATGGAATTTGAAGAAAGTACGATGGATAAGGTTTTCGGAAGGAATTGGAAGAGATGTCAATAAATTGTACTTTAGCAGATATAGATGGGTACACTTATTTCTGTCATATAAGTGTTTTGTGCGCTGCTTACAAACACACTCCTCAAAGACGAGACAGGGGGAGAAGAGGACTATATGGTGGAATAAAGAGTTAAGTGTGTTGAAGTAGAAATGGGTCAAAGCGAGGAGGAAGTTACAACATGTGAGAACAAAAGGAGAACAAAATGAAGATATTGCTCGGAAGGAGTATAGAACAGTTTTACGTGAATATAAAAGGAAGATAAAAGAACGTAAAATGGAGATTTGGGAAAACTTCCTTGAACAGAACCTTCGGAAGAATACATGGGGACTTCCGTACCTAATAGCGAGGGAAAAGGTTAAGAGACGACAAGTATGGCATAATATTAATATTGGCCAGAAAAATACGATGATTTGGATTAATACAGGAAAGGTGCTAATGGAAAGGATTTTGCCGAAGAATGATGCAGATGACAAATGGAATGCCTTGACAGTTGCGGACGACAAACCTGACAAAATAATAGATGCAGAGCTTGCTGAGGTAATGGAGGAAATAAGAACCAAAAATGTCCAGGCTACGATAGTATAACCAATATGATGATAAAAAATGCATATCGAATACACAAAGTGCCCAATAGAAATATATATAACCACTGTATAAAAAATGGGGTATTTCCACGGCAGTGGAAGATCAGTAAAGTCTACGTGTTTCAAAAAGGTGGGGATAGAAACCTTGGCGAAGCTGGTTCATATAGACCCATAAGTTTACTTCCGTGCATGGGTAAAGTACTAGGAAAATGCTTGTATAGAGATTAGAAAGGATTGTTGAAAGTGAGAAATGGCTCGAAGATAATCAGTACGGATTCCGCATAAGTGAAATCAACTGAGGACGCATTATATGCCTTAACAACAATGATAGAAATACGGAGTAAGAAAATAGGGCCTTTCATATTTGTTGACATTCAAGGAACATTCGTTAATGCACAGTGGGGCATAATATTGGCAATATTACGTGATTACGGAATAAAAAGGTATCTCTACAACATCATAGTGGAATATTTCAGAGAGAGGTATTCTTTCTTGGATATAGGAAAGGAACGAATAATAATAAACAATAACAAAGGGGCACCTCAGGGCTCTAATGGTGGACCACTTTTTTTGATTCTCATTTTAGATAGACTCCTAAAACATGAAATCGAGAGGGGTAGAAATTGTGCATATGCCGATGACGTGGCACCCTATGTGGAAGGGAATTCACGCAGGGAGGTGGAAGAAAGGGGAAACCAAGTTCTCCTGAATGGTGTGAATAAAACAATGCAATTAGTAAAACAACGGCAATGGTCTTCGGTCTAAAAAATGTAAGGAAACGAGAACCAATACTGAAATTAAATGGGGGAGAATAAAAATAGTTGGAAAAACTAGGTATTTAGGAATAATAATAGATCAGATTTGGAATTCAAGAAACATACGCTTTTTGGAAGAGAAAGTCAAAAAAATTTATTATCAAATAGTAAGAATTGTGAAATCTAAATTCAAATTAAGGAAGAAACAGTTAGTCATTATATAGAAGGGTCATGATGCCAATTACAGCATATGGAAGTAGTGTATGGACAAAGATATTAAATAACATAACAATGAAGAATAAATTGGTTCACCTTCAGCGAATATGTACGTTGCGATTGAGTGTTTCATACAAAACTGTGTCAAATGATGCACTGCATGCAATTTTGGGTATGTTGCCTATCGACTTCGAATTGCAGAAGTGGATACTACGGTTTAGAATGCGGAGAGAGGGAAAAATGACGCTAGATGGGAAATAAGTGTAAATAACTCAGAAAGGTTGGAAACGCCGGATAACAGACATATTGCTAGAAACATGGAAAAAACAATGGAATAATTCGCAGAAAGGCTGAAATTGTTACAGATTTAATGAGAATGTACAATATGCAACAACGAACAAGAAATGGTTTATACAGATTTATAGGATGACACAAGTTTTAACAGGACAAGTTGACATGAATAAGTATTTAGAGAGGTTTAAAATAGTAAGATCATGAGTGTGTATGTGTGGTGACGGTGAAGAGTCAGTTGACCACGTATTATGGGATTGTGCGTTATATGGAGTAGAGAGAACAAGATGTTTAAGTCGAATGAAGTAACAGATGTTCCTTCGATTAGTAACTGTGGACATTTATGAGAGAGGGAAGAGAAATACTTTTATCATCGAGGAGTTTGTTAACAGCATACGGATTATAAAGGAAGGATTAAAGAAGGTTGAGTGATGACGAGGTATTGTTTCGAAACAATTTGAAGAATAAAGCCAAAAACAAAAACGCCACGGAATGTCTGATGATGAATACATGGTGTACTCAACATAGAAGAAAACAATAGAATTTAAAAAACGTGGCTTACTTCACATGTATTTGCTATTAATCATGTGTCCTAAAGATAAGATTCATAATAATGAGGAACGAGACGATCTTAATTCTGCTAAAATTCCAGAGGAAGATGATCAAGAATTGCGAGAACTGGTATTGAAATGGATGATACACAAGCCATGTAGTGATTTGAATCCTAACGCACCATGTACGATAAAAAAGAATAGACCAGTAAAGTGCCGATTTGGTTTCCCAAAATCATTCCAAGAAGCCACATCTATGGCGGACGGTAAAAAATCGAATTATTGTCGACGCTACGATTGTGAATTAGATTAAAACAGTCCTCATTTTTCTTACAGATATGCCATTTATAGCAAAGATATAAGCAGACAGAAAATAACTAGAGACAATCGTTATGTAGCCACATATAATGCATACTTGCTTGAACGATTCAAATATAATATCAACGCGGAGTACGTAGGAAGTATTCGAGCAGTCAAATACATTTTTTAATATAATTACAAGGGACATGAGTGCACATTCAATAAGATTATTGAAAATGAAACAAGAGTTAATTACAATGAAGTAGACGCGTAGGTTCAAGGTCGATGTATTACTCCACCTGAAGCATGCTGGCGTTTGTTCGGTAACGAAATTAAGAAAAAAAGTCATGCAGTTCAATGCTTGGACATTCATCTACCTGGTCAATTTAGGGTATTAAATATCGAAAAAACTCAAGAAGATTTAGTTGATATGGGGCTGAAAGTATCGACTTTAATCGCTTACTTCAGACATAATTAAGCTCTCAAGAAAAAGAAGAAAACCAAGATGTCGTTTGCCATTACTATTGGCGGATGCCTGAGCATTTTAGATGGATTGGAAGAACAAGTGAATGGGTACCTACAAGGAAGAAAATTCGTGTCATTTGAAGAATATATAATGTGAACATTGTTTCACAGTCAGAACTTTACCATTTGCGACTTCAACTATATCATGTGCAGGGTGCTGTCGTTTTTAATGATCTGCTAACGGTGAATGGAATAAAAGGATGCATCGTATAAACAAGCTTGCTTGGTTAGAGGACTTACATACGATGACAAACAGTGGAAAGAAAGCTTGCAAGAATCAGCTCTATCCAAAATGCCTAGAGCCATGAGAACACTTTTTTCTGAAATTCTCATTTTTGGGTCACCTGAAAAGTCCAAGGCGTTGTAGGCTACATTTAAGGAAGATCTAGCAGAAGCTTTTATCCTGGAAGCACGACGCAATGGGGGCTCAGAAGAAGAGGCTATTTAAAGAGATTGCCCAATAGTTGCGTTTACATTAGACACTGAATCGACAGAGGGGAGAAATTTTCGCTTCCGGGTAGAGCAATACAAAATGGAAGACGTTAATAGCTTCAATAATCAACAAAATGAAGAGCTTTTGAATTCTGCACATAGTCATGCCGTAATTGAAGAACAGATGTACCACCAAAGAGAAAGATGTACCGCTTAAAGATAAATTGTTGACACAATTCTTAATTTCCACATTAATCAAAAACATGGACCGAAGTGTTACTTTATTGATGGTCCTGGTGGTACAGGGAGAACTTTTGTGTAGAAAACATTTTACTATATTTTGATTGGAAGGAACCATAATGTTAAATGCATGGCATTTACTGGAATTGCATCTATTCTCCTTCCTGATGGTCGAACGTCTCACAAAATGTTTGGACTTAATGTGCCTTTAACGCCTCAATCAATTTCCAGTATTAAACCAGATTCGTCCAAGGCTGTAGAGCTCGCTAAAATTGACATATTTAAGTGGATGAAGGTCCTACGCTGCCGAAATATGGCTTACACAACATTGATCAACTGCTTCGTGCAATAGCCACTCCAAGTTTGCGGTTTGGTGGAAAGATCGTTGGTTTTGGAGGAGATTTTCGTCAATGTTTGCCTGTTGAACCACGTGTCAATCGCAGCGAATTGATAGATATTTCCATTAAAAAAGCAACTTATGGCGTAATTTATATTTCTTCTCACTGACAGAAAATATGCGTGTTGATTCTAGGTAAAGACACTTCGTTGAATACTTATTGCAACTCGAAAACGGAACTTTACCTGTAAATGCCATGCATGAGATTGAATTACCTTCAGATATACTTTCCGGAGGCAATCATATCGAAGAAGTGTTTGGAGACTATTTTACACGTACGAAAAAATGAATAGAGAGTCAGAGCAATATGAGCTTCTTTAAATAGAGATGTTAACAAAATCAATTCTGACATAATTGAAAATCTTCCTGGATAATATAAAATTTACAAAAGTCACGTTTTGTGAAAGATCAATCAGAAGGAGGCAGTGCAGACATTTTGCATGAAAACACTAACACAACGATAATAAGATTCGAAGGACCAAATGTGAAGATGACTTAGAGAATGAAGAAGGTAGATGAGGTGGGGTGAATTAACACTGGTGTCCAACAAACAATTTAATATGATTTGCAATATGAAAGTTGAAAAAATAGTGATGCAAAGCTGAATTTCCGTGATATTGTGATGAGATGACCGTTCCTTAAATTCAGCTTGGATAGCATGTGTTCGATGTTGAGTTGCATTGAAGACCGTTGAATCACGTTGCGTCGCCGCCGTCACGAGATGATCTTCAAGTTGAGAATAAATTCCTCCAGCTGCCTCCTTGGTACAAAACTGAAGGAGAAGAGGTCGGCTTGCTTGCCGAGTGATGAGAGTACTAATCCGAAATGAAGGCGACTCCCCAGACGAGGTTGTTGAGAAAGAATACCATGTACGTGAGTGCGCCTGGCAACGGGCCGACATGGTGCGGCGAGTGATGAACAGCAAGTCGAGTGATGGCCAGTGAGTCTGCAGGCGAATGTGACGACCTTGGAGGGACGGGAGCCTGCTGGCCAGTGACTGCTCCCATGAAGCGGGAGAGTAGAGTGCCGCCTCAAGTCAAGTGCGGACTGCTCTACTGACTGTCCGTCCTTGAGTGACTGACCCTGCTGACTGTCGACTGCGGTCTGTTTGACTGTGACTGTCCGTCTACCGACTGGCCATTGGTGACGAGTGCGTCGCCGACTGCGACTGCGTCAGTCAGCAGCGACGAATGTGACTTTTCTAGAGCAATTGGCTCTCCGTCCGTCGATGGCGACGAGTGCGGAGTCGATATGGCGTTGCTTCTCTGTGATACACTCGCACAGCTAGCGCGTTTGATACACCTCTAGACGTCGTGACGGCTGCGTAACGTTTGGCGGGATGTGCCACCTCGTGGTACCAGAATAATCAATAAATGAGGCGTGGTTGTTCACAGATGCTCATTATTTATAATATGTTACTTATTTTGCATAAAGCGTACAGGATTAATAGATTCTTCACTTTTCTAAATGACAGAATGAAAAAATGTATGAACAGAGGTCTAGAATTTACTCCAGAATTTCTCAATTAAGTTGAGATTGGTTGACTTGCCATTGCATGAGCTCAAACTAAAAAGAAATACAATAATAATGCTCTTGAGGAACTTGGATGTATCTGAAGGACTGTGGAATGGAATGAGATTGATCATAACATATTTATGCACCAACATTATTAAGGCAAAATTATCACAGGAGAAAATTCTATCCGCGAAGTCCATATTCTCAGAATAACTTTAGATTCTAACAAAAGTCAGCTTGGATTTACTATGCAAAGGCATCAGTTTCCTGTCAGAGCAACTTTTGCCATGACAATACATAAAACACAAGGCCAGACCTTCGAAATTGTTGGAATACATTTATTAACTTCAGTATTTATGCATGGAATGCTGTATGTTGCATTTTCTAGAGTTAAGAGAAGAAGCGGTTTCCCCCCAGGGGACTTACATCTAGTAAGTACGTGTTTGGCTAACACGGGGTCCCGAGCTGTCTCTGGCTTTACTTCCACTTACCCTTGCAAGGATACTTCCATTCTCTTTCCTTACCTTCCTTGGTCACATCTTGTTCTTTTCGATCCCGACGCTATTAGGGTTAGGATATCTTTCATTTTTCTCATATTTTTGTCCTCCACTCATTTTTTGTCCTCAATGTTTTGATTTTTGGTTTTGAGATATGTTTTGGTATGTTGTAATTCAGAAGGGTTTTTAGTGGGTATGATTGAGTCATTCGGCGAGTCCCACACGTGGGGAGAGGTAGTGCGTAACTGCATTTTCCCTACCTGTACAAGTTTTTAGGACTCCAATGACCTCGATGTCGACGAGCCGTAAAGCCCCACAAAAAAAGAAAGGAAGCGGTTTAAAAGTGCTTTTACCCTCAGAAAATCCTCGCATACGCGTAATGTTGTTTGGACTGAAATATTATAAAATGATAATTTGACGTTGTGATGATATTCCAGAGGTAGATAATTCTAAATTTTAAGAAGCTGTTAACATTCTGACGATTCTGCGAGAATAGGTACAGTGAAAAATTATTAAAAATAAAGATTTATGAAAAATCCACTCAACTTTCGAATATTGTTGTATTTGTATTGTTAACTTTGTAACAATTAACTCACATATAGTGTGAAAGTGCTACATATATTTGCAATTGAATTTCTCGCTGTATTTCCTGAACATTACGTCGTATGAAAATGGAGTTCGCCAAAGTGAACGCAGATCATCAATTAACATGTTTATATTGTCACGTTGGTCCTTGGCGCCTCTACCATGTCGCGTTGGTTCATAGCGCTACAACAATAATATACAATGTCGCGTTGGTCGTTGCTATGTATATATTTAGTGTTGTCTTTGTCCCAACGTCGGGAGGGGATAGTCCCCAGATGAAATAATTAAGAGTACTCGCTTGGCAATAGTTAGAGAAGTTCTCCATTCAGGTTTTTGCCGTTTGGTTAAATAAACATTGACACATATAAACTATAACAAAGGTTTAATAATTGAATCTGCACATAAGCTCGAAGAGAGCTTATAATTGAAAAGTTATAATGATGCTCCCATGAGCAAGTGATTACATAGTTATGTTAAATGCCCTTATCGGAGCGAGAGATCAATATATTGCATTAACATGTTCTAAAGACACGTAAGGACGTCAATGTCCATTTAGAATGTTCCATATGCTTCCCATTATCGTCAATACAGACCGTCATTAAAACTGTTGTCGGCTGCACCCCGTGAAGCCGCGCAGGGTCGCTTCTTGCGTCCCGTCGCCGACATACCCAGTCTCGGGCACGTCACATCGTCTCCAGCGAGTTCCCCATAGCAGAAGAAGGCGACAAGGCCAGGGCAAGCCGGCAAGGGCACTCGGATGGGTGGTCACCAGTTTAAGTAACCGTGAAGGGTGTGCGGGGGAATTGGTTTGTAACTTCCCGAAAACGCCCTGGTAGGGGTGGGCGGTTCCATGTGGATATTTGAATGTATTGAGGAGCTCTTCAAGGTAGGTGAAGTCATTGGGAGGTGAGTCGTTGCACACGGCTCTACGATAATTTGTGGAGATGGTAAGGCGTTGTCTTATGCATTTAAATGTAATTAGGAAGAAAGAGGGAGGAATATCACATGGAGGGGGGTGACAGTGCAGTGGCGTGGCGAGTCATACGATCGTGTGTCACTTGACCACAGAGAAAAATAGGTTCTCTGGAAACCCCACCACAGAGACGGGACAAACAGGAAAAGTTCTTATCTCTCGCGGCTGACGCCACGGAGATCCGGCTGAAGAGTCACGATTAAAATGACACTAACTATTTAAACTATCGATTTAAAGATCCGCCCTGGAAATATATTATAAAATTCTTGCATAGTGTCAGCTTTGAGTAATATTATAAACCTTTGTATAATGTCAGCCTCGTGACAATATTAACTCTTTAAAAAAATTTACGCATTTAGAAACCTGTTGTGGAGCGCGGGAAGTAAACAAAGTTGAAATGTGTTCTCCGGAAATGAGTCTCTATTCCAAATGTATTCACATCCAATGTTCAAGTTTGGTTCGGATATGTCGATTCTTTCGTGGTTTATGGAAAAAACTAAAATCGATCACATACACACCTTCATCGTAAAGATCTGAAGAGATCTCTACTTTTTCATTCCCTATACCTACGTATAAAATTGGAAAGTAAATACCTGAAGAATAAGTGATTATCAATCAGAGGCAAAATGACAACAACTTCTTTCAACTGTAGATTATCATCACTACCGTAGGAGCAGCGAATCTCATGGAAGTCACCAAGCAGTCAACATCGCATATTATCTAGGTATGTAGAACAGTAATGTCTAACATTAGAAATGGGTATATTGTGAATTTGTATGAATAGATAATTTTGAGTTGTTTACGAATGTGTCCATAAAAAGGGGAAGCAAAATGAAAGACAAATGGTTATTATCTTCTATTTACTCTCTGTAGGTTTTCTTTTGTGTAAATACAGAGTGTCAATTCCATAATATTTTAGAATTAATCCTTAAACTGTACACGAAATGAATCTTATACGGCAACATTAATTGCACTGTTACCAAATTAGCAATATATTTATATGAAGTCATTCGTTACATTCATAGTTACACAGCAGTGCAACGGATAACGCACTGAATAAGAAAACATTCTTTGAATCCCTTTAAGGAAAGCTCTTTATTTTTTGAATGCATTATGTCAAGATCATGATGTGCATGATTATTTATGACTACTATATGAAACGTTTTTTACGATTGATTGAAAACCATGTGATCATTTCGGCAGTCATCCGAGCGGAGCTCGGTGAGCTTTGAAATATACATTTATAATTGTCACAATCAAATAATTTTAATGGATACTTATTGTGAATCATTTACTACTATTTTCAGAACATATTGTTTCTGACAACAAATTCAGATATATCAACATAAACATTCCAAGCATATTGATAAACAGCGATGAAGATGGAATATACAACATACTAAATTCAGAGATCGGAGCTGCAAGGTACGAACAAATAATGAAGACACTGAAGTATATTATACCTATTTCTATCAGTCTGTCTGCACAATGTTGAATTAATTTCATGAGACATAAATTCATATTATTCAGCTTTACATGAGTGAATACTTTTAATGTGGGTCATGACTTACCTCTTCGCTCTGTTGAACGACGTATATTTGTCGCGAGCCATATGATTAGTCCTAAGAAGCTGATAAATGGAAACTCATAAGTTCAATTAAATGGACTCACATAGGTGCAACTAAAGAAATCCCTCAATTATAAATTTTCTATTATCAGCTAGTGGTTTCAAAAACAAATACATTCTCCTTCATTAGATCAGGGTAGGGCGGAATTGAGGATATTTATTAATATTGTGCATAAATGCTAACAGAACCACCAACATCAATAACAATTTTACTAGATCAATGGTGATTTGAAACAGAATATTTGCATCAAATTCATGCAAGCAAAGAAGTGGGTTCTCAGCTAGTTTCTTTATAAATTAAGATAAATAATAATAATAATAATAATAATAATAATAATAATAAATTTATTGTCAAAAACCAGTACAAACTGCGTATGACCACGTGGAGAATAAAAACAACTAATTTACTCTCCGGAAGCAAGCATTAATATAAACTTAATTTTCATTTCCATAAGCACAAACGAAAATATTTACATAACTATATACTCATAAAAATATATTCATAAAACTAAAATAATTTTGAGACCACAGAATAACACATGAATTAAAAATATACAGTATCAATACAAATTCAATAAATTATAACTCCAAAGTTGAGATTTGAACTGAGCTATTCGGTAGAGAGACACAATACCGCCATCAAATCCAAAGGGATTTTTTCGGATTCTAATTCAGAATTTATGAGTGTTTCAAATCCCAGTTACTGCACTCAATGTGTAAATAAACAAAGACTCTGAATCAATCATCAGACTGGATCACGGGTAATTAAATTAGTAATATTGAATGAATCAGTATGGTAATTGCTTTGCTCATATCGATCTGATCTAAGACACAATCTAATGAGTGTCTTCACTTTAAATCATAAGAATTTTCCATAGAGAGTCAAAGGTGCGGAAGTAAAATTAACGTTATTTTTTCAATTGTGATTGTTCTGTTTCCACTTCAAAATTTGTTTCGAGTATGGAAGTTTTTAAATGTTGTCTCGAGTATGGAAGTATGATTCATTGTGAGTTGTAAAATACACATTTTTCAATTGCGCAGAGAGAGAGGCAGGTAGACAGAAGAACAAAAGTATCAGTTAACATCCATCCTCATACCATTGTAATGGTCTGTGGCTGTGTAAAGCGAATACTATCACACTATGCGACTTTAAAAGTACTGAAATATTTGGAGTTATTTGAAGTGAAGTTAAAATCCACAACATAATTTGAAGTTAAAAGTAAAATGTCTTTTCCATTCGTGCAATTCAATTTTAATCTGGTTTTTGGAAAATCTTCTGATTGCAATCTAGAAAATTAAATATCATTTAAAACAATTACTGTTGCAAGTCATATTTTGCTCCCAAAATATTTCTTTACAATATAGCCTTAATAAATAGACGTAAGAGTTTTTAAAAAAATAACGAGTGGTTTGGAATTAAGAGCTTTTGCGCACTTACACCTACAAGAATGGAAATAATTATCCGTGTTATCCTTTCTTTTGTTATACATTACTCGCCAGAAGTATTGTTAGGCGTATAACGTTAAGAGTTTCAAAGGTTTCAAAGAGAATTGAATACGTAAAACAATGTAATATCAACGCTGGTAAATCTGAGCATATATTTAGAAAATTAAGATATAAACCTAAGAAATTAATTGCACATAACCGTGTTAAGATCCATTTATTTTACTTTCCGTACCGTAAAATATATAAAGAAATGGTATGCAAATGTAACACTCGATTCTATGAATCCCGATCTCAAGGGAGATCGGATTTCTGCGTAATTGAGGAAATCTTATTATAGCACTCTTGATACTGATTAAATTCCTTTTTTCAGGCATGTTGATTTCAGTCCTGTTAATTATAATACTTTATTTTTCACTTTACGCTACCTTGGCACGATTTTGTTCATTATCTTTGTAGCCTCATCCTGGCCTGGGTTTCCTCTCCGATTTTTCTTCGGGTAGTGACGGATTTTCCATGGGGGAAATGTTATTAATACTTTTATTTTATTAAT
>NNCF01128919.1:232607-253939 GCA_002313205.1 Laupala kohalensis | reverse complement strand
TGCTGTTTCCACTATGGCAACAATGTGTGTCTAGTGAATAAACTCATACAGAAATGAGACTTACTGGCGCGCATTCTCGTGGTCCTTAGTTGGGCCCTCGTGGTCCTGGGCCGGAACGAAATATATATATACACACAATTCATTTTAAAATAATATATGGATTACAGTACTTATTTATTAAATAAGTTATTCTATAATAATAAATCCGCAATTGTCCGTAAGCCCTTGATCGGAATTGATGGAATGGTCCCTTGCTTGTTTCCGCAGAGTAACTAAGTTTATTATTCCTCACGTGGTCATACATAAAGCAGCTACTTTTTTTACAATAAAGTTTTTTTACGTGGAGTGGCTCTGCGCAATTGAGGAAAACCCTTCTGCCTTAGCCAGGGAAACCTGCGCAATTGATTCCCGCCTCTAACCGAAACGGTTTCTTCCAAAGTTTTGTGAGGTTTTCGTGCGTTTAATTTTCTATTTTTCATTAACTTCGAAACTTTTCAATTTATAGAAGACGGTAGTGTCAATTTATCTTGAAGATTTATGTAAGATTCTTAATAAGAACTATTTGTTTTCAAATTTTGATAATAAAATAAATGTAAATTTTTCAAATTTTATTAGACAAAAATGTTCTAGATTTTGCTTTCAACTTCACAATTGTGGGTGAGCGATTATAGGATGACCCTCTCACATTCTGAAAGAGTTATATCTCTTTCTCCCTCTCTCTCTCAGGACATGCAGGAAGAGTACGAAAAAGTACAACTTATTGCACTTTTTATGTGGAATTTTTAACAACTCTTTCCTCTTCTTCTCAAGTCGTGGAATACATATTCTGCATCGTATTCGCAGAATTACTTAGATTCCCAACCGTGAGGTACCTCATGGATCAAATGCTCAAGTAACCGCATGTTTCTCGCAGGAGCCGATTCTGGCAGGTCAGAGGATTGTTTGTCTGAGAAAGAGAAAGAAAGAGAGAGAGAATGGAGGTTTTGGTCGCGTTCAATGTGTCAAGTACAAATTATTATAACAAGCTTGTGCTTCGATCTCCACTGCATAAAACTCCTAAGTCTTTTTCCAATGATATACAACTGGTGACATATTGAAATGTTAGAAAGTGCATGGAAATTGTGTTCAAAAATAGTGCAATACATAGGTGAAAATATGATGTGAAAGGGCAAGGATTACAGAGTGTGTTGGACATCATAATTATAAAAGTTCAAACACAAATATTAAAAACCTATTAGCAGAGGTGAGTAGAAATTAGCCAGGACAATAGCCAAAAGTATAAGGTATAGCCTGCTTGCACAAAAGTAGCAAAAATTTAATGCAGTGGCCTATAGATAATTATAATAAACATTTGTTGTAAATATGAAATATGGCCTGTTTGAACTGTTGAACAAAGGCACAGAATAAAGTGGGCTTTGTAGTTAGGGGCATGATATTCCCCAACAGCAAAGATATGAATGTCAAGAGGACCTACCAACCTGCTTAGGTGAATGCTACTAGCGCTAGTAGCGGAATCTTAGGGACTTTATACATGTAAAGTCGTAAAAGTAAAAAAAAAAAAGAAGAAGGAAGGAAACCACACTATTCACAAACCATAGGAGGATACCGAAGATAATATAGAAGAGAAATATTGTATATAATTATAAAACAACAAGCATAAAGGTGCCATTATAAAGAATACAACCATCAAGGGAAACGTACTATTTCTAAAATCAGTTAATAACTTCGGAACGGAGTTAAATATTGCGATGCGGTTTAAATTTAAATGAAGTGTAGAAGACAACAATACAAAGAAAAATTACCTACAATTAATAATACTAAATTTTCAACGAAAAATAAATGGAAAAACTGGAGATAGCACACAGTTGAAAAGGGCACAAAATAAAGATAATAAGAAAATTAAAAAAACAATTAAGAAAAATCCAACAAGTTGCAACGGGCGTCGAAAGAGGTGGAATACGGAAGAGGAGCACAATGAGTACAGAAAAGCGAGATTAGACTACAGGGAAATGGTACTGGTGGTAAATAGGATATTTTGGAACGATTATGTTGAAACAGCATTTACAAAATCAATATGGTGAATTCCATATTTAATTAGTACAGACAAGATACGAAGGAAAGATATATAGGTAGCATTAAGTATAGTTACACTAAACATGACACGAATTAGTGTAACATACGATGAGAAGCAAATTTCCTAAAACGGAGAAACAAGAATGGGAGGTAAGGCGGGTGGAGAAGAAAGATACACCAGAAATACAAAAAAAAGAAATAATAAAAGCAGTACAACGATCAAAGAATAAGAAAACACCCGGATATGATGTGATAACTCATGAAATAGTTAAGAGAACAATAGGTGAATTAATAAATTATTTGTATGAGATTTATAATAAATGCCTGAAAGAAGACTACTATCCAAAATGCTGGAAAATTTGCAAAATTAAGGTTCTTTCTAAAAGGAAAAAACAAACCATGGCATGACCCCAAGTCTTACTGGTCAATATCATTCTTGCCTACTTACGGAAAAATATTCGATTGAATAATATCAGATATATTGCAAGGATACTCACAGGCTCGTGGAAATTTAAATAAAAACAGTACGGATTTGTTCCAGGAAGTGGAACCAGTGAAGCGCTACAGGATCTAATGCACCAAACAAATGGACGCAAAACCAAATATTATGCATGCATCTATATGTATATGTAAGGGGCTTTTCGTCATGCCAGATAAGATGATATAATAGAAACATTGCGGAAAAAAGAAGTATCACAATATCTGGTTCGGATAGTACAATCCTATTCCATTGATAGACATTTAATGTTTGAGATAGGTGGAGAGAGAATAAAACAGTAGCAAACAATAGGGTGTCCCCAGGGTTCGTCCAGTGGACCGCTTTATTGGAATATAGTGTTCGACAATGCGCTATGGGAATTGGACGAAAAAAACATAAATTATGTAGCAAATGCTGATGATTTGGCATTGATAGTAGATGGGGATTCAAGAGAAAAAATGCATGATTAAACACAAAGGGTATTAAACTCTCGTGAAGAAATATGTGCAAAAAGGGGGTTGCGACTATCAGAGGAAAAGACTAAGATACAATGGACCGGCCATAACAGGAAGAAAAGACGAGATGTTAAAGTTAAATTACGAGATATGAAAGATCCAAATAATAAAGAAACAACACTACCTAGGAGTCATCATAGATCAGCAACTGATATTTTTAAAACATTTAGCTTACATACGGCGGCGCACAGAAATAATATTATAAAGAATGCAACGGGTGGGAATAATAAACTATGGAATATCGTGAAGAGAACTTAGTATATTGTAAATTGGGGCATTGAGACCAATAATAACGCATGGATACCAGATATGGGTAGAGAGAGAGAGCGATAAAGCAACAATTTGAGATGAAGTTAAGATCTATAAAAAGAATATGTTTATTGCAACTTACAGGAGGGTACAAAACGGTGTTTACAGAAGCGTTGAATGTAATAACAGGGGAAATGCCTTTAGATTTATATGTTTAAAAGATAAAGTATAGAAGAATATTACAAGATAAAGGAAGTATACAGATAAATGAAGAATGGATAAGAAGGCGCGAAGGAAGTTAACAGAAACTTTGCTAACAGGCTGGCAAACAAGATGGGAAAGGACAGTTAAAGGGCGACAAACATACCGGTATATACCGGAGGTAATACACGTGAATAAAAACAGGAGGTGGGTAAATCCAACGAAAACTGTGCTACAATTTATAACGGGTCATGGTAACTTTAAAAATATCTGTATAAAATAGAAAAATTGAAGATAGAAAATGTGTATGCAAGAAAGGCAAGGATTTTCCGGAACATGAACTATGGGAATGTGAAATGTTTGCAAGAGAAAGAGGAGAATATCTTAAAAGACATGATATATTAAATACGAAAAACACATGACACTAATAGATACATAGACAAAATTACACATTTTCACGGAATATACTAACAAGATTTGAAGGTATTGGTCGGTTGGAAGGTGTGCGCACTCCTTCCAGGGGCGCGAACGGGAAAACCGCAAGGTGGCAATGATGTGTTGTGGATAGAACACAAGGAGCGAGAGTTGAATATTGAAAAGAGAACCTCGTTTTTCTAGTGTCAAAGATACGAGGTGGCATGAACGCCAATAAAATGAAATTACAAAAATAAAAATATACATCTGGTCATCCTGTTTAACAATTCTGTGCCATATGATCAACTTGTTTCCATTTCCTGCCGAGTAAACAGATACGTTCTTACAAACCTGTCCACCGTATTTTAAAATGTTTACAGTGAAAAATATTATTGGCAAACTATTTGTGAAAATTCCTCTAAGCAATTCAGTGAGGGCATTAGCATTAACAAGCACGAGGGAACATTGTCGCTTTAGTTTTATCGTTTGCTGGAAAATGTAAATGAAAATAGTTCACTACAATCTAAAAAGAGCACATCATGATTTAGAGGTTGTGGCACATGAGCACATGAGCAACTTTTTGGAAGATAGAGCGTACTCGTATGTTTGGCAGGGAGATGCAGAGTTTTCGCTTTGGAGCTAATTACAAATGGAACTCCAAATAATGCCTAATGCAATAAAGCTTATGCTTTAGGTACTTCGCACTATAATAGTTTAAAACCTCAACATGGGGTAACAGACGTACTCAGAACTCGTCTGGATTTCAAAATTCGATACTCGGATGTTTTATTCACTCGATAATGAGATGTATGATTAAAACATGGAAGTGAAGAAGAAAGATAGTGAATTGAGCTCATTATAAATACAATATGAAAATTACACTTTATGTTATCATATATCTTTTGTCTTCATTAGTTACAAATAATTTATATTATCACAAATGTATGAGTGAATACATTTTCAGAAGATGGTAGAGACAAAGTGGAAAGAAAACTAATTGTAGTGTCCTGCTTAGACGAATGTAAAACGAGTCTGTATCAGAATGGAGAGAAAGAGATCGCAACTTCTGAAGTAAATAACTATTTCAACAAATATTACTTTCGTAAACATATGACTGTTATATACTTTATAAAATATTAATAATGCTCAAACTGAGCAAAACTATTTTTTTTTCTGTCGTAGAGATAAAGAAAGCTTACTCAAAGTTCTACATAGCATGTTTTGACTCACGCACTTCAGTGTAAGTTTAAGCGGTGATGGAGAATGATGCACCATTGTGTTACGAGTAGTATCATACCATTCTTTGGCACTTGAATGTTATACAACTTTCTCATTCGTCTTTAGCTAACAAAACTACTAAACATCTTTAGTTAGTACTTTGGGTTATCCCATTTGACAAGTCAAACAGCAAGTGCTGCAGATAACCTGAGAGCAAGCGTTCTCTCCAACAACTGAAGAAGCAGCTCTCATCCGTTGTGACGAAAAGGGAAGAGAAGGAAGAAGAAGACGATGTAATGGCAGCGGTGACAGCGCCTCTGTCGGAGACAAAGAGAACGAGCTCGCTGAGGCATTCCGATATTCATAAGGTCCCATCTACGCGAACGCAAACTGGGAAGTCGCCCATAATGTTAGCAGCGAGGGAGCAGAAAACACACGTGTGTGACAGAGGTTTAGCTCAGGCGACGAACACGAAGAGGAGACAGAGGGAGACACAGAGAAGGGAGCGGGGGAAGGATATGGATGCATTCTATTGAACTGCGAGAAATATTAATCTGGGAATAGTAGAAAGAGTGGCTATGTGAGTTAAAACGGTTATTAGTCATATATTGAGTACGTATAATTATCAAATCTGTCATTTTTTTTAGTTTTAGTCCGAAAGAAAGTTAATGGAATACACAATAATGATAAAACTATTTTGTCGAACTCTGGTAAACTACGTTACAATTACTGTGGTATGTTTCGAATAGCCCTGGTTATAAACAAAATAGTCCGTGTAACAAACTTGAAATAAAAGTAATCAAATCCAAAACATTATTTAATAGAGCCAAATCGGTTTCAGTAGCTTAAATTGTTATCTTCAGTGAATTTTATTTCCAGTTTATTATTGTGAAACGGAATACACCCCCATTCCCGAATTGCAACAACAAAACTTGTATTACTGTATCTTGTAACAAAACAAAATAATATTAATATAACTTGTAATACATTCATTTACATACTGGTTAGAGACCTTGATTCAACCTTACCTTCTTATTAGTGACAAAATTAAGGGTTTGATGTATGACATCAAACGAAAACAGGATATGTGGAAGTTAGGGAATTGAGAATGATTCTTATCCCTTGAGTTCCTTTTACAACGTAACCATTTTTTACTTTCTAATATACGTAAAATATGTAAAGTATCATAATCATAAAAAATTCGAAAGTGAGATTTTGAAGGAAATATCCGTTTTGGTGGTCCTTAATTAAAAAAAACCCAACAACAACGTGGTTTTTGGCATGAAGTCCGTCTGTCTGTGCCCAGCGATTCTAACAAAATGGATGAGCAAATTTAATACAACTTCGCATTTAGAGTATAATATACTTGATATCGATGCACTTGCTGTAACTTTTTACTTTAATCCAAAGGGTACTTCACTTGGAGGTCAAAGTACATTTTTTAATATTTCTCAAAAATAACTCCAACGATTTTGCTTAATTTGGTAAGCATTACATATGTATTAGTGGTATTTCGCTTAAAAGTTTGTTACAGTTGCAATAAATCCATTCTGCTGCGCTTACACATCAGTTTACTGATTTAAAAATCTTGAATATTATTTAACAGTGTAAATTGAACAAGCAGAGATAGAATACACTTTCGGTAAACTGAAATGAAAGATTTGATTCTGATAAAATACATCCTCGTACAAGGACAGGAAATTAACCCTAGGTAGGAACGACAATACTTCTGTCTAAAAAATAATTATATTTACGAAACATTTTTACGATATTTTTTTGACAGAAACCGCTAAATGTCTTGGAATAATATTCTGAATACTAATTATACTTTCCAATCTCAAATAAAAAGCAGTAATATTGTTCATTTTGTGACTTTGAGCCCGACAACAAAGTGTTATAGTATTTTGTCATATGCGTATCATATAAAACTGTGAAAAAAGTCTATGGCAGGAATTTAACGGAAATACTCATTTGGTGGTACCTGATTCTTAAAAATTGTTTTCCAAATAACTTTCGAGTTTGACTATAAAACTTAGTTTTTTATTGTATTATTTTTTTCTAATGCTATTAATTATACATCCGATTTAGTTTTACTCAAGAAATTTAAATTTTGAATTTGTAAAGAAATTTCTTTTTGACACAAAATTAAATCAGGATATAGATGTTTTTTTGTTTTGGTTCGCATGAATAATATCGTAATAAATAATTATCTTATGATTTGAAATAGAATATCTATCCAACTAAGTTAACCTCCTCCAATACTCATAGGTAGAATTTGCGCATCGTAGACGGTTTATATGTCAATGGTAGTTAAAGAGCTTCTTTAATAAACAATTTGCATAGAGTAACATGAAAAAGACCAAAATGTAAAGGACCATGCCAAAAATTACCCCACTCTTTATAGAACTCTTGATTGTCACAGAATATTGTAGACTAATAAACGTGTATAAGAAAGTATGAAAAATGGTTTTGCACCCGCAAGGGGCTCAGTTTCGACTGAGTATGGGTTTGGCGAACCCACGGCCCCGAGCTGGGGACTGGTACTGCGCCACCAGTCCTCGGACACCGTAAGCTTTGGACATGCTTTAGCGACCACCATTGGCGCGATGGTGGAAAGTTGCATGTTTTAAAGGACGGAGATCTTGCCTTCTTTGGACGGGTCGCGAGCCGAGGGTTGCCAGCCCTCCCGCTTTACAAGATAAAGAAAAGTTACAGAGCATTCCTTACGAGAATGTTTTTCTCATTATGTCACGAATCAACGGAACCTTCGAAAAGGTGTCACCTTTTTATATATTTAAAGGCCTAGAAGGTCTCGTTGGTACGTTAAAAAGTATTAAAAGGTTAAGAAACGGAACGATGCTGCTTGAAACAAAAACAAGCAAGCATGCGAAAAAACTACTTGATTGTAGTAAGCTTGGCAAGTTCCCTGTAAAGTGCGAACTCCATGTTGCACTTAATCGCAGCAAGGGAGTCGTATCTTGCAGGGACATAATGGATTTGAAACCGGAAGAGCTTGTTTCACAATGGAAGGCTGACAACGTAGTTGAGGTCATCAAGCACAACACCGTCAGTCAAATCATGAGGAAGGTAAATGGTGTTCAGGAGAAGACCAGTTTCTTCATCGTGACATTTGATTGTTCTAAACTACCGAAAGATTTAAAGGCTGGATGGCTGAACCTGCTGGTACGTCCCTTCATTCCAAACCCTCTGCGCCGTTTTAAGTGTCAGAGGTTTGGACACACGACAATATCGTGTAAGGGCCGTGAAACCTGCGGAATGTGCGGAAAGGAGGCACACGAACCCGGCGTCTCATGCCTAAAGCCTGCAAAGTGCATTAATTGCACAGGCAGCCACCCGGTGTGTCGCCATTATGGAAGAAAATAAAATACAGGAGATCAAGACAACGGAGAAGATCCCGTACGGTGAAGCACGGAAGAAGTGCAGGGCTTTACATCCTGTATTTTCTACCTGTTACTCTACCGTAGCCAAGACTCCTGTAACAAAGAAGAGCGTATCCGTTCAAGCCGATTTCACTGACGTATCTACAAAAACGTCGTGCACATGTCAGTGAAATGCGGAAAGAAAAATGTCTCAGCCCTTCCCGAGAAACCTAAAACAACACCAATACCGCGTCCATTTACTACTAAAAAACCGTTAAGTAGTACTAAGCATACCATAGTAACAAAGAAAACAGAGAAAAAGACAAAGCAGGGTTCTAGGGCTAAACCGCTGAACCCTGTAGAATTTTTGAAAACATCAAGCACAACACCATCAAAAAAATCGCACAGACATAAAAAGAACGTATCTGTTCTTTCTTCCTCCGAGTTAGAATGTGCATTGTCCGACGGTGACGTGGAAATACACATTCACGAAACTGTCCCCGGAGGTTCCAAACAGTAATGGCTTCCATACTTCAGTGGAATCTTAATGGCTATTGAACTCAATGTGAAGAGTTACAACACTTAGCGCGTCGTAATCCCATTTGTATTTGCCTGCAAGAGACACACCTTTTACCAGAACACTCACCCTTTCTGCGAGAATACAGCAGCTTCAAGAATGACGACACCACGGGAGATAGAGCAAAAGACGGAGTTGCCGTGTTTGTCAGAAACACAATCCCTTTCTCACCTATTCTCCTACAAACGCAAATCCAGGCTATAGCAGTCAAAATTCAGAGCTTGCCAGCCATGACCGTGTGTTCAATCTATCTCCCTACGACACGATACTTCTCGGAGACTTCCCTCAGGGATTTAATTGAACAGTTCCCTCGATCTTTCCTCCTCCTCGGAGATATCAACGCCCACAGTGTACTGTGGGGCTCGTCGAGCGATTGCCCCAGGGGCCGACTGCTGAATTGACTCTTTGAGCGAAAAGATTTGAGCCTAATGAACACCAGGGAGATGACCCACTTTGCATTTGCCACTGGCTCATGGACTGCTATAGACCTGTCAATTTGCTCTCCTGAAGTTGCTGATATCTTTCAATGGAAGGTAAAAGATGATCTTCATGGTAGCGACCATCATCCTATCTGGTTGTCATTGCAGGAACGTGCGACTGTTCCCGAATGCAAGCCACGAAAATGGATTCTCAGAACGGCTAATTGGACTCTGTACCGTTCTCTGTCTGTCTTCAGAAGAACGGGTAGTGTCCAAGAGAGGGTCGACCATATGACCCATGTGATTCATTACGCCGTTAAAGAATCCATTCCGAGAACATCTACGTTTCCGCTAAGACCTCATGTCTCCTGGTAGAACGACACATGTCGGACCGCCATTCGGGTAAGGCGAAGAGAATTGCGGAAATTTAAGGCTCCGGAAAACCTCGCCGCATATCGGATTGCTAGAGCAAAAGCGCGCAGAACTATCAAAGAATCCAGATCCACCTCCTGGAAAGAGTTTCTAAGCACCATTAAGAGAACAACATCGTCCACTAAAGTATGGGAGTCAATCCTAAAGATATCTGGAAGGTACTCTCGAGTCCCAATATTTGGACTCAATTATCAGGGTCGGGTTCTCACCAGGACAGAGAAATGACAACAGTGATGGCTGAATACTTTGCTGACTTAACATCTGCAGCAAACTGCGATCCTGATTTCGCGAGAGAAAGGGAAAAAGCAGAGAGCACATCTTTTGACTTTCGTTCCACCAACTTGGAACCCTACAACTCTCCCTTCTCTATGTGGGAACTTGAGTCAGCTCTGTGACAGTTCACGACACTGCTCCTGGCCCTGATTCAATTCATCATGAAATGCTGAGACAACACAGTGTCGAGTCGAAAGAATACCTTCTGGATATCTTTAATCTTTCATGGTCCGAGGGAGTATTCCCTAATTCCTGGATGGAAGCAACGCTTATCCCTTTTTCTTAAACCAGGTAAGGACAAAACGAATATCAATAGTTATCGAAGCATTGCCTTGACGAGTTGCGTCTGTAAAACTCTGGAGAGAATTATCAACCGACGTCTCGTCTGGTATCTTGAACGGCATACTTACTCGATCTCAGTGTGGTTTCAGGAAGTTCCATTCCACCCTGGACACCTTACTTCTCCTGGAAACAGCAATTCAAGATTCTTTTGTCCGAAGACAAAACGTCATCGGAGTATTCTTTGACATCGAGAAGGCTTACGATACTACTTGGCGTCATGTCATTTTACAACAACTCTATGCCTGGGGATTTAGATGACGTCTTCCTCTGATGCTACTGTCCTTTTTGGATCAACGTTCCTTCCGCTATAGAATTGGAAGAGACACCACGGATCTCCTTCTCCAAGAGAACGGTGTTCCTCAGGGATCAGTCTTGAGTGTGACCTTATTTGCAGTGGCCATAAACAACATAACGTCCGCTGTAAAGAATCCTGTTTTACACTCTCCTTTTGTTGATGACTTTGCTATCTTTTGTTCATCACACGGTGTCACAGGTGCGGAGCCACAAATCCAATTCGTCCTCAATAGATTATACCACTGGTCGAAAACGACAGGTTTTCGTTTCTCTGCTGAGAAAAAACGCTGTGTTCTTTTCAGTAGGAGACCAAGCCTTCTGGACGAACCTCACCTCGCCCTGGGGAACAACGTTCTAAAATTCTGTTCTTTTGTAAAATTCTTAGGTCTAATCTTTGATCAGAGACTAAATTGGATTGAACATCTGACATACATAAGAGCAAGAACATTAAATTCTCTGAATTTATTGAAGTGCCTCAGTAGCAGGAAGTGGGACGCTGATCGCTACTCCCTGCACCAGTTTTATCGAGCATTCATATGTTATCGGCTCGATTATGGCTGCGTTGTATATAGCTCTGCTCGTGCAAGCTATTTAAAGAAGATGGATAGTGTCCACCATGCAGGAATCCGGCTAGTTACGGGAACCTATCGCACTAGTCCCATTCCGAGTTTGTATGTCGAGAGTGGCGAACAGTCTCTTTACCTCCGGCGGCAACTCCTCATGCCACGACACTTTTGTCACGTGCTAACTTTACCCGACAATCTGGTGCACAAAGCGGTTTTTCATCCTTCCTCTTCTTCCATCCGTCTCTACAACAACAGACTGAGAACAACCAAACCTTTTGGATATCGCTGTAATCAAATTAAGGAAACCTTGCATATACGCACACCAAATGTCTTAAATCAAGGTTTTAGTAAGACTCCTCCTTGGGTTTTGCACAAGCCGAAAATTATTTTCGATCTTCTGCATCACGACAAGAAGAGCACTCCAGCTGCGATGTTGAGGGTATACTTTCACCTAATCCTCGACAAACACCGGGTGCATATCCCTGTGTTTACCGATGGGTCGAAGCAAGCTGATGGTGTCGGCTGCTGAGTGCTTTTTCCCCGCGAGACCTGTGGGTACCGTCTTGGCGACTTGTGCAGTGTTTCATAGCTGAGTGCTACGCCATATTGAGAGCATTGCGATCAACAAAATGCTCCGGCGGTTCACATTTCCTGATTTGTTCTGCTTTTCTGAGCAATATTTCTTTTCAAGCAATACAGAATATGTATCCAGCTGATAAGCTGATCCAGAACATCCAGGATGTGCTTTTCTCACTCCAAAGTGATGAAAAGAACAATGTTTTTCTGGGTTCCCGGACACGTGGGTATAAGAGGAAATGAGGAAGCAGACGTTTCCGCAAAGACGGCATGCCTCAAGAATCGCGTGGTTTTTACCACGATTCCAAAACGAGATCTCCTAAATTCCATTAAGATAAGGATTCTGAGCGAATGGAACAATGAGTGGTTAGCTGTTGAAAGGAATAAGCTCCGACTTATCAAATCTTCTGTTAAATCATGGAGCAGTTCCTGTTGTCCAGCCCGGCGCGACGAGGTCTTGCTGACCCGCCTGCGTATAGGACATTGTCCTTTCACTCATAGGTATCTCTTACTACTTGATGATGAACCCGTTTGCGAGGAGTGTAGCTGTTCTCTGGCAGTGCGTCACCTGCTAACTGATTGCAGAAGATACTCGAGTATACGGAGACAAATTGGTTTGGCTGTAGATTTACCAACAATTCTCGGAAATGAAACGGTTAATGTTAATAAACTATTGAATTTTATGAGTAGATCGGGGCTCCTCCCACAAGTTCTCGTGAGGGTTTATAATTTGCATTCCTTTTTCATCTTTCCTGTCTTTTTTCTTTCAATTTTCGTTTTTGTAATTACAAAATATAATATTTAGTTTTTTTTTCTTTTTCTAGGATATTATGTATTAGGTAACCCTTTTTTTCTTTCATCTTTGTATTTAGATATTTGTTGATTTCAGGAAGGTTTTTTAATGGGTATGGTCGAGATATTCGGCGAGTCCCACACACGGGGAAGAGTCACTACGGCTCTTCTCTATGGTGCGAAACTGCATTTTTCCCCACCTGCATGGGCTCTAACGACCTTGTTGTTGACGAGCCCTTAAAGCCCCCCCCCCAAAAAAAAATCTTTTATCAAACAAGTTCTTTCACGTAATTATTACACTTTTTTATAATAAGAAACAAGTTGACTAGGACTGTCTATTTCGGTTCTCTGGGAACTGTTGAACATCAGTGGATATTTGTCCGGGACATATCGCGTCTCATAGTACAGAACTATCAACTTTTCGATCATCCTACTGTGGCCTTCTTGAGGGCAACGTCAGAGTGGAACAAATTTATGACGTTGCCGCACTACGTTCCTTAGATCTGTTCGACTCTGACGTTGCCCTCCAGAATGCCAGAGGAGGAACGTCGGTAGTTCTCTCTACAGGCACGATTTGTCCCGGACAAACAAACATATATTTATTATTATGAGAAAAGTTTTTACCGTGCAAATAGTTAACGAACAAGTTTTGTGATTCTATATCAACTAAACCAACCTCTTCCAATTTAGAGCTATTCTGCAATAACTGTATTTTTTGTGTACAATTATCATGAAAAGAACAATCCAAACAATTTCATTAATTCACTGACGTCACCCAGGATATGAATCTACCTAAGACTTTCCACAAAACATATATGACTATTCCATCGCCCAATGGCGTTGGTATAAGTTATGACATAGATCCGCGTGCGTTCGCGGAGTAGAAAAAGGGGAAAAAGTTTTAAACCGCTCAACGAGCTCCGTCCATTATCGCTAGATAAACGTTTTTGTTTCCGCCTCGGTCGCAATGCCTATTATACATTTGCAAGCGCAACAATAGTTCGTTGAAGCGCACACAAATGCTACACATATATGCACACCCACACACGAGTATTCTTATCATCCCTCTGTGATAACTGTCCAATGTCCACGAGGGAAAGTCACCGCAATCTGCAACCCCTACCTCCCATTCCAATCAAATATGTAAGAAGTTAAACACTGGAACAAAAGAAGTCATGCAATGAAGGCTATTGTAGTTGAAAGAGTGCTGTTGGAGAACTCTGGCTGAAATTCGGCGCACTGCTTTCGGAATTCTCGTCGTCGAAACCATTCGCTCCAGGAGAATATGTTCATTACATTTTGTCTTCCTCGTATCTAAATTAAATGGAGGGTTGATGAGTATAATACATACCGTTACAATCGTTTTCTAAAGAGATATAGTCCTTTTCCACTCATTGCTCATTGTAATCAAGGTAAAAAAAAGAATGATTCGCTTTTATTTACTAATGTACAATAGCTATAAACATAATTACAGAGAAACGATAAAAAAATTACTTATAACAATGTTATCATTATTTTCAAATGTCTACATTATGAAACGGTTAATCAACTTTTCACTAGATTCAAGGAGGAGTGTCGAGTTTTGCCCGAATAGTGTCTCGTCCTATTTGGACCAGTGTGAGTGGATCGGTCTTGATAGTGAATTGGCGCTTTCGCGACCTGTAAGATCGCGAATTATAGTAGAAGAAAGATTGGGAAAGATGTATGCAGCAGGGCTGGTTAAATTTTTCCTTACTGGAGAGAGCAAAGTGGCTGGCATCGACCCTGTAGTTGGATGTTAGACCGGATAAACAGATCTCATTTTGTAATGGAATTACACCCCCTTCTCCCTTTCCACCCCCGACACTCATATTCTGCAGGAAATACTCAAATCCTTCACTTCATTTAAGTAAGATTTTCTGCAAATAAAACGTGCATTTACGAAATAAAAGTGCTATCGGACGAATTGCTACCAATATGTAGAGGAGCTAAGAAGTTAAGTACTATGCAATATAAAAAATACGTACACACAAACACATTAGAGTTCTTAAAAATAATAACATTGAAAAAAATGTTCAACTTTCTTCGTTCTTTTAATTTTTCATTCGAGTATTATTCTCCAAAGAAAATAACTTCCCCCTAATTTGGAATAACCTTCGGAGAATCTATATTTCTGAAGGTTATATGTAATTTAGTTATGTGTTTCCGTCGACTATCATAACATATGGTCGACCTCTGAAATGAAACTCGCTAGAATCCAATATCAATTGACTGGTGAGAATCTACCACTGTTTGAAGTCCAGGATTTTATTTGTTTTTTGTTTTTTTCATGTTCATTTTTGGCATACCTTTACATGTATTATGTTAGCGAAGATAATATACATGACAGGGCTATTATATGAGCAAAATGTTCTTGAGAATAAGGTAAACATGTATATTGTTTACTACGAAAGACGATTTGTATCAAAAATGAAATATCCGTATGCGGTGCAAAACCAGAAATTTACTTCCGTAAATTATAAAATTAATCACAGGCTATCAAGCAAAATGTGTTAAAGAATTTCTGACTATGAGTCAGAAACGCATTTTCCAAAATGTTGCTTCATTGTTCACTTGCTATAAAAAATTTTTTGCAAGCTTCTTAGGGAATGGATATAGTTTGCGAGGGTGATGCTCCAGCAAGTAAGGTTTTCAGGGCGTGTTGGCGACTTGCCCAGAAACTGACGCATAAGAAACACAATGAGTCTCTCGCACGATATTGATGGAGTTGGTAACTCAAAGAGGCCATGCGAAGTAGTAATATTGTCTGACGGAGAGAATTGATGAACGAAAATGTAAGAAAATATTGAATATCAAGAGATTATTTATCTATTTCGTAGCATAAATATGTATTGTTTTTCTATCAATATTTGCTTTAAACAGTCATTTTCATCGGCCTTGCTGGAATATTTAAAGAAGAAAGTTGTTCCTAATTTCCATATTCAATGTATCAAATTCATTCTCTATTTTTTTCATACTGATATCATTAATTGTCGCTCTTGTTTTCCTTCAACAATTTGCAATTAAGCATTAATAAGCACTGAGTGTTTAAATTTTTGATCACAAATCTTATAAAGGGTTTGTGCGAATGAGAAAATGTTATTTTTAACACAAATCGACTTTTTATTTCACAAGTTTTAACGGTATTTTACTGAAAATTAATACAAAAAATTTGCTCAACCAAATAAGGTGTGTACCGATCAAATCTATTTTACAAGAACGTGCACACATTCACACATTTCATGAAAAACCCCGTTTCATAAAACCTCATAACTTTTAATATAATTATTATATTTATAATGTATAAAAGTGGAAATTAATGCCCAAATTCACTGCGAAGTACAAAACTTTCATTATCAATTGTTCAGAGTCAAAAAGCGAGTTAGAATAAAATGTCTATCCCCTTCCATAACTAAAGTATTCGTAACCTACAATATGAATGTGTTATTTTTATTTTTAATTGGGGCTTTAGGGTTCGCCAACGTCTAAGTCATTAGAGTTCTTATATGTATATGATCAAGCATTCTTGTAGTAATGTATACTTTCTCGCAATATGTTCCAAGATAAATGGGTCGGTCGTTTACACGATGGCGATATGCATGTAGGTGATAATTCATGACATCCGCGATTTAGGAATGTAGAGAAAAGTAACATATTAATTAAAATAACTAATGTGCAGAGTCCTTAGCAGCCGCGTGAATGACTAAAACCTTTATTTTGGCCTTCTTTTCAACTATGCTTCAATGTTATGCGTAAATAACAACATAAATAATCTTTTTAATGTTCTTTTTAATTTTCCGTTATATTTATTATGTTTTTTAAAAAGAGGATAATGTGTAAACCAACTCTCTTGCAAAGTTGTTAGCTGTAATTGAATTGCATTTTTCCAAATAATAAGTGAAGAGTTGATAAAATAATAAAGAATAAACTACTAGTACATAATTCGAAGTAATTAATATGTCTTTATGGTAAAACCTTGACGTCATAGTACTTTCACTTTTTCTCATATTTTGTGGTAAAATAAATTTTTTAGAGATAGGACGTACCCTGAATCATCTATTGATCATGAATCATCTATTAACATACGTAATTTACGATGGTTTATTTTAAATTCAATATTCATATTTCGTATTCACTTTTCTAAGTCGCATTAAAAAATTTAGTACCTGTATAATGTTGATTAAATGCATGTATCATTTGTTCATATAAAATAAAATATTGAATTTTCAAAGTAGGAAATAGCGTGTTTTCAATAATTTAACTGTTTTAGAAAACGCTGTCTTACTATTACTTACCATAAGCATGTGTTGCTGAAATGATGTAGTATTTAAATTAATGTATGAAACACGTTCAATACTTCTGTCTAACAAGCCTAGTAATTGCCGTATCTTTCGTGATGGTCATATATCCCTCTCTTCTTTATGGATTACGTACCTTTTACATTCCTACTCCACATTGCTCTCAATTCCGTGATGTTTTTAAAATCGTGTGTGCTTCATGTTGAGGTTAGCTCGGGACACGTGAGAAACATTTTTCTGCATATGTGTATAAAAGCAAATGAAAAACACACCTTGACATATTTAATAGGATTAAAATTTATATGAAAGAGTAATCTTTTAATGGATAATATGGTGCTGGATGTAATATTCATAGAAAATGGGTAGAACAAAGAAAACGCATGAATTATTTCACCAGTTTATTTAGGTAGCACACAGAATGTGAAACATCTAGATACGTAAAGAAGAGGAAAGAAAATTATGCAAACAACAATAGAAGAAATGAAGGATATTGATTAAAGAAAAGCTGGTAATAACATGCAAGTTTAAGAGGACGAATTTGCTGTCTAGCACCGAAATACACCGAAAAAAGTAACATTTTTCTGTACACACTTTCCAGTGAATCTTAAAAACATACGGCAAAGTATAAAACAAATTTGAAGAAGTGAATATAACTCATTGTTTTACTTAACATTTCTATAAAATGTAACTCGACAGGTGCGGACACTAGTTAAAATATTCAAAACAAATAAAATGTGTCGTAGCTTCGTGATACTACGTGGTATAAAGAAACCAAAGAATTTGTTTTTACATACAACGCTGTTTGTATCCTTGAAGAAGATATGATGTCTCTTGCGAATGTTTTTATTGCAGAAAGCTTTTTCAGCTTCGAGACGACCACCTCCAGCGCTTAGTTATGCACTGAATTATCCACATTATCTTTAAAACTCAAGAAAACTTTACATGAAAACTCTGTTTACAACGCAGCATTACCAAATATCTTTGTCTATTTACAAAACGTTTCAGTATTGAATTTGTGAAAAGTGTGAATCACGTGACACTCAACATCTCGCATCCGCTGCATCTTCGTCACATTTCCACAACTGCCACTAGAGAGCTCTGAGTGCGCATCAACGCTACCAACCGACGACGTCAACATCTCGCACCTGCTACAGGACTACCTCGGGGATGCCCCTGACACGCGTGGTCGCCCACGCTCAGCTAGCAAGCGCCGACGGAAGCGGAATATGTGATTTTAAATGGCGTCGGAGGCAGCATACAAAGGAGGGTCTGCAGGAGAGATGGCGTGTATCGGAAATACAATCATGGTTTGCTGTTGTCCACGTGTGAGGGATGTGTAGGCGGCATCAGTTTGTGGCTGACAGGGAGGTGACTCTTTCGTTCGCATTGATGCGACGTAGGCAATGCTCTTCTCTTGTTACGTTGTTTCGTCAGCTAAAAGTTCGCTCAAGCGATAGGTTGATCTCCGACACAAAAATCGTCCGATCGTCCAACCTTATCTATCCTCTACAATTCCGTCTGAGCTGTATCTTCTCTTTGTAGTGTGACTTCTACACTTCTATCAGTTATTCTCTGCTTTCAGCTAAATATTCTAGTTTATTCGTGTGTAGAATGAAACTAATGGGGTCATAAATTTTGATGCGTGTGATTTATCTTCTAAAATAAAAAGGCTTCATATTTTGACTCTTTGATGTGTTCGTAACCCTAAACGTACGATCTATGTCGTGTAAAATCATACGAAGTCATCAATTTCATCGATTTTTATATTTTATCCACTAAAGTGGAATCAAACATTTGTACCTAAAGCCCATGTGAATACGGGATGTATTTCAAGCAATTCAGTTCTCTTACATTAGTTAACCTTACATGACGTGCACTCTTGGTGTACACTTATGTCATCTCTTTATATTTGTTTTATGTAATTTTTGCTCATTCTTCTTCTTACTTAACACTAAAACTACAGTTTTCTTAAACTACAATTCATATCCAACATTTTTATTTATAATCTTAAAATATTCTTTTCATATTATATGGCGTTGTATTTCTAAATAACGTCTGCAACCACTCCCTTTCCCTTTACTAGTACATCTCCTTCGCTATTTTCTCTCCCACATTTTCCTCCAGCTACCCCGCCTCTCAGCAATTTGTCTCATACCTTTCGTTCCTCATGGCACAGACCTGCCTTTCAAAGTTCTAACCCCTTCTTCCTTTGCAGTGCATTTAGCGTGCTGCCGCACTTAATCTTCTTGTTGCCGCTTGTGCGTCTGCATGTTTTTGGTTGGATGAACGCAAAAGGAACGCTTTTTAATATGCGACCACCCTTCCACATGCATAGCGCTCGCTGTGAGTTGGTGGAGAATCACGCGAATCCTGACAGACCTGCATAAATCTTTTCACATTGCTCCAGGTTTGCTGGGGGAAACGGGATTTTTTTACAACTGCAAAACGGGGCGCTTAGGATGTCAGTGTTCATGAAGAATGAGTCATGATCTGAGTTTCATGATTTCATGAAACATCCACCCCCCGACATTAATATATTTAAAATTTTTATGGTTAGTCATCATTTTGGTCGAGAAATGGAAGACTTATTACTACAACGTAGCCTCCATCATAATGAGAGTCCAAGTTAAAAACAATGGAGCTACGGGAAAGAAAATCATGTGTTGGTTTTTGTGAAGTTAGTTCATGATCGTGTTGTCAGGGGTTTAATATATTTGCGTCATTCAAATTAATGTTTAGTTATAATATAAACCTCAAATTTCAGACTAAACAACTTGTTCTTCAATAATATGGTCTGAACAAGTAAAAAATCACAAAGGAGTCTATTCCTTACATTTTGTGCGTGAAATCAATGTTAAAATATGCTCATTTGTCTTTGCGTTGACCAAGATGTGTATTATATTTTCTCGAAATAAGACGATTCGTTCTAATAATACCTTTTCTTTACGATTTTGTAGTACCCATGGATAAAAAGTATTAAAATAAAAAAAAATTAATAGAAAACAGTTATTGCAATCTTTCTCAATTGTCATTTAAATTTTAGTATTTATATATCTTATATAAATTACTCAATAATAGATATCGATCATAATTTAACATATACAAGGAGTTCTTCTTAACGTATCTCTTATTTATTGGACAATGTCTAATATATACATTTTTTAGATTCATTGCTCATTTGATAAATTTTAACTCGTTCTTCCATTTGATTATAATTGTATTGCATTAATATAAAGAACGAGCAATATATTCCACTTTACTATATAAATTAAATCAATACATTACAATTTGTCAATAAAGTAAACCAATCAACGCATCAATTCTCCCATTTGATTTTCCACGGATCTCGTTTGGATCATATGCATATTCTATTGCGTCAACAATTTATAAGGTAGCGATGAAAAATATATGAAAAAGATTTTCATGAAACCAAGTGAAATATGCCCTTAGCACTCTTGGATAGGGGTGGGAATAAGAGGAAGGAAAAAAATATAAAAAACTATCGATATTGGTGTTTAATCATTTTTGGAACCGCTGAAGAAGTGACACCCTCATCCACAGTAATATACAAATGCGTAATGCGAAAGCGTGTCTGTCTGTTTGCTACTAAATCACGACTTAACCATAGAACCGACCATAATGAAATTTAACAAGGAGATAGTTTAGATGTCCAGGATGAACATAGACTAACTTTTATTTTTTAATTGGTGAAAAGAAAGATGGAAAATTATGAAGATGAATGTCGATGAAATCAGGGGGGTACAATTAGCCATATTCACTTACGCTGCCTAAACGGTTAGAGATAGATGACAACTATGAGTGGCTATATTGTTCGCCTCAAAGAGTTCTATAAAATAGTGCTCGGTAGCGTGTGTTTATCTACGAAGATTAACTTAAATTATCGAAAAAACGTTATGAAAAATAGAAGTGTTAAAATACTTCAATTTAAGTGAGTAATTTAAGAAGGCAAAAAATCAATCTTCATCAAATGTAATGGGTTATTAGTTTAGTGTGTTTAACGAACATAAAACATGTCGATTAATTGTAAAATTCAGACGAATAGTTTAGATTTTACAAGAGTTTTCAAGTATGGCATCTCTGAACCGACGGCATGCTTCCGTGCGCGTGCCAAGTGCTACTTTGAGAGCGGTCCATTCAATTTACTAGGAAATCGGCGTACGTAAATATATTCAGTTATTTCTCAGATTAAGTAAACA
>NNCF01128919.1:202876-232573 GCA_002313205.1 Laupala kohalensis | reverse complement strand
ACACGAGACCGTGGGTAAAAAAAGGGACTGCTTAGGAATACAAAGAGAAAGTGGAGTGAGGGGATTGCTTCCACTGGGGCGAGTGTTCGGGTTCCACTGAATGAGTCATATAACAGCCGGTCGGTATCTCGATGTACGTCGTAGCCATTTGCGTGGGTTGGGGCATAAGAAAGAAAGAACAAGTAGCTGTGAGAAACAATTGACAAAACGCTGTCAAAATGAATAAGGAAGGGGCAGATGTGATATTGCGTTTTAGAAATTCTGAAGGTAGGTTTGGCTATTCTCAGAGAGAGATAAATGAGTAGGTGATGAAACATCATAGGAGAAGGGTGTGGAGCTTTGTTCAAGAAAGGAATAAAGATCTGTTTTTCTGGAGCCGTTGAACGACACGGGTTGAAGTTGTGGAAACTTAAAGAAAAGGGATGAAGGAGAACAAAGGTTGACCGTCTAGCAGAGTAGCACGTGTTTATACAATAAAAGATGAGTGATACTGGACAGAGAAATGAGTAAGGAAAACGACTACGTAGGGGATGCATGTTCGTTAAATAAAGGTGACGGAAATACTTTGCAGACACGTGAAGCCAAGGGTTATTTTGAGAGAACGGAGAGACGGAGAAATGAATAGAGCTTTGTAAATGGAAGGAGGTGTGTGCAACGATTGGCAGACATGTTAAAATAAAGTGTTATTGTCGGAGCACAGGGGAATGGAATTTTCCTATCAAAGATGACTTTCACCCTATGAAAAGAAGTGTTTGTTGTGAATCTGGGGAGCGTCAAGGAGGTGACATTTATTGAAAAATACCAGGTTTCGGAGCGGAATAGTGTTAGTGTTAACAAATGTCGTTATTGGTCCGAACTGAAAATACGTCACCAAAAGTTAAACCAACCGTAGGCGAGTCATGTGAGAATAAAATTGTTAGCTATTGGCTAAAAAGAATCATCTACGTCAGAGGAGGAGGAGCTTGTTCTCTAAATTTTTGGGCAATGGAGAAGGAATATGGTTACTTAAACTTGGAGCAGAGACGCTTCAGGATTCATTCTATCATTCACTTCAGAGCAGAGCAGATTCAGTCATTCAGAGAGCATATTACATCAGAGCCTTCAGATACGATTAAGATTTTAATTGATCGTTCTATTGTTCAATCTGATGATTATGAGTGTCATGTTTCTGACAATCATCCAGCGCGCTACTAACAGTTTCAATATGAGTTTGATGTAATCAATCCGAATCCCAATTAGTTCGGCGCGAGTATTGTTGACTTCGCTTAAAATTGTTAGTTACGTGATTGATGAACAATTCGGCTTTTTGATCAATGGCAACTGAACTGTACGAGAGCCATTAACGCCTTGATTTCCTCGCCAAGTTGTGCTTGGTAATGGTGGTAACGACATCTTACATCCCACGCTGAGATCAGCTTGGCGGGTGTAGCAAGTGACGTAAGGGAGACGGGGACGTGGGCCGGATCAAAGGGGCACGATGCACTGAAGGCGTCTACACTCATCAATGGATGGTGGCATTCCACCGCGGTTTGTTGAGGAAGGTCGCCAGTCTTATGCCAGGTAATTATATGAAGGTTCGTGTACGGTACCTCGCTTGCGTCACTAAATACCAGTGAAACGTCTTGAAGTGTGAGTAATATGCCAAATACTTTTGTGGCTGATGCAATCTCTATTATTATTGTTTCGTAATGAAATACAAGGGCTCCAAAACAATAGAGACACAGTTAACAGACTAATGAACTTCATAAGATGATCGCTAATTTAAATATTCATCGAATAGGCATAGTCCTCATGAAGTGATCGGTGAAACTGAATGTATTATGTGTATTTGCATAGTAGTTAATAATATGTAATTTTGGGGGTTAATTTGAAGGGGAAGTGTGGAAGAGATATGTTTTTGGGGGAAGAGTTCATAGAGTGTTATAAGGTGTACTTGTGTGTTAATAAATGATTAAATCAATATTCATAAATGTTGTGATTCTTTCAAGAAAGCTATGTACATATTTCACGACAAAAAATCGGCCGAACCTCGACCTTCCATTTGTTTACCTTGTTCAGGGGCAACATTAATATTCCAGTGTAAGCTGATGAGTGGTCTAGGTAAGTTATATTATTCATTTTCAGAACCCCTATTTTTAATTATATTACAATTGGTCGTTCCAACGTGGAGCCTAGCAATCTCTGTATTTTTAAATATTACAATTGTCGCCGCAACGTGGAACTTGGGCTACTCCCATATTCTATATGAGGTACCCCCGTATTCTAATATAAAAGCGAAATAACTCTCATTGACTAACTAACTAATCACGAAATCTCAGAAACTACAAAGCCCATAAACTTGCAATTTGGCTGGTAGATTTCTTTTAGGGTGTAGACGTCCGCTGAGAAAGGAGTTTACGACACTTCACCAATAAGAGGGTTGTAGCCATTTGGTTATGTATCGAAACATAGGAGAAGTGAATATTCTATGGGCTCTCTTTGTGCCAATTGAGTGACATCTCTCGATTGTTGTGCTTCTATGAACTATTTCTCCAAACCTCATAGGTTCATTCAAAATTCTCACCTATGAGTTAAAAAAATGATATGGGGAAGAAGAAGTTAAACACAATATTAATTAATAAACGAGTCTTTTAAATCATCCTGGAATTCACGGAACTGTATTCTATGTTTGCCCGCCAGAGCAACTTGAAATAACTTAGCATCACGCATCAAGGCAAATCGGATCGATACTCGCATATCTATACACGGGCGACCTGACGTCGCGCGAGCTAGGACTGCTATGATTATGCCTGTGACGAGCGGCCGTCCTCATTCTCCCTAACCAGCTCGGACCGACACCTGTCATCATTTCATCGTTCACATTTATTCGGCGCCTAAGTCGACAATTTCTAATGGAAAAAAGCTGCTGGAATTGTCTTCTGCCGGCAACCACATATCTCGTTAGCATCAAAAAGCAATCGCTCACGAGATGGTCTCCCGGTCAAATCGCCATATGCTTACCTGCTAGCATCATTTGGACGCGAACTGCCGGCCTTTCCACATCAACTGCACGTCAACTCAAATCATCAAATAAACATCAACCCAAAGCCATCGAGGCTAAACTACAAGACATTTGGAGATCGGATCATCCCGTCGTCACATCACAGCACCTCATCTACCTTATCAGTTTTTAACTCCTTCATTGATTTCCTCATTTTAATGCTTTATCTTGCTAGTTGCAATTTATGTTATTAAATTATTTTCTTGGCACATCTCTTGCTCAACTTCTATCTCAACCATCTTTATCAAGATTCTGGTCCTTCAAAACCTCAACCCAAAAGTACCGCTATTTTCCTATTAAATTCTGTTCAAGGGTGAAATGAGTGTTTAAATATTTTATGTATGTATTCCACCATAACTCTTGATTGTCTCGAGCAATTGGAACCAAACTTTATAAACATATGTCTGGGAGGATAGGACATCTTTGGCACCCCTTGGGATGCGTGGGAAGAGGGTGAACTGTAAGAATAACGGAAGAATCATGTATCATATTTGAAACCGTATTTATCGGTGCCGTGATGATGGATCAATGGTTCGTAATGCTTCGTAAGTTCACAATTAGTCCGAATCGGAGATATTAAACCCCTAGCATCCTTGTGGTAGCGGTGGGAACGAGTGTCAGGTTAAAATTATCGAAAAAACGTTCGATACTAGTGTTTTTTTTGTGGAGCTTTAGGGCTCGTCAACGACAAGGTCATGATATTGGTGTGGAATACATCCATTTTGCACACTCTCAATGCCGCTTAAGTCTACGATCACTCCCGATGAGGAAATATACTCAGTTTGATTAAGGGATTAAATATAAAAATAATCGAAAATGACATATATTAGTGTTGAAATCATAGTTTTCGGAGTCGATGAGATTATTAATGACATTTTCAAAGATCTCAAAGTCCAATACCAACCCATATATACCCTTTGCACCCTGAGGGTCGGGGATGCAATATACAAATTATCGAAAACGATAGATATCAGTGACGAGTTCTCAGTTTTCAGCATTGCAGTGTTGATTGTAACATCATGCAATTGTGTAAGATTGTATTCAGCTCCCATGGGAAATAAAACACTTCTAGCACCCCCTTGGTACGGGATGGGAATTGGTAGACATGCAAAAATAATCGAAAGTTACCAATATAAGTGTGGAGATCAAAGATTTAGGGGTTGCTGAGATAATTAATGACATTTCCGAAGCTGCTTAAATCCACGATCAGTCTCATAAACCCCAACACCTCAGGGAAGGGTATGACATATAAATGGTGTGACACCTCAGGGAAGGGTATGTCGACTTCAGAATTTTCGGTGCCGCTGTGATGAATGGTACCACTCCTATGAGAAAGAATAATGCTGGAGGTATATTACAGAATTTACGCGAGCAAAGCTGCGGGTACTCAGGTACACGATCACCCATGCAAGGAATAAACACCCTTTGTACAGGGAGTGAGAAGAAGTGAAATATAAAAATAATCGAAAGTGACCGATATTAATGCTGAAAGCGTAGCTTTTGGAGCCACTTAAAGTGACATTCTGGAAGACATCAAATACCACAATTATCCAGTATATTACCCCGCATCCCTGGGTAAGGGGATGTCATTAAAAAATATCGAACATGTCAGATTCGAGTCCATAATTTTCGGTGTCGCTGAGTTGATAGTAAAATCCCTATTTCGTGCAAATTCAGCCCTCATGGGACAACGATATCAATAACGCCCCTTGGGGGGGATGGAAATGGGTTTATAGATAAAAATAATTGAAAATTAATTTTGAAAAAAAAAAAAATGAAAATTGCTTCGAATCCATAGCTTTTGTGATAATGAGATTTTTAAGCTACCGCTGTCGTTAAGTTCAAGTTGAGATCACATAGGGGCACGGCATCCTTAGAGCTGGTAGTGGGAAGGGTGATACGTAAAAACAATATCCGATATTAGGGTCGAGTCCATGGTTTTTGGATATTCTGAGATGAATATTCGTATTTCCAATGATATTATATAGCCTCCTGACTATATGGGCAGAAATACACCCCTATGTTGGGACGAGCGGGTCACGGAAAATTATCGAAAATGTTTGCTAAGTAAGGATTTTCAAAAATTCACCACTAAGGAAGTGAAATGGAAAATTGGTGTTTCCTTTAAAAAAATTTCAATTATATCAGTGAAAATAAGGGACAGAGGATACACAATACTATAAAAATTCCAGCATTAATGGATAACATTCTCACTGGATATCAATGGATGTGAGAAAGGATAAATTTGCAGACATATTACAAAATTCACGTGAGCAAAGACTCAGCTTGTATGAGATAAAATTTTATAATTTTATAATTTTATGAAAATGTAATCCTGTCGTGTTTAAACTGAATTGCAAGTATCAACATCAAATTATAAATAAAAAGTATAATGTTCCATCAATTCGCACATAACAACCTCCACTTCTACTCTCTTCACTAATCGCCCACTACTTAAAGCGAATTGTTTTGTACCCGAACCCTTATTGACATCTCCCTGGAGTTGTCGTACTTGAGGATTGTGATGGGTAATGATAGCATAAATGGTTAAATCAAATTACTTCCACACTGTGAGCAACTTCATCTACACTACTTCATCTACATTGTGAGCAAAGATCAGCATCCCTTTCTCACATCTCAGCAGGTACTCCTTATTTCGCATTGTGTATAACAGAAATAGAAAAACTCCCGATCGGATGAATTTCCAAACGAATATTTGTTAAATATCGTGTTTAATACGTAAGTGCAATCAAACGGGAAGAAGAACTAATGAATTAAAGAAGTATATTTGGAAATGTGAAATTTTACCCTGAAATATTACATGCAAATTCGGTGTACCTTTGCAGTTCACGTGCCATTATTCGAAGTAAGTGCATGTATTAATGCGGTCTGTCTACATGAACACGGTGAGCGACATTTCAGTATCCATCTGCGCGTCGCCGTTTTGTTACGCTTCCACTCCAAAGTGAATGCATTCGCTACTACTGAGTGGTTGGTTACGCCGCCTGGTGTGTTTCTGCTGTTCAACACCGGAGTGCGAGTGCACTTCACGAGCTGTAGTCGTGTGCTGCTTGCTACACAACAATGCACATGCAAACACTCTTTTGCAAATGCATTCACCGATGCGGCAATACAAACTTTTACGAGCAAACAATTGATGCGGCTTATTGCGATATGCTTCAAAGATTTATTGAGAACTTCTTTCAATTTCTTTTCTTACCCTTATAATTATGATATTACTTGAAAATAAGTAATGAATTAGAATTAATTTCGTTATAATTGCCAAATCATTGATAACACCACTGATACAGAGGAAATATGTGCAATGATTTCAAATATTTTTATTATTTGAAAAACGTGAAGCAATTATACGGTAACTGAATTAGAAAATAACATGGAGAGCGGTACATGAAAATTAAATTCTTCTCACTTAATCATACAAATAATTAAAATTAAAGGCAAAACTCATGTTGTAAGTAATACGTTTGTTATCTCTCCAAATCATTATAAACTCTCTAACTGAAGTCGCACTGCGATAAGATTTCCTTCTGTCCTTTTTTATAAAAACTGTAACTAACTTTAAAAAACATTAAATATCCTTCTTTTGCCAATTGAAGAAACAGTGAAATTGAAATCGCTTAAAATTGTAGTGTGCTTGTATAGATTGTGATCAATGGTATCCGAGGAATATACACGTCATGCATCATGACCTTTCTCCTGTCGTATTAATATAGTAGCTTCTAATGTGCTTTAATTAATAAAATACGGAATGACTGAAACATAGGTTTTCAAATTCAATTTTTATTTTTGATGGACTCAGTACTTTCCTGGATAAAATACAATACGTGATGTTCTATTTTAAACGTGGTATAGTGCGCCGGAAATGAATAAAATTGCGATGGTGCACACTTTGAGTCAAGGGCTACACAGTAATACTATTTACGAGTATATTATAGTTTGAGGGTATTCAACAGTCAAAAATGGCACCACAAAATGAGTAACTATATATGTTTAGTTTTTGTTGTTTAGCTTTGTTTTTACAAGTGCTTATCATTTTATATTTCATTAAATTAAACCCCATAATAGGGACATTTATGATAAAATATACTTTACTCAACAAGATCATTTTTATCACTTTTATAAGAAATTGTGTTTATTGAGATTTCTAGGTACGAGTTAATTCAAAGAAAGGAATGTTAGATGCATTGAGGCCGTAGGTGAGCTCCTCGTCAGATGCAATGGTCGTACGCAAATGCGAAGGGCTCACAGTGAAGGACAGGGATTACGTGGGTCGCTCAACTGCTCTCCTTACCCAAATACATTAGCGGACTATCCAATGCCCGGAGGCTGGACTGGGGTGGCACGTCGGTGGGGAGTAGTGACACAGGCACCACAAGCGCGCCATCTAGTGGAGGTGGAGGGTGCTCCGACGCGACCTCTGTGATTGGGATTGTCTCACAGCGCCCGGGTGCGGGCGTAATTACACGAAAGTGACGTTGCGCTGCCTCAACGTGTGTGTGTATGTGTTTAAGGGCTCCTGTGAATGCGTGTCAATGTGTGATAGGGAACTTGCAAGAAAATGAAAATGGAACGATAGGTTTTTGAAGTGAATTATTAATTATATATTCATATGAAACGAATTTTAATAAAATACTATTCCCTTTGTTTAAATTCATTTTACAACCATTTTGAGACTGATTTCTTTCAGATTCTTCGAATGTATTTCCCGTTTCTCTAACTTGTGACCATTTGGAGACTTCGCACGTAAAAACATGTCTGAATTAATCATTTGCCATTACCATTACATTCATCTGACTAAATAATTTGCCATATGGTCCACCGAAATATTAACTTGGTAATGAAAATCAGTTTGATAACAACCCCTTTGAAGAAATACGACTCTTCACGACATCCAAATGATATGTCAAAAGTTTGTATGCTGCACAGACAATGAAAAAATTTAACCCTGTTAACATGCTTTATTGAATAAGACGCATTTTTGGAATACATCCTTTCCATGAATACCCGTAAAACTATGTCATTAACCTTTTCATGGGCAATATTCGTTAGATGATACATTTCAGATCATAAAAATATCGTTGTAAATCTTGTCAATAAAATGTTTTCTACGAATGTTTTTCTCTCGTATTTCGTTTAAACTTTGTTACAAACAATTACTCCATGATTTAACATTTTTTAACTTGAAATACGCAGGTACGATTGGTATTTATGCATATGTATGGGCCGAAATGGAGGAAGCTTATGATATAACAATCCATTTCTCAATAATATAGAACAAAATCTATTTACATAAGAGTTTTCTCTTCCTTTGTTCCTAAGTAACAAAATTTCATTATTGTTTGTTAAACTTACATTTAATTTTAAGTGTAGATATTTATTTCGATTTATGAATACTTTCGACATGTGATGCTCTTATAACAAACATCATCTGCATCTCTCAGTTGGATAACATCAACGCCAAAATTATAGAAACGACAATGCAAGTATTGTAAACAAAATCATACAATGTGTATAAACTTATAAATTTGGTTTAGTTGTACGTATTTTGTAGTGGAAGTGTGCAGTTGTAGTAAATGTTCTTAGTTTACCATATCTTATTCGCTCTTATAGGTTTCTTGGAAAATAAGGTGAACCATTTATATTTAATGATTTACCATATTTCAAAGCATTAAGATTATGATTCGGCTTTATCAAATTTTGTTATATTTTGTTCACTACGAACTCTCATTTTGTATCACCAAGTTAAAAACATTCCATATTATTTAATAATATTATTTATTTATCTAGATATTATTGATGAATAATAATTCCACAGCTGAATATGGAAGTAGAGAAAGAAGATATTGTGCTTCCAGATGATTTGAGAAACTTGCCGGACACTGAAAGAAACCAGAAAGTGATGGATATCATTGACAGAGCCATAGGAAATGCTCAGGAATTCAGAAATGATTACATGTTTGGAGATATTGTGGAGAGTTCTGATACACTTGAAATGCCTTCTGATTCAGAATGTTCTGATTTGAGTGAATGGTGTGCTTCCGATTGTGAAGACAATGAGACACAATGTGGTGAGCTTTTACCAAATACACTAGTTTTGCTGCTTCGTCAGTGTACGGTTTCTAATTCTAAAAGATAACAGGAATAGTTCCGTTGACATTCCGTTTTTAAATGTTTTGTGGAGCTTGTAAAAATGTTCTCAGTTTAAGTGTGTGATTAAAAATTGAATGGATTTGTAGCATGTGCTGCCAGAACTAGAAGTAGAATCAGATCACGAATAACATCTCGACCAACTGAACGCGATACTTCGCCTGATATTGTCCAGAAGCATCCGGTTCTGGAAGAGCGTCCCCAAGAGCACTTATGTGAAACTGACTTCCTGAGAAGTAGCCATCTTAGTCAACGTTCTCATCGTTCAGTAAGTCACATAATGTGTTATGGTTGATAAGATAGAAAAAGTGTCAAAATTTGAATTAATTTTTGTTCCCAAAATCTTCTTACTCCAAATTTGAGTAAACACGTTATGGGTGGAATGTAAAGACTAATAACTGAAAAATAGTTACACTGTAGTACATTGCAGAATATTCAGAATATTTGTGTTATGAGAGATCAGATCTCTTAAAGATGGAACAATTGTTTCTTATTTCGCATGTCGCTCGTTTTGATTCACTCTCTACGTCATTGCAAAATAATTGGAAATATTTAATGTTATTCGAATGGAAAAATAGAAAGAGTTATCACAAAATTTCACATATATTTTTCGTGTACTGAATTCCTCATCGATTTTTCCTTTTTATTATCATATCTACACGAGATATCGATATCATTTCTTGGTAGAATTCTTTGTTATGTTTGGTAATACACGCAAAAGTATTTCACAGTTTTATAGATGTGTCCAGTGTTATATGAAATCAATTAAATCAGTACTTAATAATTATAATTTATTTAATTTGAAGAGTGGTAATAATATTTCTGTTACAAAGAAAACTCAGTGACATTTCGTCCTTAATGATTTTTCATCGAGATCTAATATTTATGTAATAGTGCAAGTATAGTGCAGTCACAAAATGTAACACTAGGGTCATGAATAATCCCAGTAATTATTCTTTCTCGTTAGTGGATTATGGAATGTCCGGGTAAAGCAAAACTAAACGAGATAATCTCTTGAAGTGTGGGCTCGGTAGTGTAAAAAGCGGTCTCCACAATATAGAACTGTTTTAGAAAATTGTCATCTCTTTTACCCCGATAAGCACAAAGTGAATCGCAAGTGTGAAAGGATTATTTAATTAGATCGGTGTCATAGTTATAACGTGAAAAAAATAATAAGTACTTTTTGATTTAGACATTTTGCTATCTAGCATTGTTTAGTACAATTTAGAGACTCCAAGATTATTTTATACAATTTAAAATCACTTCTTGTTAAAGAACGGTTATAAAAAAATATCATAAAACGTTGATTTATTAGCGTATACTAGTACATAACAATTACGAAATATTCTCCGCATAATAAAGTTTTTGATTAAAATTTTGTAGTCACCTCATATGTGAAATGTATAAGAAACATCTGATCATCTCTAACATAGCATTAAGTTACTCAAAGAACGTTGAAATCTTTGAGATTTTTTTTACTTCCCCACGAGGAAAACGGTTTATAAAGTAAATTGTGAGGACATGAACTATCGAGAAGTTAAATCCTACTTCAAGGAATACTATTAAGAAATGTTTCATAGAAACCTTCAAAAGAAATAATTAATTTTTTAATTAATTCAACTAAATATTAAGAATGAATTTAACTTAAATTGCCGGAAAAATTAAGCCGTCAGACAGTCAAACTGACAGAAGGGCTAATGACCTTACAGATATATGTTTTGGATAACGAAGCTCCGAAACGTTTGTTATTGGCTTGACCTGATAAATATATCGATTCTTTTCCAGACAGCGTCGGTTGGCGTTCATACAGGCGAATCAGTTCATCTACCTCCGATAGAAACAAATCCTACGACTTCTTCGAATCAAACCTGCAATCAAACATCTCGCAATACTGAAGGCAATTTGAAGTTGCCACCACTTGTTAAAAAGACTGCATCTCCACGAAGTCGATTCACAATTACCACTCACAGCAGTGTGTTTTAATATACTTCACAATTCATACAGCAAAATCGAACAAAAGATTTGAGATTTTGAATTACTTAATGTTGTTTGAATATTTATTTTATTTGTTTCCATTAATATAGTAAGTTGATAGATATTTAATAAATATTACATATTAAAACAATCGTTATAACTTAAATTATAAAATAATTTCTGTTATTTAGCATGGATAACTATTTACATTACATATAAATAATTTCACTATCAAGTGTAAAAGTATCAAAAATTTAAGGCGGTTCCTCTTAATTTGCAGTATATGTATAAACAGTTCGGTTTGTACTTATATCAATATTTATGAAGTTCAAATGTATAATTACCGTAATTGTAATTCTCTTTAAATTTTGACGAATTATTATAATACTGAGGATTGTAATACTATTTTTTCTTGCATAGATGACACACATTATTTACTACTTCTAGTAAATAAATCTAATAGTCATAGACAAGTACGAGACAATATTCTTTACATATTTAAGTAATCATGACAGTGTGAATATCATGGAAAAATAATTTATGTGAAATAAAGGAAGAAATATTTTTTATTGTTTTAGGGGAGTTATATCACTTATATAAATGGAACTCATTCACATTCTATGAACTGAACCATTTAGTTTTATATAAAATGAATACAATGCTTGATTGATGCAAAATCTTAGTATTCCACCAATAAACAGTACAAGACCACAAAATCTAATTGAAACCAATGTGTGCAAGAGTCGTGAAAAATTTGAAATGCTGCAGTAATACCACTATAAACGAAATTCGTGGACACTCTTGAACAATTGCGCTGTGTGTTTTCTCTTTTACCACTAGAGAGCACTGGTTTCTGTGAGTCATCGTACATTTTTCACGTCAGGTACGAATTTTCTTTCCCTGGAACAAAACACTCGCATCGCCGTAGTGAGGGCGACCCATCTCTCAGCGCCGCCACCAACTGACCTCAATTACACAATGTGCACTGAACTATTCATCTCGGTAATTAGTCGAATGAAGGCAAAAATGTCTCAGTCATTGCACACGACTTTAATATTCATTACACGATAGCAATTTTCCTGGACATCTCTCGATTTATTTTGTGCGTGACGGGCTTCATCGCCGAGAATGCGGTATTTTAATCTAGGTTTTTCATACGTCAAAACCCGATAGTCGATTATAATTCCGACCGTAATTTCAATTTTATCAGTATACATTAAACGAGAGAATAAATAGAATGAAGACATATTTTTGTTGAATTTTACTCAAATACATACGCGACACATTTGCGCGGTTGATGAAACGTACATTCAAATTTAAATTAAGAAAACAGTTTTTTTTCTTTTTAGAAACACTTATTAACTTTAATTTAAGATAATTCATGTAATGTCGAATTCTAATATTCTCATAGGTAAATATTTTCACAAGTTCTCAAAATATCTGGAAGTAAATGTTGAGAAAAATATTTTGCGACTTAAAGTACAGAATAAATCTAACTTCTTTATTACTGATCAATTTGTATGCATTAATTTTTAAATCAAACTTTTAATATGGATTTAACTTTTCTTGCATTGTATTTTCTTCCAATTAATTTAAAAACAGTCTAGCTCACATTAGCTAAATAAACTAAACGGAAAAGACTTCAGAAAAAGTAAAAAGTGAAAATGAAATTATTACTATCTTCCTGAAATATTTCAAATATAGACAATTTTTGTAACAGAAATGTATCTTATGTGACTTTTCGTGTCATTTATCAATTGTTTGTGAATACGATTTCGTAGTTTATCTCTTCACAAATTATTCTAATATGTTCCTTGTGTGAAAAAAATGATTCAGATATATTAGCAAAATGTCGCACTGTAACCACGGTCGATAATAGTGAAAGCAAAGGACAAAATAAAAAATTCCAATCATTCCCTGATTCAATAAATCTGTATGAAAGCTTTGAAAAAGAGAGAGATGATGCGTGCCTGAAGTTTATGAAGTACGTATCGTACATGAGAGGCAGGGGTGGGTGAAGTGGATAAGGGGAGGGGGGGTGGAGTTGAGGAGTGAGTGCAGGGGGGTAATTAGGGTAATGCGTTGACGTGACGGTGTGCGTACGCGTTCACGTGCATGCCCACGTGCGCTCCCTCAAACGGTCACGGATCAGCGCCTGTCGATAAGGTGGGGAGGACATAACTCCACACCCTGTCTGCACTGAACACTGATTAGGTGCAAGAGGAGGGGTAAGGGGTTTCCCATAGGCATTAGGTGATGTCGTAAAATATCAGTTCCTTTATATTTCGACTTCGTAGCTCCTCATTGTGAAAGTTCAATTAATTTTCTCTCCTACCACAAATTAAAAATACTTTAATCCATAGTGTCGGACAAATTTTTATGTGTTTCTATTATATAGACCTTCATGGTTCACAACCGACCTGAAACCTAACCTTACTTGAAAGAAACTACCACCCCTGCTTGGCTTCGCACGGACGTTTACGTCGCTAAGAAATGGTTTACTTTGCTACAGTAGCGTGGGAAGTGGGGGGGGCGGAGAGGGAACACGCCCCGGGTGGCAATTTGCAGGCGAATTTAGGAAATACAATTTGTGTTCAACGGAGTCGCAAATAGTCTATGCATCCATTGAAATAGGTGGCAAAGTTTTTTTGTACATCGCTCTATCCAATAAAGGGTACTAATGACCTTGCCGTTGACAAGCCCTAAAGCCCCATTAAAAAAGAATTATCCAATAGGCTTTTGCAGTCTACAGTATACACAAATATCGTGGATATCTCGAGTACCAAGGTAATTATCGCTCGGTTCATTCGCACTACTTGCTGATAGTCGTACGGGCTTGTCCGTTTGTGCTGCGACTTGACCGAACACAAGTGCCTTTAGTGTCCTTGCTACACAACATACTCTTGTGCTCTCGACCACAGTAAATAATTTCATGTTTTTGTAATTACAATGCCTCAATATGTTATTTTAAGAGGGGTCTCGTTAACTTATTTCGAACGTGGTTCTATATTATAGAGGTCCCAGGGATCCAAAGACAGATTTTCTTCATTTTACTGCTTTTCGTTCTCAATTTGATGGCATAACAAAGTTTTGTGTATTAAGTTTAAAGTAGTATGTAATTTATATATTTGTATTAAATATACGTTGTATCTTGTGTGTATACTACCAAGAAAACATAAAGGCTTCGCTTACCTGTAGTAAAGGGATATATAAACTAGGTAGTTTATGTATTTTAGTGTTAGTAAAGTAGCAGGTATGTATTTTAGTGCTTCATTTTGTAATATATTATTCCATATCGTATTCCCGCGGGCCATTTCCTTCAGGGGACTTATATCTAGTAAGTACGTGTTTGGCGAACACGGGGCCCCGAGCTGTGTCTGGCATTGCTTCCACTTACTTGTGCTAGGCTCCTTCCTTTCTCTTTCCTGACCTTCATTGGTCACCTCTTGTTCTTTTCGATCCCGACGCTATTAGGGCTAGGGTATCTTTCATTTTCCTCTTTCTTTTTCTTCTTCTTTTCTTTTAATGTTTTAAGTAAAGATTTGAGATATGTTGGAATTTGAGTTTTGGTATGTTGTAATTCAGGAGGGTTTTTAGTGGGTATGGTTGAGTCATTCGGCCAGTCCCACACGCGGGGAGAGTCATGTTGTCTCTCCCTAGTGCGTAAATGCATTTTCCCTACCTGTACAAGTTTTAAGGGCTCCAATGACCTCGATGTTGACGAACCCTAAAGCCCCACAAAAAAAAAAAACAAAACCCGCGGGCCATTTTCTATACACTTTCGATCAATCGGGCTGGCACGGGATAAGTAAAATGTTGCCCGAGGAGTAAAGCTAATGGGGTCATATTTATTTATTTGTAACGCGATATTTTGATTCTCATCGACAAATTTATATCATTTCGTGCTAGAAAAATTAAAATTTATATTTCTTTACTCAAAAATTCTTTTTAGTATTGCGTTACAATACAATGTTTTCAGATCGTAATGTTTGAATTGATAATCCCGAACACAATTTTATATTTCCTCTCACCGGATATTAAATCATGTCACGTCAAATATTAATCATGACAGCATAGACTTACATCACTAAGTCGGAAGAAAAATTTTGTGTAAAAATGTCCTAGAACTCGCGGGCCGTGAAAAAAGTTTCGAGGACCGCTAGTTGGATAGTGTTATGTTAAATTGATTCGTCTCAATAAATGATCGAAATTTTCCGCATATTGATCCTGGTGACAATTGACTTCGTCGAATATACATGGTACGTTTTCAATTAATGCATGTGATTAATGAGAAGATTAAAAATGGCGATCATGACTTCTCCCAGGAGGAAAGGGGTCGAAAATTTGGCGTCTGTCCCAGGCGGCAGAAATCTACGTTATGCTACTGCACTATGTTATGGTGTTATGGATAGATGGAGATATGGAGAATGATAGATACAAATAAATCTGAATATTACATTGAAATATGGCTTCTAATTATGAATGAAAACAATTTCTTTACACAATTATATACAAAGAAGCTCATCACCTTTGCAATTATAAATCAATATTGTTCGAGCAATTTAAACAATGCATGGAAACAAATAATAATACATTTTCCTTTTCTAATATTAAATAATACTTTTGGGAATGGCTGGCACAGAATTATTTATTATAAATGAACCGTCGCAACGTCGTATAACGGGGACATCTCAACATCGAAACGACGTAGTTTATTATCGTCGTTTCGACGTCGCATAACGACGTTGTTTCAACTATAAATTCCGGGAAATATGGCATCGGGACGGCGTCGCTTATTCGACGTTATCCTAGGACTCGATATCGACGTCGAAATACGTCGAAAGTCAGCTCAGCGTCGGCGATTTCTGCGTGGGAGGGACAAAGTATTGGGTACACAAAATACTCATGTTTCATATGAAATATACAGACAATAGAGAAAATAGTCAACCATGTCAACAAAAAAGAATGTTCTACGGTGGGACATGATTCGTAGGTATTGTAATCAATAGGCACCTTAACTCCTACAATATCACAAAAACGTCTTGAATAAGAATATGTTTATTCATGGTTTTCCTGGATTAAAATAAAATATCGTTGAGGGGAACGATTTTTTTAAAATTTATGATGACGTAGCAGTTAGCATAGTCACCCCTGTTGTAAGGTACATCTCTGCAGAATCATTTTGATTAACCCACTGATACATACAATACGTCTCTCCAAAATGTAGTCGTATGTGCACTTGCTATAGGCAATAATAAGAGCTCAAACCCCCAAAGATTATTACACGCAAAGGTTCACTGTATTGATGTACTCTCATACACATGTTCTTTTTAAGGACATGTCGATAAAAAATAGTTTTGGGGGTGTTGATTGATATATAACTCTTTTTATATCCTATAAATATTTTCAGAACTTTAAATCCAGTATCCCGTTTTAGTTTGACCTCTTGGCAATCCAATATGTACTCGTAATTGCTCATGGATGAATAAAGGGGTATCGATTTGGGTTTACCTCACACGATCAATATTAACTGAAATTTGATAGAAATGTAAAAGACAAGACGGAAGCACTTGAAATAAATCTAAATCTACTACGTAATAGCTGGTTATAGTCAGTTAATTAGTTGAAAACCGCAAAGTAGGTACCAAGATTTTCTTTTTTTTTCTGCATCTACTATAAGTCTACGCAGGAAAGGGACTCGAATTTGCGGGTGTATGCTTCAAAGAGAAATTTGGAGATACCTCTGATTGGCTAAGCGCCACGACATGATTTGTGAGAGTTACATACCATGACCCTACACAAATAAATGATAAACTAAAATACATCTTTCATTACGATAAGTGTGCATTTTATTCTTCTCGTTATCTACTGTCCTATGATTTCTGACAACTATTAAAAATTATTCATCGAATTGCTCGTCATGGTAAAATGTTTGATGAATGGTGGATACTGAATCGTGGTGGTAATGTATTATTTTAATTTACATTTCAATTAACCTTTTTGCTTACGTCCTCTGTTTTTGCTTACGTCCATTGCTTTGCTTGTCGAAAATAAAAACTTAATATTGCATAGTGTGAATCCAGTTTGATTTGCGCGGTCATTCAAATTGTCCATCTTTACGTTTTCATAGGTAGATCCAGCAGAGGATATAACGAGCTATATTATTTAAATAATAAAAAATAAAAAATCTAAACGAGCTACATTATTTAGCGCATATTATTTGTCTCGAACTTTAAAGTATTCCATCGCTCAAAATCAAATATGATAAAGGAAAGAATATTTTAGGTAAGTTTCAAATAAATTTTAATAAAAATATCGTTGAACACTTTCAGACAGAGAAATAGGGCAGCGTAAACCACTTTGTACGTAGATTGTTTGCGAGACAAGAAATCACAAAGTCAAAACACGAAAAACTTAAGAGTGTAAACATTTGTAATTTGATATGCTACTTGCTAATAGGTTCTTTATTATTCCTACTAATGAAACTATATATACGTATCTTGACGAATGATTTAAGAATGATGTAAGAATGATTATGATGTAAGAGTGAAATTATGAAATTAATTTTCTTAGTATCGCCAATCATATCTTTATTCTTACAGTTAACTTTCGACTGCACAGTAATCATCTTCATTAATCTAAAATTACAACACTATATCTACAAAAAAATACAAAATATACAGAAATGAACATAAAAATTAGTTTGTGTTTATTTTCTGTAACTATTTTGTGCGTATTAATATTGAGGACTAAAAAATCCAACAAAATGTCACGAACACCATATATATTTAATGATTATAGTACTGAAACGTATTGAGAATATAATGTCATATATAATTTAAACTTGTATGTTGGGAGGATGTACATTTTAACTACGCAGTATAATTGATTGAAGAATGTAGGCTAAAACGAAGCGATTTAAGATCATTAATTTACGAAGAAAAAAAAAAGGAAACACACACACTCAACATTAATACTTCTGCCTTAACATTGTCTTAATTTCTAAAAACTTATACACAAAAACGAATAGCATACATCATTTACAAAGTCAATTATGAAGTTTTATATTTTCTAATACAAAACACTGACAATAAGAGACAACTTAATTTATCTACAATTATTGTTTTTAGTACTAGTGCTATCTTATCTAACTTAAACCAACCACTGAGATACCTTATTTCCATCGTCTTTATCATTATTGTTCATACTCGTAAGTTTTTCCTTAAAGAAGGAATGTATGTCAGATCCATCAGTTCTTGGAGGAATACTTAAATCGAATAAGAGATGTGTATTTCAAGGAAGATTTGGCATCCTAACTTTTGGCTAATATCCAAATGTCAGTGCACGAGCTGTCCGTAAATGTTGGCTTTCTTCGTTAATGAGGAAACCAATAACCATTCTTCTATATGCCTTTCAAGCCTATAATTCGTCAGCCCATAACTTCTCCGAAATATATTGCTTACTACAATTTTTTCAACAGTGTCTAAAGGCGGCTCCACACATTCGCTATTCGGCGAACTCTGAGCAACTGCTCGCCGAATAACAACTAGTGTGGATGGGTTGTTCGCTATTCGTCGTATCACGAACACCGGCGCTCGCCTTTTCCCGCAGCGTGTCGTTATTTTGAGGCACATCAAAGGAAGCCGAGCGTAGGCAAATATTCACGAATGACCTGTTCGTGGTACTGTCCATATATTCGTGCTTTTACGAATACCAAGGATCGCGAGTATACGAATAATACGCTTTCAAGTTATTTCGTGGAAGTAATCGCTGCAAAAACTAATTATTCGTAATTTTTCTCTTTATCGTACAAAGTAATAAGTATTTTTAGAATGATAAAATAGAAAAATTTGAAGTAATAAAGTAGTGATGGGGAAACTTCATTTATTATCCCCAACATGTTCATACGCAGTTTACAACTGCTTTTTTACTATAAAGTTTATCTGATGAAAGATTTAAACCGCAAACATTTTTATTCACTTTATTTTATTTTTATTAAGCGTCCTAAAGTTTCACAGTATTGAACGTGTATTGACGTTATTAGCATTATCTATTTTTGTAGTAGCATTAGCATATATTTCCAGTACACGAAATGTTCAGGAAATAAAAAAAATGTGAAAATAAAAAAAACGGGCAATAAATAATAAAAATATAACACTTAAATGTAATGAAAAATATTTGAATAAATAAATAGAGTGGGATGTTGTGGAGACATAAATTAAGATAGTTATATAATATTGATTCTTTTTGGGTGGATAAAACTATAATGATTATAAGGACCATAAATTCGAGATTACCGATTACCATAGCTAAATCCATATGGAATAAAAATTAATTTCGTTGATTGAATTAAGATTAGATAAGACCTATTTACTTTACTTAACAACATTTCACATGATACAACTACATACGCAGCAGAATGTGTCATTACTTCATATTCATTCTCCATAACTTCTGATCATTAACACGAATATTCGTCGTTCCCAGAGCGAGCACGTGCTCGGAAAATTGCTCATGTTTGGATCAGTGTGCTCGCCAATAGGTGATTACTCGGGAAATACCCCGAGCAAGTCGCTGTTGCTCGGAATTCGCTGTTCGGTTGCTCGGAGTTCGCCGAATAGCGAATGTGTGGAGCCGCCTTACGATGCATACGTTCCTTGATTCGTTATTTCTTCGTAGTTTTGAAGAGAAAGAAATCAATGATTCCCACAGAACCAGGAAATTGAACTTCGAAAAAATTCTTTCTTAGTCTGTGTGTTGTAAAATGTGGAGGCCCAATTCATGAAAGCGGAATCCCCAATATAGTTTTAAAAGTGTATGTCCTCGGAGAGTGTTTTCTACTTTTTTTCTTTTGTCTTTAGAAAAAGTATAAATTCCAAAATTGTATGTACATGTAAGCAACTAAATTCATTTTAACAATAATTCGCACTTGTTTCAACAATTAAATTTCGTGGTCAGAAAAGTGGCCTGTAACTATTGTTTTCCAGCTCAAAAAAGCTATTATATTCCCAAGGTACCGTCCTCGCAGTTACTATGTGGTTACCGAGGGTTGCTGAAACGCTGTAGTCCTCCTTCAATATCCTTCGTCTTTTAGCAATCGTAAAGAATGCCATCATACAATAGACCATTTGTACGTTGGTTGGTTGTACGGTGGACTTTCACAGAAACAGAGGACAGAAGAGAGAAACGTCCCGTTCTATGGAGGTGCAAGAAGCCATAAAAACGGTCCTGTAAAGAAGCTTGCTATAAAACTGAATCGAGCAATCGCGAACGAGCTGTAAAAAGTTATAGCAAAAAATTTGCTACATGCGGGGGACTTTGGTTATTGGACTGCCAGTCTAAAGGAAAAGGGTGACAAACCCTTGCGATGTTGATAAAAGAGAGAATACTGCGTCAGATAGAAAAACGACGGATTTCTGAAGGAGTTTTCTGATACGAAGTTATACAATAGGATTAACTTGAAATGAGATAAACATTACAGAAAAACATAGATGATGAGAAAGCTTCAAGATACTATAATGGAACTATCTGACAAAATGTACCCCACAAGTCCGCAGAAATAGTACGAGAATTTAATTACAACGTACGTTTTTGTGTGAGTATTTTTCGCGATTCAACACCATTTTTACCTCACGTTAATGGTCTACTCATAGTTTCTTCTGCATTATAAATGCATGTAGTTTTTATTTGTTCTTATATACAAGTAAATATTAAAATATGAACACCTAAAATATGTGACAGCAGTTCGTACGAACAATCATGAAGACAATTATCCTCCGCAATATAAACTTTGGCCAGGATTATATTAAATCCTTACTCAGCAGTTTGGACATGATAAAACTTCGTTCCTCAAATGTGAGATTTGAGCAGATAATCTGTGGAGACAAAAGTGCGAATGACGCCAGATAGTCGTAAACGTACTCCTTCCATGAGCAATACCACGCCAATACCTCTGCGTTTTACTTTAAAATGTAAAATACTTGAGAAGAAAAATTGAGAGATTAACTCGCCTAAAAGTATTTATCCTGCTTCACATCTTAAGATCTAATGAAGATATACAACTCAAGTGCAAAAGGACATCTGTAAAATTTTATTAAAAGTATTCTTCCTTTTTTTAAAGTTCTCAAAATTTACTGCCCGGAGAGTAGAGTGAGTTTCTGCAGTTTTTGTGGATTCTCTCAACGACAAATTTTAAGACAACCGTGATATTGCAGAGAAAATTTTTTTGTTGGGAATAAAAGTACCAAAGAGCTTCAACTGCATGACGTAAAAATAACAGTGTAGATCATGTACTAAACACAACAAAATTAATTGGAAACTTCAAGATATATTTCTTTCTCTCCCAGGGAATTCCACCTTAAAGTAGCACTGTTCGTGCAGGTGGAGGGGATTTGCTTGGGTCAATGAAGTTGAGGGCTATGCCGGCGGTAGTATAGCTACTGGCAGGGTCTCCCAAGCCGGACAGGTCTCAATAGAGGCTCCAGAAGAAGAGTGCGTTCTACAATGACCTTCCTTTCCTAATCCATCCTTCGATCCCTAACTTATCCTAACCCAACCCTAAGGTGTAAGGCCGATGAGATGCCGATGAGGCACATGAGAGATTTGCCGCAAAACGGAGCCCTGGGGAACCTGGCGACCTCCCTTTGTATAATAGCCTTACCTAGGCATGCGTGGATGTGCCTAGGTCGACAGTAGATCTCCCTAGCTTCTCGTGGGAATTCACATGAATTCTGCCAATCAAATAAAAATCGTAACAAACCGGAGAACTCCTCTGAGGCCTCCGAGGGAAATAATGGAGAGACGTCTGTGAGGGCCTCCTCTGAGGTCCACTCAGACTCAACCTCTTCAACGGAACCATATAACCTGCCGGTGGACCAAGGTGAACCTGGAGGAGAAGGACCGCAACCGCAGGCGTAGCCGTACTGGTAAGAAGTATAGACACAGGTAGGTTTTCAGCCACCCTGATACAGAAACCATGGGTCAGACAGGGCCATATCATGGGACTGAGATGTAAGGGACACACACTTTTCTGTGCTGGAGCAAGTGTCAAACCCAGAGCATGTTTACAGATCAAAGATATGAACGCTTGGGCAATACCAGGATCTGTTACTACGGACCTGTACGAGTAAGTTATGAAGAGGAGCAACAAGGCAAAGATCTTATTTTTTGCTGAGCTCACTTTCCTGGTTACTCTGACTCCCCACCCGCGGAAGAGTGCAGAAAACTGGTGGTATTTTGCAAAAACAAGGACCCAACCCGGTGGTGGTCGTGAAGAAAATGCGCATCACGGCATTTGGGAGCGTACAGATACCAATCGACGGGGCGAGGGTTTGATCGTAAACTTGTGTACGACTGTCTTAGAGATTATGAATATAGGAGACATACCGAACTTCGGCAAGAGCAGGAGTGATGAAGTCATAGAACTAACTCTGGGCTAAATCGTTTTTCAAATAAAGGGCTCGTTCAAGAGTGAATCTTATAAAAATACCAGACCGACCGACTGGGTCTCGTTCAGTGAGGACTTGACAAGGGAACTGGAGAATAGTGCTTTGTATAGGTATAGCAACAAAGAAGAGCTGGGGGTTACCTATGTGACCCAGACTTTAGTTACTTGTTATGAGATGAATTGCCCAGTCATGGAGAGGAAAATGTCAACAGGTATCTTTAGATAAAATCTCTACCTGGAATACTTTAGAAGGAGGACCCGAATGCTGCGGAATAGATACAGGACCCTAAGGGATCAGGTAAATAGGTACGCCTTTCAGGAGTCTCAGAGAGAATACAAGGCGGGAGCCAGGAAGGCTTCCAGTAAATCCTGAATGCAGTTCTGTGATGATATTCAGAACCAGCATGAAGCAGCTAGACTTATTAAGGACAATAAGGTCAGGCTCTGTACCTTGGAGGCACCCTCAGGAAATTTCACATCAACTGAGGAGGAAACTCTGAGCCTGTTGCTGCAAACTCACTTTCCTGGAGCAACAACCACTAATATTGATGTAAAATCAGATACCACATGTGCCAATACCAATTGCCCTGGGGACTTACATCTAGTAAGTTCGTGTTTCGCGAACACGGGGTCCCGATCTGGAACTGGCATTACTTGTGTAGCCTCCTTCCTTTCTCTTTCCTGACCTTCCTTGGTCACCTCCTGTTCTTTTCGATCCCGACGCTATTAGGGCTATGGTATCTTTCATTTTTCTCATTTTTGTCCCCCCTCATCTTTTGTCCTACCCCTCACTCTTTGTCCTCCCTCATTGTTTGTCCCCCCCTCATTTTTTATCCTCCCCTCATTTTTTTGTCCTCAATGTTTTGATGTATGTTTTGGTATGTTGTAATTCAGGAGGGTTTCTAGTGGGTATGATTGAGTCATTCGGCGAGTCCCACACGGGGGGAGAGTCATGTTGGCTCTCCCTAGTGCGCAACTGCATTTTACCTACCTGTATAAGTTTTTAGGGCCCCAATTTCGACGAGCCGTACAGCCCCGCAAAAAACCAATTGCTTTGGTAGACGCCTTCTTGATATGTTCCCGAAAACTCAATTTCTTGTCTATCCATATGCCGAAGTAACGAAGGATTTCGTGGAACTTGAAGGAATGTCTCTCAATTTTTTGAAGACTGGGTAGGTCTCTTAGTGATTAATACCGTTTCTGTTTTGTAATAAGCGAGTTTAAGACCTCTATTCTTCATCCACAAGGCAATTGTTTCCAAGGCTTCGTTACATTTACATTCCAATTCTTCCGTGGTATTTTCAACTGATATCATGGCTGCATCATCGGCGTAACCCGCAATCTTTGCTCCTTCTGGAAGACGTAAACGTTGGAGGTCAACGTACTTACTATTCGATATTGAGCCTCCTTGGACGGATCCTTGCCCATTTCCGGATGATAGCTCTATGGTTGCTGTTCCATTGTCTATTTGTACCAGGAGGCATCTTTCCTCCAAGTAACTACTTTCAAATCGCAGTAAATACACGGAATATGTCCTTCAAGTGAGCGATAGATGTCTTCCCAGTTTGCTGAATTAAACGCGTTTCTTACATCTAGAGTGATCTATTCAAAACAACCGCCAGGGCTAGGTGGCAATTTAGATGCCTTATTAACTTCCAATTGGACCTGGTGAACTGCATTCATAGTTGACTATCCTTTCCTGATGCCAAACTTCTTGTCAGAAAGACCTTCATTTTCATCAAAGCATGATCCTATTCTCTTCAGTATCAATCTTTCATACAGTTTTATTGTGCTATCAAGCATTTCCAGAGGTCTGTAAGCAGATGGGCCTTTTGGATCCTGTCCTTACCCTTTTGGCATAAGGGTGCAAATCACGGTGCAATTCATCTCTACCCTTATCTTCTTTATGCCACTACAAATATACCCCTAACGTCCTCTTAAAACGAATAATCAGACTCTAAAAATTACTGACGATTCACTCTGTCACTAATTTTCAACACGTTTCACCTTATCCTTCCAAACCATTCGTTATTTATCTAATTTATTTAAGGTAAATGTCATTTTATTTTAGAGCTGAAACAGTATTTCTTTTATATTTTATTTTGTCAGTTTGTATGAAACGAGCTCACGTTTGAAACACATTAACCACATTAAATTTATTATAAGATGCGCATAAAATAAAGAAACTGATCAGCTCCTTTCACATGTCAATAATATTGAGAGTTTTAAGCTCGACATTAATGCCTTGGGTTATAGATCAATATATTTGATCAATTTTCACATTATACCAAATTAATTGACTAAAAAATCGAACATGAAATTATCTTACATACTTGGTTGTCCGAGACAAACTGCGTCTCAGTAGACAGTTTCAGGGCAATGTAAGAGTCGAACAGACCTATTTTTCTATCGTATTCTGCAAAACGTAAGGTCGAAACGTTAGTAGTTCTGTGTACTGAGTCGCGGTCTGTCCAACACAACCAAATAACGAGTAGGAGGGTATTATGGCCCATCCTCACCATTAGCAGTGAATACTATACCCGGATATTGACCGATGTCGGTCACATTCACTCCAGCAAGCGGACATGAGGAATAACATTTGAGAAACCCATGAGTACTCTCATGGACACTCATTAAACAATATGTTATATATTGATGTAGTCATCGTATTGAGGTAGCTCGGTAAGTCTCAATATATATCTCAAGTAAATTAAAATAATCTCTCATTAATCCTGCAGTTTCCTAATTGTATTTTATCGTTGAATAGACTGAAGGTGTTGGTCTTTGCATAGAGTTGACCAAAGAAATTGAAAACGTTTTCTTTCAAAATGTTTTAAAAATAGTTTTGATGGCCCGTATAAGCAATAGTAACGACATGTAGGAAAAGTAATTTTTTGTTCGATGACATTATAGGACGTTTAGTTTGAGGTTGAAGGACGTGCACACTTAAAATTTGTGTCCTTTCTTTCTATTCTTTAATTTGCAACACTGATAATTGAAAGAGGGTAGATTATCAACCTTTTACTACTGTTTATTCATCTGAATCATTAAATCTGAAAACAATTTACTCCTTACTCTCCTTTGTATCGTTTCTTCTTTGTTCAATAAAATATCTGTAATGTTGAGAATAAAATTAGGTGGCCCAGAAATCGAGAGGTGGTAATATGGCCCAGAAGGGTTTGGAAAATTAATATTCTCATTCCGAAAAATGATTCTAAAAGTAATGGCAGATTTTTCTTCTTCAACTTGGTAGTCTAGCACGTATCCTTTTATTTACTCTTTTTATTATGAAAATAAAACATACTGAAAAATTTTAAGTTTCCTTAGTAAGAGTCTACCGTCCCCCTAATCTTGCGGATTAATATCTGCACTCACCACGGTTCATCATTACGTTAGTGGTAATTTAGGAAACCGAATGATGTAACTCATTTAGGGTTAAATAGTGGACAATTTTCATAAGGAAAATAGACGCATAAAGTCAGGGTACCGCCGATACAGACCGCTTTCCTCCAAGAGATGATGTATTCCAGAAGCCACACCTACTTCGTATTCATAACTCGATATATTGGTTGACGCGATGCGCCTCCACTCTATACAATAAAGACGTCTATCACGTTCTTACGAGAGTAGTTGAAACGAACATACCAACACCAATGAACGCTATGAACGGGTTATCTGCACAGGCCAGACTACTGCAAATGGCGCACACCCACGCATAAACTCTTTGCTCGATCGTAAAGTGTTCTTTTCTTTCGTCGTATGAAATGCAAGAATTTGCTGCAAAAATGCACACGTTACCCGAGTGTTTTAAGGATTTGGGGGGAGCTTAAATCTATTTATTGAAGGTTTTATGTGCAGAGCTGGGTTTACGAGGAATAGTAGTCAGAACAGTCTTATATAATGTCTTCCCTTTGATCGGTTAAGCTGATGTAAGGAGCAAATAATATAAGGAAGAGAATAATAAATGAGATTAAAATGATAAGTCAGCTCCATTAAACAACAAATTAAGCTTAAACGTTGCATAAAAATGTTTTATATTTATTTAAAACAATTCTTATCCATTTTCTTGGTTACATAACCAAAACAATGACAATGATTTCATTAAATTTAACTCGTAGAGGTTTCCCCGTTGTAAACAACTTATCCGACATTCGAGTACGGAATCTTGGTTTCCACATCTAACCTACTCAACTACTAAGTCAGTTAAACAATATTTACCCTATCTTAAATAATATTAACGAGAGATCAGACACCATTAAAATAAAGATTTTGAACTCAACTGAACTTTCAGGGCAGCTACCACAAATGTTTCCGAAGAAAACCTCAAGCTCTTGTAAGGAGTTGGACCTTACGAAAACCATACATGTAATCATCTGAGCGATAGCATTAGTTTGAAGATAGTAGATGATGGATGCACCTGCTCCTTGACAGGAGCAAACAACGTACAAAAAGGCGTAATGTAAATGAATAGAATTCCATTGAACTAGCTGAGTACCCGCAACCTTAATTGCATGAATTCTGTAACATGTAACCGAATGATGTAACTCATTTAGGGTTAAATAGTGGACAATTTTCATAAGGTAAATAGACGCATAAAGTCAGGGTACCGCCGATACAGACCTTCTGGGGTAATTCCGTTCACAGTATTCAAACTTTCAGAATTCACAAGAGGATAGTTCGGATAACTTGTAATCTCACCCCCGAAACTCTTGTAAACCTTTATTCAAGGAATTAAATATCTTAACACTTCTCTGTATTTATATTTATGAAACGGTCTTGTTTGTTAAGACCGAATTACTGAAGTGCCACCCTTTCTTTATACGAAACAGTCTCGTTCACGAACACAATACTCGCAATAGTAGTAATATTCATCGCCCTAGAGTGTCAACCACTCTTTGCCAAAAAAGACCTTATCATTCGGGAATCGTTCTATATAATTCCCTGCCCAAGAATATAAAAGATATTATGAAATTGAATATCTTCAAATCAGCGGTTAAAAACTACCTCCTTCACCAGTGCTTCTACACTGTAAAAGAATTTATTGATTTTAATAAAAGTTAAATTCGTCTTGTACTTTAACACGTCATTGCTGTAATACTTTTTAAATAACTTATAACAATTTCAAAAAATATTTTCATGAATGATTGTGTTGTCTCATGACTCACATTAATTTAGTTTTATGTGTACTCAACTTTGGCACGGTTGTGTACATAAATTCTGTAGCCCCATCCTGGCCCGGATTTTGCTCCGGTGTTTCTTCGGGTAGAGGTGGATTTCTTATACAGGTTGTCTAAGCTTTATCTAGGGACGTGTTTATTGTAACAATAAATCGTGAATTTAGTGTTTTTTCAACTCTTATGATTTTTAAAAACTATACTCAGAATAATCTATAGTTCGATAATAATAATAATGTGTACATATAAAGTTTATGCGTTAAATTACAAACATATTGACATTTTATTAGTATTATAACTTGCAGCTAACTTTTCATCTTATCTAGGAACTTTTGCTGAAATGTTTGAATCCGCCTCTGCGTTAGGACCGTTGATCGGAATTGATGGGATGGTCCCTTGCTTGCTTCCGGAGAGTAAATTAGTTTATTGTCCTCCACGGGGTCATACGCAGTTTGTCCTGTTTTTTGACAATNTTTGACAATAAATTTATTATTTATATTATAACATGTGTCCAATTTTATTTTTCTCTCGTACCCTCATTGGTATTCATTGAGAATGTAATCCATTAATGTTGGAAGTTATATTAGAATTGGTGTGTATTCTCAATCCTTTATTTTTACTGACGTAATTCAATTTCCCAATTCACATCCTTAGAGATGAAATTTTGTAAAATCCTTACTTAGCGGACAGTTTTGAAAATTGTTTGTGTCACATCCTTCTCAACCCTCTAGGGGTGTTGTGTATTTCATGTGGTCTGAAGAGTACATAATGTCAAAGGAGAGACGAATATTCATTTCAGAGTACACAATAACCAATGACTCGACCCTAATATCGGTCTTTTTACGTTATATTTACGTCTCAGCCTTTCCACCCTCAGCTCTACGTATACAGTAATCCTATTTGATCTAATCTTGAACATAACGACATTGCTAGTTGAAACATCTCGTCAACCCTAAAAATGTGTATCGAGATACATTTTAATTTTTTCAGTATTAATTTTCAATTATTTTTATCCATGAACCCGCCCCCTCTCCACACACACTCCTAAGGGTACCAGTGGTGTGTTTGTTTCATGAGAGTTGAGTTCAGACTTTCACGAAATCGGGATTTCACGATATACTCAGCGATGCCGAATTTAATGAACCCGTCACTGGTATGCCATGTTCGATATTTTTTTCAGGGTATCTTCTCTAGGGGTACTGGAGTTTATTCAGGCTTTTTGATGGCTTTGACGTCTTCAAGAATGTCGCTATTAGTTTCAGCGGATCCGAAAACTACGATCTCAACTCTAATACCGGTCGTTTTCGATTAACGTTGACGAGCCCCAAGAAGAAACAAAACAAAAACGTTTTCGATTATTTTTACATTATGCTTCTTCTCACCCTCAACACAAAGGGTATTTATTCCTTATGATCGTGTACTTATCTGGCAATGAGGGTGTCACTTCAATTCAGCGGTTTCAAAAATGATTTATTTCACACCAGTATCGGTAGTTCTTTAATTATGTTTTCCTTTCTTCTTCCCCACCCCTACCCTAGGGATGCTAGGGGTATATTATCTGCAATGTGGATTGATAGTTAACTTAGAAAGAATCTGATACGTCCTTATCCATCTCGACATCACCCAGTATTATGGATTCGAATCTAATAAGGCATTATTCCATTATTTTTTCATGTCATCCCCTTCTCACCCCCTCCCTAGGACCACAAGGGGTGTCTTACTCCCATAATGCTTGTTGTCATATAGTCAGTCATTAGTGTATAAAGTTTGGTTGAAATTGCTCCCGGTATTCCAGAGTTATGTTGGGATACATACATAAAACCTTCCATCCCCCATTTCACCCTTTTAGGGATGGATTTTCGTAAAAAAAAGGCTACTCTTTTGTGGTTACTCAG
>NNCF01128919.1:159949-200138 GCA_002313205.1 Laupala kohalensis | reverse complement strand
CAAAAAAAAAAAAAATTCCTCAATACTCAGGTACGTAATTTTGTCGGTTTGCTCACTCTGTATTTGTTTTCTTTTATTCATTTTTCATTGTTCTTTCCTTCTTTATTTCAACAACAACCAAAATTACACTTCTTTCGATACTATATACTTTCATATTGTTTCTATTTTTATTATTGTAATTTTATGTACACTTATATTTTTCAGTGTATGTTACTGACGATGGCTGCTATGCAGCCGAAAAAGCTTTATACCAACAAAGCAGTGAGCAACATAGAAACGCCTTTCAATTTATCATGACATGATCAATCGTCTGGATTATCAATTTTTATTTGGTTTTCGTCTGTCAAATATAATTGCCGAGGTCTTTTCTGTCGAGAAAGGTAGCATATTTCCATCAGTCCATGTTGTGGCGTCGGGTAGACATTTGTCGAGGATTCTTAGTTTTTGTTTTACAGTCTTTCCTCATGCTAATATTGCAACTTCTTCAGTAAAGAAATGTCTCGTGAGTTTAGTGGCCCGGTACAGTAGATCGTTGATAAATAGGGAAAGATCGTTGATAAGAGAGGAGAAAGAATGGCTCCTTGAGGCACACTTCTCGTGATCGGTCTAGTTGTAGAACGGGAGGACTGAATTTAGATAGAAAGTTGATAAGAAAGAGTTGATAATTTTAATACGACAGAGGAGAAGGTGTAGGGTAGNACTGAATTTAGATAGAAAGTTGATAAGAAAGAGTTGATAATTTTAATACGACAGAGGAGAAGGTGTAGGGTAGTTTATCAAGAAGAATATCGTGTGGGACTGTGTCAAAAGCTTGAATAATATCAAGAAAAATGACTGGTACATGTCTGAGAAGAAGGTTATAATGACCTTGAAGTTGGCAAGCCCTGAAGCCCCAAGGGGAAAAAACATGTATATGAAAGTTCAGCTCCACAGTAATTTGTTGTAATAAATTTACAGCGAGTAGGGAGTCTTAATGGTAGGGATGGAAGGTAAACTGACCTTTTCCAATAATTTTGTTGTTGTTTATTGTCGGTAGAGTGCGTCGTATTATTAATTGTTCGAGTATTTGTCCTGGTAGTGGAAAGAAAACTTACTGGTAACTATTTATTTCGTCTTTTGGTTTAGTCGGTTTGAGAAGCATTTTAATTTTAGCCTCCTCCCATAGAGTCGGGAACTAAGTAGTTTATAGACAGCAGTTGTATATGTAAATGATTCAACTTTTCGTTCTCTCAGGTACATTTTTCAGAATGGTTGCCGTCTTTCTGTCTTTACCCGGGGCTTCTTTGGCGTCAAGGTTTCTTTTAATTCTTCGTTTGTCACGCGATCTAGATAAATGTTCATTACAATTGGTGTGTTTTTTTTTGCGTTCGTCAGTGAATCGGTCCTGTAATACCAATTTTTGTAATATTTCTTTAAGACAGTTGTTATTTGTTGTGTTTCCATTTGTTGTAGTGGTTTTGAGTTTAGTTCTGAGCGCTCTCTGTAGTTTGTGGCATATTTTCGCAGGTTTTTCGTTGGATAATTTTTCTATTGTTTCGTTCATTTTCATGAGTAGTAGTCTACTAGTTTCTGCCGTACTTTGGCTTCTTCTTGTTCTAGTTGTCATCGAAGGAGGGGGGAACGATATCACTGCCGGAGGAGACGCGTTTTAAAATTCATCTCGTATGTCCAGTAGCAGTTTTGTTACACCTGTCTGTATGGCATGAGTTTTAATTAGAGTACATTCTTTGTTAGTTGCATTGATTATATTTGTTAGTTTTGTTCGTAGTCAATGTCATGTGAATTTTCCAGTATATTGATTGGCGTTGAAGGCGTTGTGTCAGACAACTTTTCTTTTACTGCGATCCAGTCTATGGTCGGAGTAATGTAGGGAGGCAACATCTGTTTGATGTTTCCTAATATTCAAGGCTTCTAGCCCTTATGGCTTTTATATATGTCAATGGTTACATGTCGTGAGGTGCATTAAAAAACGTATATGTGGACTATCGGCATATGGGTGGAGAATAAAACAGAGAAAGATGAGAATATTGAAGATTACTATAAAAACGGGAAGAATCCTGCCAGATATTACTGAGATATGGGTAACACTATGCCAAAGAAGAAATGCAATGATGGCATATGGGTGATATAAGAAAATAATCATATGAAAATAAGTATTGTAGGATCATACAAGTTAGGTGAGACATAGATACATTTGCTACACGCAGCTTTTCTTGTAAAAAGAACTTGAGAGTGACAATGAGTAAAAACAGGTATATTTATGTACTTCATTAGGAACGTATAAACCAATCGAAAACCGAAGGAATCTTACAATTTTGTAGTGATGAAAACCGCACATTAAGCAGAAGTACCCGCGACTTCCAGTGAGGGTTCGTTGAACAACCTTCGGTTGGCGCTCTCTGAAGTATGTGTGCGTACTTCATAGTGTAAATAGCGACTTTTGCCCCTAGTTCGGAACGAGTAGGGGGATCAACTTGAAATTACTATCCAAGGTCAAGGGGCACAAGAGAGACGACTAATGTAATTTTTAATACAAACGAGGTACATAAAAAGAAAATAAGGCAGAATAGAATGTTAAAGGGAAAAGTTAATATAAATGAAATTGCTATAACTCGAAAACTGTAAGTAAAAGACAGAGAGTGTTACTCGTAAATTACTGCATGGAAAATCAAGGGACAAAGACGGAATATAAAAAAATTTACTACTTCAAACCATGTGACAGAAGAAAAGATGTAAGTGTAAAAAAACACACATGTTCGGAACGTACCAGGTAGGACATAATAATGGAACTAGAAAGAGGTGTACAAAAGGCTAAAGAAAATTTTGATAAAATAGACACGTTAAATCGATCAGAAAATGGATACTCCGGGGCAGGAGACGGAAATGGAGGTAGGTGGAGGAAGTTATGAGTCAATGGGTGAGGGGTTGAGGGATGACACGCACTCACCGGGGATGAGTAGCATGTCTAGTGGACTAAGTGAGGTAAGGGAAATAGAAGGAAAAGGGAATAGCACTGCGTACTAGAAAGAGAACTGAAGCAAGAAAGGAAAACGATGGAAATAATATAAAGAGGAAAAACGACTTCATAAAAAGGTATGACAAACTAAAGGGGTTTTTCAAAATTGTTAAATTTAGGAATGTATTGGACTATTGGAGGATCAAATACGAAATAGGGTGAATACGTTATGGCAGATGTTGAAAATCGAGCGGGAAAAAAATAAACCTTTATAGGGGAAGCTAAAGAAGGTGTGGGAGATTTGATGGATAGGTTAGACAGGACAGCTATAGAATGATACAGCAAACTGGAAGAATGGATGCACCAGGAGTAGAGGAAATGATAGTAAATGCAGTACATGTACGGTGTAATTAGATACATAAAAGGATGAAGGGAAAGCTGCAGAAATTTGGAAGTAGCAGGGCGTACGAAGAGGATGGAATTAAGGAATACATGCAACGTATAGAAGATACATTGAAATGCCAGAATAAGAAAGAATTAGGGGAGGAAGAACTAGAGTGAGTAGGTCGGGGGAAAGGACATAAAGAACTATGAAAGAAAAATAAAGAAGAGATGAACAATGTGCTTTCGCAATTGAAAAATGTGAAACAACGGAGGAGGTTGTGATAAAGATAATGTAGGAAGTGCAACAAGCAGTAGAAAGAATGGGGACAGGAGTAGAAAATCAAGTAAGTTATGCGTGGGTAGCAGCGAGGACAGTGACAGTCAGTGAGGAAGTGACGATAATAGTTGAGAAAAGGAAATATATATATATATATATATATATATATATATATATATATATATATATATATATATATANAAATATATATATATATATATATATATATAAGGAAAAACAGGAATTTACATGTTTTGAACAGTTGGGCTACGAGGCGGGGAAGCTTATTACGTTTACCAAGCGCAGAGGATGTGCTTATTCTATGGGAGGTACTAGACGGGAGTCTTACACCATGAGTAAGTAAAGAGGATGCGGAAGAGTACTTTATACAACGGATAAAAGAGGATCTACTAAGGGAGGTAGACAAGACAGTGGAAATAAAGGTACAAATGCGATTTGGGCGGAAATAGAGTATTCTAGAGAATTAAATAGAGGTGGACAGGCAAACAGCGCAGCAACTGTTGCAAGAGAAAAGAGTATATTTTGATTTTTCTTCATATAGGGTAGATGAATATGTTGAGCCGATACGGTGCTACAAATGTCAACGGTATGGCCATTTGACGAAAGATAGGAACTGGGGAGGACAGAAGCACAGATTTGAAAAAATGTACAGAGAAAGAGAGGCCACCGAAATGTGTGAACTCTGATGAGAAAGCGGACTTAACGCGAAAGATACAATTTGGGGAAAATATGAGCCGAAGAGGGAAATTTTGCGAAAACAAACACTTGATAATGGTTATTAAAGTATTACAATTAAATATTCAAATAAAGCGGGAACGAGAGAAATGGAAGAGAATGTACAAAGAAACAAGATACACATATGTGCCTCACAGGAGCCTTATATGTGACGTAGACAGGTTACTGGATTGCCACGCGATTATCGGGAGATGCATGACAAAGAATTTAAAGCGGCATCTGTTATAAAGAATAATACATTGAGATTTTACGTTTAGAGGAATTTTGTAATTACTATACCATAACCGTGATGCAGGGAATGGATGGAATAACATTGTTTTTAGTGAATGATAGTGTACAATACATGAAGAGGGTGCGAAAAGCGTTTGACATGGTAGAGATGATAGGACAGCGCTGTGTGAAACAATATGTGGTACTCTGTAAGGACTGAAATGTTTGCTTTCCAATGTAGGGGATAAAATTCTGAATGAAAGAGGAAAAATGTTGGAAAAGGTAATAATGAGAAAGCAATCGACATTATGTAATACGTATGGAAAGGTAACATTGAAACCTTAAATGGAAGCTCAATAATGGACATAATGATGGCAAATAAAGAGAAATATGTGGAGGTGAGAGAATGGGGAGTGTATCGAAAGATAGAAATTGACCATAGGCGTATAACGTATAGTATCAACGAAATGGAAGGGTCGGAGTACGTTGACGAAAAGTTGAACCACAGAAGAGTAGATTGGGAAAGTTATCATACAGAGAACAAGGAAGGTGAACAGATATAGTACAAGATGCGAAGAAGGACATAGATGACAGAGTGGATGACATACAATTTGATATGCTGCAGAGTGTGGAAACATGTTGTCGAAAGAAGTGTGATGATTATCGGATAGGATAATGCTGGAATGATTTAGAATAAAAGCGTAGAATAAGCAACCTGCGAGGAAAGGGTCAGAGAGATCATAGACAGGAAGAACTGAGACGAAAATAGGAGATGGAATGTAAGTTGATGAAGAAGAAATGAAAGCAGAAAAGAAAGAAGAAAGTTGGGACGGTATTTGGAGGAAAAAATGAGGACGAATGTGTGGGCGACACCATATTTAATAGGACGTGACAAACTGAAAGGACGGAATATGTGGAATCATGTAATACAACATCAATATAAACAATGTAACAGGACAGACGAGATTGATGGAAAGGTGAAAAGACACCGGGAAACAGTTATGAAGACGTTGCTGGTAGAGGGTCAGACTACAAGAAGTGGACTACGACAACGTAACCGAGGTAGAGAAATTGTTAAATAAAACAGAACTGAAGGGAATAATTATGCAACCGAAGAAAAATAAAAATGGAGGATTTGATAACATCTCAAATGAAGTAGCACACGCAGAGCAGGTATATACAAGGCGTGGTAAAGTTGTATGATGCATGCTACTCCTATGGGTATTATACGAAAGCCTGGAAGGTAGATGTTGTGCAGACAAATTTGGTCTTACCTGCACATGGAATGATTGCAGTGAAAATACAGAGTGAAGAAGGATGAGGATCAAGATGAATATTGATTGCCAACAAGAACAAACAGTTTAATGAAACCATGAATAATGCCATGAAAGTAATGAAAAATAATGATAAAATACTGGGTTTCCAAGGATGAGATTAACTTGGAAAATCAGCTTAGATGATGTTGAAGGTAGAGTTGGATCGGTGTGTTGATTCGAAATCCAAGGTTTGAAGATCGATGTTCATGGGGACGAAAGTGCCTTCTGTAGCGTAGTAGTGGAGGGTTGAACGGGGGAAAATGTCGGCTAACATGCCGACCCATGATAGAAGTGATGTGAAGCGAGATGCGTCCTCTTGCAAGATTGTGGAGCGAAGTAGGTTTGAATATCCAGTTGACTGCTAGCGAGAGAGTGGCCATCCGACCGTCCTCGCGACAAGCGAACACATGGCCAGGCTCGTTGTGCGTAGAGTCGTTGGCACCGCGAGTGAGAGTTGGCGCCAATCGCAAGGCCGGACGTCATGACGGTTGGTTGATTTTGACGGGAAGCATAGCCTCGTGGTGCGAGAAAAGATTAATATGAGGCGTGGTTAACCATAGCAGTTTAGTGATTGTGATATGACACTCATTTAACACAGAGTTTATGGTTGATAGATGCTTTACTCGTCCATTCACATAACACCACAAAAAATGTCTGAACAGATGTATTGTGGTTGTTTTTAAAATAACGAGATAGAGATTAAAACACAAAGTACGTCATACAGGCCAATAACATTGCTGCCAGGACTGGAAATGATATTGGGTAGTACTGTAGGGAAGAAGGTACAGGCAATGCAGGTATAAAATAACTTTAGTAAATGGCAGTGTATAAACAAATTTGTCGCTTTCACAAATGAGTGTGCCAAAAGAATAGATTCTGCTCGAAGGACCAAAAATGTGCGAACAATTTTATCCCGTAGAAAAAAATAGCTGCACATTTATATCCGGTTGACAGGACCGAAAATGTATTATCAAATTTGTGTCTCGTAGAATAAATACATGAAAGGATATGCAGACAATTTGCTTGCTTTATCTGCACATTGGGCTCGAAGAATTAACTGTTATGTCAGCAATGAATGATGAAAGGATGAAGGTGTAAGATGAGTAGTGATTGCCAGCAAATAACAGTTTAATAAAACATGCTATGAAAGTAATGAATAAAAATGATACATTACTGATTTTCCAAGATAGATTGTGATGAGATGATCCTGGAAAGCCAGCCGAGATGACGTAGTTGAAGTCAAGTCGGAGAACGAAGAGAATGAATACCCAATACTTGAGTGCTCCTCGCAACGAGCCGACATGGTGCGGCTAGTGATGAATGGCGGCGAGTGAGCCATTTTGCTTAGCTCGCCGGGTTGATGATGCGTTGATGGCGTGATGAGTGACCAATGAGTGACCAGAGAGGGAGCCTAGCGAGACGAATGTGCCCCTCCAGTAATGTAAAAGATTGCTCCGGTAAAGTGTCTGGTTAGAGGGCTGCTCTGCCACCCGAGACTNCTCTGCCACCTGAGAGCGAGTGGTGACTCCTCTGCCACCTGAGAGCGAGTGATCGTCTCGCCGTCTGTCGAGCAGAGCCAGCACATGGCCTGGCGGACGGTGCATAAACACGCGCTGTAGCGCGAGTGAAGCGCCAATGGCCAGGCATGACGTCATGACGTTTGCATGACATCTGGCGGGAAGCGCCGCCAGAGTATTCGAGAAATGAGACTTCGGTGTTCACAGATGCTCATAATGTATGATATTTCAGTTTCGCACAAAGTCTTTGAGTTCAGAAATGACTCACTTGTCTCCATAATATTACACCAAAAATGTCTGAACAGGCAGTATGGATTTGTTAAAGGCAAAGGGACAGTGGATGCTCACCAGGATATGAATATAAGAGAAGAATGCGTTTAGCGATATGAAGAACAGTAGTTACTTAATGCAAAACAGCAGGAAAGGTGATTGGAATGCGGGTGAAAAGAAATAGAGAACAAATTAGAAAATTGGCGGTTGAAATTCAAAACAGAAATAAAGTATTGGGGAATAATATTGGATGAAACGTTGATATTTGCTACGCGGATAGAGAACATCTGTGGAAAGACAAATAATTATAACTTAATATGGTTGGGAATAGATAAATACGCAATTGGGAAGCGAGAAATAAGACGGTTATATAAAGGAGTTTTGCAACCAATCATAGTACATTTTGCAAGCATTTGGTGGAAGAAAGTAAACCATAGTCATATGCAATGAATGTCTGAAGGTCTACATAGGTGCACTAGCGTGCTGCCTGCAGAACTATTTCCACGAAATTTTTGCAAGTGGTTCTAGGGATAACGCCAATGGATCTGGCGGTGGAGAAAATCGCGCTACGGTACAAGGTGTGGCGAGGAAGAAAAGTAAGAATAGACACATAGAAATATCCCGGACAGACAAGAATTGGAGAAAAGAAATTACCAACACATTGATGAGTTGCTAGCAAATACGGTGGGAAAAGGCAACTGAGGGAAGGAGACTGTACAAAATTTATAAAAGACATAAAATATGCAGAACGAATACAAGGTTTAACCCAAGTGCAGCATATTTTGCTAATTCTAACGGAGCATGAGAATATCGGTGTCTACCTAGCAAAATGCATTTAAGACAGACGAAGAAATGTTGCTGTAAGAAAGGAGGTTGTGGACCATGTATTACACGATTGTAGGCACAACGGGGAAGAAAGCGCGTTGTGGATAAAACGAATCTGAATGGATGAAAATAGAATAGCACGAGATTGGGCGGAATACATCACAGATGAAAGAGTTTACAATATAATGGAAGAGTATGCAGGAAGAGTAATGTTTATGAGGAAAGTGGCCACGATGCGTTGAAATAGTTAGTGCGAGAACAATAATAACATAAATTTAGTGTATGCAGACACAGGCGAATGTTTAAGGAAATTATCCCCTCATAATAGTCAAAAGGCAAAGGAACAGGGTTTTGTATAATAAATTAAATAAATGAAAAAAGGAATTGCGGTTCCTGATGTAAACATAATGAGGTATTGTTCACTTAGCCTGCGCGGTTCTGATTTTGGCGTCGTCGACGAGGAGTATGCCTCGTATGTCTGGTCGGTGTTTTATTCCTTTAGGTGATCTTGTTGGAGTGTTGAGGGATTTAATTTAATTTGGTCACAGGATTTTTCGGTAAAAATGTTTTCAATTTTTGATCGTTGTTATTTGTTGCTGTGCAACCCCAGTCAGTATTCTTGGCGCTAAGGTCATCTGCCAATGCATTATGTTTCCCTAACGTCGTCACGTTCTTTTTATGTCGGCGTGTCTTAGTATCATGTACTGTAATATCGTAAGTTTCTCTTGTTTTTTTTCATTTCAAATGGACTTTATTAGACATATTTCTTATACTTATATACAAACAAACATATTGCAAAAAATATTGGCGCGACTGAGGACTCATGCACCTATGTTTAAACCCGAGGATGTCGAGGGTTGTGCATACTGTACCCTAGTATTCGCTCTCAACGAATGTTCTAGTTGCTTGATGCTAGGTATTTACGTTTTACGAAAAAAAGAAATAAAAATGCAACTAGAAGAATGAAATCAGGCGGAATAATGCAACTAGAATATTCATTGAGCACCGTTGGGAACAACGGAAAACCAACGGTCAGGATAAGCAAGTACAATACATATGTTACAAGTAAGTATGTTTAGGTAATAGTAATAAAATTAACTATACAGTAATACTTCAGAAAATTAAAAGCAATAATGATAATAATTAGTAAATAATAAGTTAAGAAATACGAGTCATCTTCTTGTCTTTTCCTTCATTCTTTCTCCTTCCTTTTTGAACTTTCAAGTAACCTGAAACACATTTAAGAAGTGGCGAAAAAGTCACATTCATGTAAAATTTTGAAAATCTTTGTTTCTCTTTTCCCCTTGACAATACTAAAAACCTGCTCAGGAGTTACACTACCGTTGATCTGTTATACCTAATAATTTCTATTGACAAATCAATATTTCTCGTTCGTACGCTTAAGTCCCCTTCGGAAAGCCATTGGCTTCGATTGCGTTCGGTTTTGGTGTAAAACAATAAAATGTGAATCCATTCATCCTCTTCTGCGCAGAGTGGACAAGTGTTATTTAACTCGCCTCGTAGTTTTCGGATTTTCCAACCTCCCAACCTAAACCATGCATACCCTGCTCTATCTGATTTATTTACCCAATCAATATTTGGTTTTCGTCCCCATTTCCTAGCAAGCACAGTTTGTACATTAAGAGAACGCTTCTCTAATCTATCGAGTACTAATTCCATCTTAGCTAGTTTCCGGAGTTCTGTTTTGATTCTTTCTAAAATATTTGCATAATTGTATTCATTTACGTCATTGTGCCAGAAGTCCCGAAGTCCTAATTTATTTTATATATNAAATAAATTTAATTTTTGTGTACCATCCGACATCTCTATTGTTTTTGTATAATTTCATTCTTGTTGCCACTTTCGATGAGAAGCCAATATTTTAGTGATTTTAATTTTAAGATACCGTTTAGTGAATATTCTTCGAATTCCCACAGAATCCCGCTGTTAGCTGTGCATTTAGCAACTCCTAGAAAGTGTTTCAGATAACCGGTCTTGAGGGAGGCAATTATCTCCTGTTCCCTATAATTCTGCTTCGTATGCTATTATGGTTACTAATGTTGAATTAAACATTTTATCCGATATCTTTGGGGCAATTTCAGGGACTCTAATGTAACAATTTTTTATTTCATTAAGCGCAAACATACCTTTTCTTTTAGTTATTTCTTTGTGTCTACTCCAACTCAGATTCATTGACAGCTGTACACCTAAGTATGTAAACTCTTTAACAATATCTAAGGTGATACCATTGAATATCCATTTTTCTTCTTTGCTTAATACCCACCCGTTTTTAATATAATTATTTTTGTCTTTTTAACATTTAATTTTATATTTCTATCGTTGGAAATCTTACCTAGGGCATCTAACCGTCTTTGTAGTTCCACTACGGATTTAGAGAGGATGACCAAGTCATCCGCAAATAATAGTGCCGGTATAGACCTTCCAGAGTATGTTACAATAGGCATCTCCGTCTGCGCGATATTCAAATATACAATAACATCGTCAACGAACAGGATAAATAGCAGCGGAGAGAGGACGCATCCTTGCTTCACATCAATGTTTACAGGGAAAACTTTTGTTGTAGAATGGCTGTCGATTTTAACATATGCACTGTCTCCGTGATAAATTGTCTTTAGTATGTTGCTGAATTTTTGTGACATTCCTATTTTCTAAAGAAGTTCTCTATCTACTGTATCGGAAACTTTCTCGAAATCTATAAATGCACAAAACAATCTCCCTCTTTTTGATGAGGTGGCAGTTCCCGCCAGAGAGTTTATTATAAATATGTTATAATTATTTCGAAAGCCCGCTTGGAATGGTGATAATTTTTTATTTAGTTCAACCCAGTTTTTTGAGACTGTTATACAATATTGAACAAAAAACTTTACCTATCACGCTGAGGAGAAATATTCCTCTATGATTATTTGGGTCGTTTGTCTCGCCTTTATTCTTATATATCGTTTGAATTACCGCTTTTCTCTATGGTTCAGGGAATGTAGATGTATACAATATATAGTTGTACATGTTTTAAAATTGGACTTAACTATGTTTCAAGAGCTTTTATGCATTCTGGTGGAAGGCCATCTTTACCGGGAGCTTTACCACTCTACAAGTGACTTATAGCTTCTTCAATGTCTCCAACTACTATCGGTTCGTGTAGTTCAGGTATTGAATCTACTAGTGAGACGCGTTCGGATTCAATGAGAGTGGTAATTTTTGAAATGGTAATTTCCTAAAATGGTCTTATATCCACGCCTCTAAATTGCTCGATGACTGCTGTTTACATCTTAGTTTACGAATGACTGTCTAAGCGTCTGCGGAATTTTTAGATGTTACTATGTCACGTATGCGCTTTCCTTCCCGTTCCTGCCAAACACTTTTGGCATTTCGTAGTCTCTCCTTGTAGGTTTTCCTTTATTTTAACTATGCTCTGCGGTGCACTTCCCCTCCCGAAAGCTGATATTTCCGTAATGCGTCCGTGGTCCGTTTATTCGCTTCTCTACATTCCCGGGTAAACCAAACGTTCTCTTTGCTTTGTGTTTTATTGTGTGGGAATACTTGCATGTCTCTGGCAGTGGATGTTAAGCTATGCTCTAAACAAAGAACCGCGTTGTTTAAATCTCCCAAAAGTAATTTTTTCTGAAGAACGGTGTACAATTTTCCGAGATTTCTTTCAAAGTGTTCAACGAATATATTTTCTTGCTTTCAGTCCATTTCATGAGAGATAGTGCTGTAGTTATTTCCTTCCGCGACTACCTCGTCACCTATGCCTTCAATCGGATTTCAATTTTTTTTGTCGGGATTTACGACTCTTCGACATCAAAGGTCATTGGAGCCCCAAAAACTGGTACAGGTAGGGAAAATGCAGTTACGCACAAGGGGGAGCCAACATGACTCTCCCCGCGTGTGGGACTCGCCGAATGACTCAACCATACCAACTAAAAACCCTCCTGAATTACAACATACCAAAACATATCTCAAAAAATACATCAAATCATTAAGGACAAATAAATGAGGGGGGGGTCAAAAAATGAGGGGGGACAAAGAATGAGGGGTAGGAAAAAAATGAGAAAAATGAAATATACTCTAGTCCTATTAGCGTCGGGATCGAAAAGAACAAGGGGTGACCAAGGAAGGTCAGGAAAGAGAAAGAAAGGAGCCTGGCACAACTAAGTGGAAGCAATGCCAGACTCTGCTCGGGGCTCCGTGTTTGCTAAACACGCTCTTCATAGATGTAAGTCCCCTGGGGGGTCGGATTTCAAAACATAATGCCATGTGATGCGAGATTATCGTAGGTTTCACCCAAAAATCGTGTAGCAAATGCAGAATATTTTTTGATGTTAGGGCATAGTATATAATACTTTCTCCGTTTTTATTGATAAATGTTTTATTACCTTCTCGATCCGATAGTTCGATTAAATATTTAAGATAATTCTTGCTACAGAAGCGTAATAATAATTTTCCTTCGGCGTTGCATATTTTATCTTCGCTATTTCGAGATGGACAGTCCGAGATAAAAATATTATCATCGTTGATTGGTATGAAGATTGACTGTTCACCAATACGGGCATAGAAGTCCCTCATGATAATGAACACTGCTGTCGGGTATTTGGTTGAAAGATGATTTATTGTTAGGTCTAATTTATCGAATAAATGTTCATTGTGGTATTTCCATGATTGCCTGTAGATAATTAACATTATGTTGTCTAAGATATTGAAACTTGGTATTTCTATTTTCACCGCAATTACGCCCCGCCCGCAATACAACATTGATTTCTCGAAAACTATGTATATTACTATTTTTACACGCTATGGCAACGCCACCGGGATGACGACCGCGCTTTCTGGTCCTTCGTTGTGTTTTCGTTAGAGAAGAGTACCCAGCTATTTCTAGACTTTGTCCTGTTCTCGCCCAAGTCTCCACAAGTCCCAAATACGAAAACTTTCCCAGAAATCTCAGAAAATCACCTGAGCGAGCTTGCTAGATAACCTTTCAATGTTGAGGCAGCCAATTCTTATTACGTTATGCCGTATCTCCTACTTACCCGTTCTTTTCCTCGTCACTCCCGTTTGCACTATTTTGCTGTAGTCCCAGGTGCTCGTGGAGTGGCTGCGCAAGCTTGGGGTTGACTGAAGGGCGGTGGTGTTCCTCCGTGCAGGTGGAAAAGCGCGCTCTTCTCCGCTGGCGATGCCAACGATTGGGGTGGTGACGATGGCAGTGGTGGACGAGGGGGCTGCTCCGTCGGAGGCGACGGCAGTACCGCTGCACGGGTGCGTCACCGCAGTGGCAGGAGGAGTGGCGATTTGGACTTCGGTCTTGGAAGACGCTGCTCCCCGCACAATAGCGGTGGTGTGAGCAGGAGCGGAGTCGGCGACCGTTGCTCCCTGTCCGGAGGCAGCGGGGAACGCTGAAGCGGCGACAGGCACCACAGCAGTGGGGGCGGTGACGGTGGTAAGCGTCCCGTCGACGTTGCTACCTTGTGCTGTGACGTTTCCTTGCGCACGCGGTGCGTCAGGCGACCGATTTGGTCTGTTGCCAGATTGCAGGTCCCCTAGAGAGTAGCGCCACCCGTCGACCACCAACTTGTCGAAGCGATGTGACGTCCTGTGCTTTCTCTCTCTGACATCCTGCAAATAAAGATACAATTTATTTCTCGTTTACCTTACGTTTGCGATACGCGTATGGTGACCGCGCAGGAGCATGGAGGTTGCTCTAAGCATTTCCTCTCGTGCTTTGTAGGATGAGAACTTCACAACGATGAGGCGACGTCATCCCCTTCTTCCTGTCCGGTGGGCAAGCTCGATGTTGTTATGGGTGAGTTCCACGCCTTTTCGGCTCGCAACATCCCTCACAAATCTCTCCGAGTCCTCCCATGTCTATCCTCGAAGTTCCTCCAGCCCGAACACCACGAGATTGTTCCGTCGAGACTGGTTCTCGAGGTAGTTCACATTTCGAGCCCTAAAACTGTTTTCTGTCTCTAGGGCTGATACCCGCGATTCTAGACTCCCTAACCTCTGCTGAGAATTTTTTATCTCCAGCAGGAGCTCAGGGATCCCAGCCACTCTCTTCAGAACGTCCCTGACAACAGAGAGGAGGTCCTCCAGATTGGAGTCATTCGTCCCCGGTCCCGGATTTAATTCTACTCCTCCTACAACTAACAAAACACATATCGATGTAAACGATAAAATAGTGAGGATTTTCACCTCACAAGTAGCTTCACCCGAGCCACGACCGACTTGCGATCGTTGACCTCTTACCCAGAGGCCTATGGCTGGATGCAAATCATTTTCTTGTCTTGGTTCTTGAAAAAAAAATGGTTCTTGAAAAAACACTCTTGAAATTTAAGAAATAAAGCGAGGAGCTCTACTTCTGCACTGCGCGCACTTCAAAACCGAGAACTTTCACCGTGGAACCCACTCCTTCCGAGCACGTCCACTCTCCTCCGAGGTCAGCAGGCAACTCTTCTCTTAGTATCATGTAATGCATTGGGGAACAAGCTGTTAAGTTTGGGAGTTCTCGACAAATCGTAGTGTTTTTCTTTTACAAATGGAATGAATTATGTCAAATGATTTATTTATTTTAACACCAAATACAATTTTCATCCTTTTATAGATTTAATAAAGTGAAAAAGAGTAGCTATAAAAATATCCATTTATAAACATTTTACTGACAATATATAAAATATTTTTATGTTGTTACACGTTTTTTTTAGCATTTAGGTAGATTTACATTAGCAGACAAAAGGACAATATGAATTAAATCTTGAAGCTTGCTCTTCGTACTGCCATTAAATGCCGTTACAGTATGTAGGTCACGTGTAATCGCTCAAAAGACGAAATGAAGCAATAACTCTGAAATGACTTGAAGCTCAGGGAGTATTGTCAGCTTCATTTGCACAGGCACATACCTTGTATAAGGAATAAAACAGACTCCTCATGACCATGTACTCAAATACTGTTCCTACTCTCAACGTCTAATTGGGAATTCTTGTCTCCGGTTTGTCTACTCCTCGGGAGCGTAAATCCTTGCAAGTTGTCAAATCATTTTAACTATCAAACTAACAGTTCATTCGTAAACTCATTCTATTCTATTAGTTAAGTTGTAAAATTTAGAAAACAGAAATACAAACCTTTGTGTTAAAAGTTTTAGGAATAGTACTGAAACATTTATTCTCTTTATCATATTTTTTATATTAGTTCAATTTGAATCATATTTTATCTCAATACGTTCATCCGATTATTACTTTTGAAATACATTATTTGACCTTTACGTACTATTTAGGGAGTAAACACTAATGTTGTAAGATATAATATTGGATTTCATTTTGAAAACAGGTCGTTATATTAACGTATTATTACTGTGATAAATAAAATTTCACACACAATGCAATTATATTTGATGTAATACATAAGATTATAATATGAATAATTTTACCATATTTTGTAAATCATAAAGGAAAATTCGATGTAATATTTAAATGGTGAAGCGACAAGATTGGGAGCTACAACGTTGCGATGAGTGCATGCTTATTTGGCAAGTTTCTGGAACACTTAAGAGAAGAGAGGGTCAGACAGGCAAAATAGAAGTACTACAAAGGGCTCTAATGACCTTGCTGTTGACGAGCCCAAAAGCCCCACAAAAATAGTACTACGTTTAAGCTACTTATGTGACTTACACTGAACACATTTCAAAATTTATTGGCTTTCGATGACGAGAATAGGACTTAAGAAGATCTCTTTAAAAAAAAAAAAAAAACAAGTAGCAAATGGTAGTTAAATAGGGTATAAGAGAAACGTGTCGAACAGACGGGAAGTTTGCAATGATTCTGCAACTGGAACTTCAAAACGAGTGGAGTAAATCGAAGTAATGCTGATGGGCTAAGTGAAGCGCATCTTAAACGGACGAACTGCTCATAAAATCAACAGCGCATGCGATCGTTGCTGAATGGTTGCAGTTGGTAGAATAATTTGCTCGTAATGAACTCGTGTCAATCACAGCGGGGAACATATCGAAAGAAGACCCAACTGCAGGACGCTTGCATCATTGCCTTTTGAACCTTGGGCGAAGTTGGTTACTTATTCTCTACTTTGAACCTCGGTGAGTTGAACAATGTCTATTAAAATAGTCACGCATATTGAACATGTAGAAATCAAAAACCAGATTTAGCCAGAGCATCTTTGATAATTGAAACTCGTTAAAAGTATTTTCATTACTTCAACAATACAGCTTAAGTTTGATGGAATATGGTGGTATTTTGCAGTTACATCACTGATCATACATTCCTAAGTGGATTATACGGATATAAAGGAGGGAGGAGGGTCAGTGTTTAGGTGCACTAATGACCAGACCGTGGTCACTGAGAGTACTTTGATGGCCTAAAAACTAACTGCGATTACTTCACATAATCAGTTTTAATTGAAGCAGTAAACGTATTGTAACTGAAAATCACGCATTTTCTTGCCAAATAATACAATTTTAAAGATTTAACAACAACATAATTTTTCTCTGGTCGAAGGGTAAAAGGTTTAACGAGTCTTGGTCAATGTTAGAATAAAATTGTCAGAAAAAACATCTCACTCAGATAGCTGAAAGGAATTTCATAAGATTTTGTAGATAAACGTTANTCGAAAAATGGAATCGAAGTTAGATTGTGGAAGGAAATATGAATTTGGTTCTGCTTCTAGTCCCGGATGAAGCCCGCACACTGCTCCCGAACGCGATTGTCACCTTCGAGTACCACATCGTACTCTTGAGCGTAAGGGGAGGTTATGAGGTAGGAGCAGAGGGAGGTGGAAGAGGAGGTGGATGAGTGGATGAAGGAGCTGGCGGAAGATGTGAGGTCAGATGTGAAGCTAGGAGAGTACCGAAGTGATATTTTCCAGACGGTCTCAGGTGTAAACCGTGCTGAGTTAAGTCCTTGGCAGTCACTTACCTCTTGCGAATCTTTGGAGTAAAATCATACAATCAGTGATTGTGAATGTTTCCTGCAGTGACCAGTATCTATACTTACAAAAAGAGGAACATTTTTGGTGTGTTTTTTTATCACCATGTAAGCAAACCAAATTTGCATTTTAAATTCAAAAGTAATATGAAACTGTGAGACTCACATTGATTTGATTAGATTAGATTAGATTACATTATCGTTTGTGTGGGTCCGATTAATGGCAGAACCCCGCACATAGACCTAAAAGGCTCTCTTTACCCCTTAGTAGAGTTGAGATTTCTTCCAACCCCAGGTCCTTGCTGAAGGACACCAAGGAGTGGATCTTAGTCTTTCTGATTTGTCTAGGTTCGCGAAAAACCTAGGTAACGGTATCTAGTTTGGGCAAAAACTTCGCACGTACTACATGCACGGAGGTCTCCTCCTCCATGCAGCATCTCCTGAACATTGGATCCTGACTGATCCCCATAATGTGTAAATGTCTCCGAGGAGTATTAGGACCTGTTATTAGTCCTACAACTTTCCTTATACGACTCCTACCTAAGTTTACTAGGACCTTCTTATATTCTTGGTTTGGTCTATCAATTAACTCGCGGGCCTGAGTAGCTATATTCTGTGACTTCCAGATGGTGAGGTGTTGCTAGTGTGTCCAATTGAAAATCTCCAGCCTTTCGTGGAGATATTCTAAAGAAGGGTTCCGGGCCAACCAAGTGTCCCTTAGATCCCAACTTTGCCAGCTCGTCTGCCTTTTCATTTCTCCTGATTCCTATATGCCCAGGAACACACCTAAGGGTAACTGTGTTTCGTTCACAGAGTATGTCTAAATAAGTTGGCATTGCCACACGAGTTTGGATGTTGTTCTATAGGCATATAGTGCCCTTAGTGCTGCCTGGCTGTCGCTGCATATATTAATGCGGCCACTAAGTCCAGACATATTTTGTATATGATTAACGCCGGCCAGTATAGTAAATACTTCTGCCTGGAAAACTGTGGTATATGCCCCTAACGAGAGGTGGAGCTTTGTAATAGGCCCTCAGATCCCGGCACCTGTTCTCGCTCCCGTTCGTGAGCTATCCGTAAACCAAACGTGGCCCCCAGCCTGGAGACTAGTCCCTACGCCCGTGACCCAATTCTGTCTCGTGGGGAACACCACGGAGGATTTGTAATCCATAGACCTTCTAATTTAAGTATATTAACCCTATTACGGCCAGCTATATTTAAGATTCAATACCCTGCTAATTGCTAGCTATTTTTAAAATTTGTCACAACATTTAATTATGACTTATTAGTATTGTTAACCGACGCTATTATTTTGGTTACGCTTTAGAATCTTCGATTCTAAGAACATTACAGTTATCTCTTTTTCAAATCACTATTTTTACCTCTTTTAGTTGAAAATTGTCGATGTACGGAGGAAATATCGACTTCTATACATTCTCGTATCGCACGGAGTTAACTTTCTTTTTTTGTCGTGTCTGTGTCATTCTTTTCTTCTTTACATTTGCAGAACTTTCGAGAAACCGATTTTTTTCACTTTCATTGATAAATTTCTTAATAGCTTCATATTTACTCTCTGCCTCAGTTATTCATCATCACAATTTTTGTCTTATACGAACTTCGTTACGTGCACTTCATCACAAATCTATCGCAATTTTTCCTCTTCACAGTATAATTTATTCAATACCTCATGTTCATTATGTGTCACATCATTGTAGTAAATACATTTTTATCTAGGTCACCCACCCACAAAAAACATCCACAATGCATTTCAAACTAGACTGGCAGACACCGCAACTTGGCTGCTCTTGTTCTGTGGAAGTGCAGCGATTTAAGGGACTAGTCCCTTGTTTTTCGTGGAAGAAACTTGGAGGTATCCTTACCCAGTGTGGCGGCACTTGGTTCTTATCTGCCCCCTTACTCTTGACAAACTCCTATCTACAACAAGAATGTTCCACGCAAACGTTCATTTGCCAACTCTGTTCTTGCACATTTAGGACACAATGTAAGAGAGAGAAAATTTTCACATCCTTCTATTCCCAATATAGTATAGTGCTTTTCTTTACTCCTGTTATATTATACCCTATTCGTAAAAACCGTTTATTGCCTCTGAAAAACTGGATATTTTATTTTTGTAACTTTTCAATCCTCGATTTATAAAATTTGTTCTTGTAGCTTCTCGAATTTTCCATTTCTTTCCTAGAACTCACCCCATTTACGTTCGCAGCAATTATTAGTCTTTCATGAGATCATACAGAAAAATTTATTTATCTCACACACTCATACTTTTTGTTTAGTTATAAATAGTACTAAAGCAAATCGAAATTAATACTTACATTTTCAGGAACGATTCATCATATTTTTTATGGTTTTTTTGTGAATTCACAAAAAAAATTGAACAATTTCACGTCTAATGCAATTTTTCCCTTGTTATAGTATAATATTTCAAATATTTAATAACGTTTAAATTTAAGAGTACACATTTCAATACAATTCATTATTTAATTCAACTTTTTTTAAATTTACATTACAAATGACACAATAAGACAGGGGTAATAAAAGTATATTATTAATAGAGGAAGTAAAGTGACTTTTATTCTAACTTATTTTCCGCGACCGTTTGTGAAAATTTGCGCTAAACTTTTGGGCTATTCTTGTTTTCATGCTGAGATAAATTGAAATATTTTTCATAGATAGTAGACGAATCATTAAGTAGATTCCCAAGTTAGCAATCTAAAATTAGACCCACGTTCCTTCTGTAATTGAAGGAGTAGACAATATTTCATCTGCTCATTACGTTAGATTTTCTATAAACTGTAATTAAATAATTTAAACATAAATTAACATTAGTATAAGTAAACAAAAGGTATTTAAAAATGTAACTGAAGATAATATAAGAGCAAAAGTCTTTCTGACGTACTAAAACTTTTGAAGTATTTACATCGCAACATCTGTTGACTCAAATAGATATAAAAAATCTTACCAAAACTTGACTAATATATTCTTGTTAAAAACAGTGAAATTGTTTAAACTAATTAATTCACAAACGTATGATCCAAGAACAAAACTACTTTAAATAAAATTATTTTTCTCCATGTTTGTCGTACAATATAAACAACACATAAGAATTACATCATAAAAAGAGAATGGCCAACTATTAGACTGTGCAAACTGTACATAATAAAGGATTAATAAAATAACCGAGAAGTATCAATAAATTTAGTATATATCATTGAATTTTAACAATACAAATAAGTTACGTTAACAAAACTTTGCGAACTCAAGAGCACTATTAAGCCTCAATCTGTGTGCAGAAGCATCAGGAAAAGAAAGATTCAATATTTTCGATATAAAAATGCTTGGAAGAATATATGTTAATAAGTTATCAGATATTTTTCATACCGGCGAATGAATATCCAACTCTCGCTCAAAAAAGTATTCAGCCTGCTTATTCACGTAATGCCCATCTTTCTCTCCTAACATTAACCAGAATGTAAGTGATGTATCATTGTATCCGGGTTTTTGTTTTCGAGCAGCCGAAGGCTATAGAACAAAGCTATAATTATTTCCTGCTAATTCGTATTTGCTTATTTTTCATTTATTCAAACACTCGTAGCGACTATGAGTTTAAAATAGTTGTTGAAAATGAATACTGCTGCGTCATTACAGAATTTTTTAGCAAGACTTTAAAAACAGGACAACTGATTCGATGATATTTCGAAATTATGTGATATGGGTCTTTGTGATACTATCCCATTTATTGCATCAGTATACCTTAAATCAAGAGAAGTAATCCACGTTTATTAATTCAAAATAAATGAATAATTAAGTAAATTAGACAGTTTGTAACTCTATAGTGACTTAAATTTTCTCCCGTAAATTTTCCACAATTCCATACAACTGCGTAAGAAATTATTTTATGAAAGCGAGAGAGAAGGATCATTCATTTGTTGTGAATAAAATTTACCCACATCCTCGCTTATGAAAGTGTGCTCTGCCAAGCAACAAACATCAACAGGTTGAGCATGCACTAACCCCAGAGCAGGGGCTGGTTTGTGCGGCTGGAAGTCGTAAAACAAACAAACCGAAAAGCCATCCCATAAACCCGTTTGGTGGCGGATGTTTCCGCGTCAAGCCTTCGAGGCGGACGCGCTTTAATTAAACTCACCCACAGACGCCACCGTGGTTGGCTAAGGGTGGCCGGGGTGAGAGGGAGGAGACGGCTGCGGAAGGCACCTGCGCGGGCGGATCATTTGCCCGCCCGAAGACAAGACAAATTCCCTTGAGAGAAAGGGAGACACAAAGATACGCTTTCAAAGAAAAACACAAAGAGAATGTTGCCCGTAAGTGAAAGGAAGACAACTCACTGAGAATCACAAAATGATATAAAATGTAAAATGAATTATGTAAAAATGAATAGAACATAAAGGAAATTTAATATAATCCGTTTCATCAAACACTAGGATAAGTTATTTCAGAAATCGTGACATGGTTATTTCGAAGAAGTTTTACGTAGTACTCTTTTGAATTCTTTTATCCAATAAATGGAATGTTACACCTTGACTCAGAAATACTATTATTATTATTATTATTATTATTATTATTATTATTACCACAATAAAGTTTGCACTATAGTACAAGAAATAGCCCGTAACTACGGCCTTCTTTTGGAATGAATAGTAACACAAATATTACTTGGAACCTGTGCTGGAGAATGATTAAGTCAGATCCTACTATGACCAGGCTATATTCACATTAAAACACCAGAAAATTCAATGGACTTGATATAACGAACATAAAAGGAAACAACTGTAAACGTCATTGTCGAATTTTGAGCCAGTACCACTTACCCCAAAACTTGCAGGAAACCTACATTGAGGAACAAAGCAAATATACTGACCTAGCATTAACCAGTAAGAACCAGTGCACGTTGTGCTGTTGGTCATTTCCAGTACAGGGTTTGTACCCACAAATTTGTCATGTTTTTAGTAACATCCTTCGTATTGATCTATAGACTCGTTTACTCAAAATAGCTTGGAACTTATCCAGCAATTGATGAAGAACCGAGATGGACCATGTCTAAATACATTACAAAAACTATAATAATATTGGTAGTGATAATAATAACTTCTTACTACGAATAATCTTTCCTTATTACAAATACAAAGCAAGACCTACGATAGAAAACAGAGATTAAAACTTTATTGTGACATCACAATACACACTGATATTTGAATTGGACAAAATAACCCCAGCTAATAGACCAGCCATTATACTACATAATATGAAGACTGTCTACTTCACTGGTAGCACTTCATCATTACTATTAGAAAAATTAGGGTTATAAAACATATTTTACCATATGGGTGATAAAACCTCTGGGACTCTATAAAATACTTGATTTTTTGCAGGCAGAACATGAAACAATGATTTGAGTGCAGCAAGAAGTCATGGAACCCAGTAACTATGACATATTTAATGGCATAAAATTACTGAAAGGAAACGGACCATCGGTAACAATAAATGAAACTTTCGTTTAATTTAAACGTTTTAATTATAATACTACGACAAAATACGGTATAAAATAGTTACATCACCAACGTTTGCAAAAGGTCAGTTCGAGGGAAAGTAACGAGAATAAATCAGTGGGAGCGATCGTGGGAAAGCCAGTGACAGTTGATCACATCGAGAATAAATTCAAGACCACCAAACACAAACGTGGATCAGAAAACAATCTGCTTCGTTATTATTAAATGAATTTAGTTGGAAGACTAGCCCAACAAACACTTGTACAACCGACATGAGTTGATTCAAGTTCAGATGTGCGTCGTGTCTTGAGGTCTTGCGGGGAAATCTTGAATGAAGATGTGTTTTGTACTACAGTTGGTACCCGGATTGACCCCGCAAGAAGTCAATTTGACCACTCTCCCGGTCCAGAGGAGTGAAAGCTATGAATAAAACGGGGAAAAAACGTGCAAAATCTGGATGAAGTATTGATATAATTACCGAAATTTATCAACGTTGCACCTCCTTGCCGTGTCGCTTCAAACAATTGCGAATATTGGAAAAATTCTATAACACGAAAATCTTCACTGAAAACATGAGGAGCTTCACAAACGTAGCCAAACTTTGCTCTTAGACGTTGCTATTAGTTTTTAAAATGACAATTTTTCTCAGGTATGAGAATATATTTTTTCTTTGTAGATATTTTAAAATATTTACAAATTATATTTAGAAATCTCTTAGATTGCGGTGAACCTCACCGCCAGGTAACAGATTAATCATGTTACGTCGAATGAAAATGGTAGACGGGACCGGGATTCGAACCTNCATTCTCATTCAACTTGTGAAACCCAAAGACCTCTGAGGTGGTCTCGTAGAGACTAGATTCCTCATCTGAGGCGACTCCCATAGGAAGTACTTTATTTTGGGTAGCATTTTCGCCTCAGATGAGGAATCTAGTCTCTACGAGACCACCTTAGAGGTCTTTGGGTTTCACAAGTTGAATGAAAATGATAGACGGACCCGAGAGGCGAACGGGATGGCGCAGTCGGTAAGCGCATGAGCGCGTAGAGCTCAATGTCCCGGGTTCGAATCTCGGTCCCGTCTACCATTTTCATTCGACGTAACATGATTAAATTATATTTAGTTTGTATTTGACTGCTATTTAAGAATAGTTAATTTTTTCATACAAAAAAGAAACAAGCCTATTTATTTATAGTTCAGATAAAACTGTTCAGCTTCCCAATGAAGAGAAAATCTTTGTGAAGCATGAATATCGGATGAAGTTTCCTTAATTGCGCTAAATTCAATGTGACACAAAAGAATATAAAAAAAATTGGGTGTCACTAAATGCGAAGGTTCGAACTTATCATGAGTCGCAATTTAAGATGACGGGTAAGCGTAGTAGTGTTGACGTGTTGTATGTGAATGATACGTACGAATATTTTTCATTCCAAAGTATTAATGTAACAAACAAAACACATTATACCCTTTGCTACGCTGACTATCAAACCACTTAGAAAGATATTAGAAAAGTAGGTTTTAATGCATCATGATACCTTCATTTTTTGATGTTAAATGTTAACTAATCCGATATATTATTCTCTAGTAATATTTCAGAAAACTATGTATGAACATAATATAAAAATGGAACTTGACCAAAGAAGATGGTAGAGCTGTCGTACTAAATTAATGTCAATATGCGATGATGGGGAGAAATTGTTCTAGTCGAGACTATTAATAGACTTAAGTTAAACAAGACCGAAGTGCAGGAGAGTCTCACCTAATATCGCATAATAATACCTGACTTAAAAGCGTCGGTACAAATATAAACTTTTACTTAATTGCGCTAAATTAGCGCAAATGTGTTAGCAATACTCATGTTGTATTTTAAAACAAAAATTTCCAGGAATCAAAACGGACCATTTTAAAAGTCATTGCTGCATGTGAAATAAAAAGATTTTTTTCTAACATATACAGAGTGTACATAACATAAATCTGTATATGACCACAATATGTTTCCAGAAATGAAGGGCCGAGTATTACTATGTATAGGTGTATATATCGTGATATGCATGTATATAGGTACATATATAGTGACCGGTCTGGAGAGTGATTGATAGAATATATGAAGGAGAAGGTCTAAGTAGTTTGAGATGGCAGAAGGGTATGATTTGAAAGCACTAGCATAACATGAAGACGGGAGTGAAGAAATGTTTACAAGAAAAAAATTATATGCAAACCAGAAGGAAGCTTAAGTTAATGGTCCTGATGTGATAGGAGGGAAAAGAATGTCTAATTTTTACAATGCACCAAGCCCTGACCAGGAATTTTAATACATATGAAGCAATGGCGAGATGAAGAAAATTCGTCGGTTTTGACCAACTTCGAGATATATTCTTAGTTTTCGTCAAGACGTCTCTGTTCTATACAAATGAGCGTAGACTGGTTTTAGGGTAGAGTGTGGACAAGGTCAAGGACGTTTTGCTGAAATATCTTTCTTAATGAAAATGGGTAGCGAATTTTACCTTCCTTACACGGTAGTTATTACATTAAATAAATAATACGACTTGTATCGTGGTACCAGCTGAATACGACTTCAACATAAAGCCGGAACGTAGTGGGTTTTTAATCACAAAATAAATACCGTTCGTCCTTTAAATGTCGTAAGACTTGAATTAATCATTTAATTTGATTATATAATGAACGTTAAATGTAGTAAGTTATTCAATAGTTCAATAATTTCATCATTATCGGAAAAATTATCACCAACAGAAGATAAATATTTTTACACTCTGAATTAGAGTAATTATGTTAATTTGTCATAATAAAGTAGATAAACCATCTCTTCTCTGCAATAAGTGCGTTTAAACGCGACATAAACCCCTATCAAACATTCTACAGTTCGTTAAGTTATCCAAATATTTGTCAACAAGTATGCATCGCAGATGGTAATTAAACAAAACGCTGAAGTACAGGCGATAATGCCTCTTATACTTTATTTTCAACAAGAAATTACGAATTAATTAAATGTACGTTAGATTCGCATGTAAATTTATTGACCAGGTGTGTGATTTACACCAGGAAATTAGAAGGATATTCATTTGTGTTTTTCTTCTTTCGTTTAGGTTTCTACGTATTCAGGACAGGGAGAGCAAGTCCCCCCTCGCTAAGCCCATGCATATAAGTTTTTTTTTCTTCTTCCTTTTATTTAGATTAATATCTACAACAGTGTATTTATATAGAATTTTGCATTCATTATTTTCTCTTCAAAGCATCTGAATTTTTTGTTTGTTTATTTTTTTGAATGTCGATGCCACATCTTTGTCTCCACTGTCACGTTCATACCGCCTTAGCTGCCACGAAGCCTCTTCTGTGTATTTCCTGTCAGGAGAGGAGTGGAGAGATGGAGTGCACGGCTGAGTCCACAGAGAACAGGAGACGAGATGTCAATGCCGTATCTCAGAATCAAACCATCTCGAACCTTTTCTTCACCGACGACAACAACGCATTGCGATCAACTATTACGTTGATTTCTGAGTATGCTATTAGTATTACGAGAAGCAATTTCAGTTTCTCTTGTCTTTATAGTAATTTTTATTTCCTTTTCCTGTGGAAAAGTATAATTGATAGATTTGCTCAATTTGTTGTCGGGTCACAATATTATACTTTACTTTTTATCTTATTTTATGGATAAACCCATAGGTTTTTTGAGACTTTAACTTCACTATCCGGCATGCTGTTATTTACTTGACTGGCGTTTGTTTGTCTTGTGGTGAAAGTTCATTGGGGTTGGAGTAACGTTCTTTATCCGACTTAATGCACGAATTGCCTTGTTGAAGTGCATGGATGTCTCTGGCAGAAAATCTTTTGACTTTGAGCGCAGCCACTAGTGCTCCGTATGTTTCATCTCTTCGTTGGACTTGGAATGCTTTTTCTCAGAACCTCTTCAGCGATCCAGAAAGCTGGAAATCGCTAGGGATATGGTTTGGTGAATACGCTGAGTGCGGAACAAGAGAAGAAATGCGGTTTTGTTGAATCTGTGAGGTAAGACGTTCGGTAGTGGACGCTGTCATGTTGCTGCGATATAAGGTAATTTTATATAAAATGCAATGTGTTTTTATTAAATTGCTGAACAAATATGGTTCCTGATTATATCATAATAAGAAACCGTATTTAATTGTTTCAGAGCAAAGCTCCAAAACGACACCTCGAGAAATCACATGAAATTGACAACTTTTTTCCAGTGACCCTTACTATGTTAAGTTTGGTTGGTACAATAATATTATTTCTTGCTTTCTGCCATGATCGCTGGCAAATAATAGTGCACCCATGATATATCTCGCATGACAAGAATGCCTTCGGCTTCGGCTTCGGCTTCGGCTTCGGCTTCAGCTTCAGGTCGTCGCGTCGCAGAAGAACGTCCATAGACACACAACGCGTTTTCACAGTGTTGCGAAGTATATCTAAAATTATGTAAAGCCTTTATTGGTTAGAGGAGAGTGTTAGACCTTGAGATCTTATCTAATGTCTAATAACTCAAAACACTACGCAAAAGAAATTAAAGAAAAAACAAAAACACAATCAATATTGCAACTGGGAAGCAAAACTAGGGATCAACAGATGTGACACAAAGTGAGAAATCTAGAGTAAAATCCAGCAAAATAGCCATTAGGATGCCAAAATACTGTCGTAAATTAATTACGTTAGAACAAAAGTAACAGTACTTCGAAATTATGCTTGTTACCAATTTTAAGATTACTTTGCATAAAAAATATAGTGATAAAGTTAAAAAGTTTTAGTTAATTAACCTTTATTCTTGCCGTTATTATTGAGCCATGCAATAAACCATGATATTTAGACAGAAGGAAATGAACTATAGACGTTGACCATGGACTGCATGACATGAGACTTTTGCCTAATATATTTTGAAATTAGGAATACTTTGTCACAAACATAAATTTAAAGAAGATCGATGAACATTTTATGTTTCAAGGTGTTTTTTTAATTTTTGTAGTTGATTAGGAGAGCTAAGGGCCCAAGGACATTTCTTTGCCCCACGACTCATAGAATTTGAAGGGGCGATGAGGTGTGGTTACCTGATATCAACCCACGTAGAAATTTCCAGTCGTAACGACGTCATTACAACGTCGTCAAAGTCGTGGCAACAACAAAAAACAACGTCGTCAAAGTCGTGAAGACGTTGTTGCCAACGCGTACGCATGTAACGTCGATTCAACGGCGGAAAACGGCGTCTCCGGGTAACTACGCATATTGTTGATGACCTACCATAACCAAGAGGTATCAGTTTGTCCGACAAATTATAATGAACGACAAAATGAAAAACATAGGTGAAATTATTGTTTCCTGAATCAATGGAATTTTGAGAATCTTACAACATTCGTCAAGGTGGTCCCTGAACTTATGCATGAATGAAAAACAGGATTATGGTATATTTTCTACTACATCCAAATTCTGACAATAGGTTTAGTTCGCAATTTGATTCCGAGCAATTTCTTTTAATAGTTTGAATGTGCGGGAAAACGATATTTTCCTATTAACCTGACAAACATCCACTTTCATGAAGTACACTATACTATGAAGTAGAAAGAAGTACACTGAATTACCCGTTGTGTTTAGATGAGTAGACACACGAATCAATAAATTCTCAATCTCGGATCCTCCTTTAAAAAGACTTCCGCTCAGTGATCTAAGTGTCATTACTTCGTAGAGATCAGTTTGGATCGAGTTTTCTCAGTCATTGTTATCGTTTTCAAATTTGTGTATCCGTTTGTTTACTAATTTTAGTGGAAGAAACTCATAATTATGCTTTTCCTTTGAATCATTCCGTCAAGGAAGGCAAAACGCGTGATACTACAAACCACAATACACTGACATCTACTGCTACTCGTGAGCCATTTGAAGATAATATTAAGGCCATGATATGCATAATTAATTTCACTTAAAGATAATTTGAAGGTTATTTAGAATATAAAGCTTTTCTTTTCTTAACTCTTCTGAATTCTGAACTTCGGTTTCCTTCTGTTTCTCTCTCGTTTCTAAATCACTATTTGTCATTCTCTACCATGAGCTTCTCCGCTCATTTGACCCGTCAATGTACTTCGCCTTTTGAAGTTGAAACTCCAATTCTCAAGAGTCCTAAGTTAGCATACCGCCCCATTCTCTTTAACGATCTAATTAACACATGGCAGCACTTTCTCATTAAAGTAGCTGAATTGAATCGAAATAAAAGGAAGAAAAGAAATTCTGCATAAGTACAATTTCTAAAATCGATAGATGGTGGGACAAGAATGGACTCCGGACTCAACCCCCACCCCCAATTAAAAATTCTTCTATTTCGTAAAAAAGTTGCATCTGCTACGTGGGTTTATCATTCGCATTGGGTTGTAAATTACCATAACATTGAATCATTTTCCATCAAGTTTCAAAATTGTTCATACACCCAGATCCACCGGAGATCTCAGCGCCTCCGCCCCCCTCAAAAAAAAAAATTGGAAAATAATCCTGGAACCACCGCTTGGTGCTCCTGCATAATTATGATCACTGGCAGATTTAAGCTCATCCCAGCCTAGCTTTTGTTTTTTGGAAGAAAGTTGGCAAATGTGTCATAAAAATTATGTTTCGTTTAAAATGAATTTCTACTGAGAAAATGAGCTGCAATTAATATTCTTCGTACAAAATTGATCTCACACTACTAAAGCAATTAACGTAATCCATTCTCAAACATCACAGTCTATATTGTTAATTTTGTTGAAAAACTTGCCTTGAGTTCATCTCTGCTACGAGATATTAGGCGTTGAGAGCACAATATACATGGATGCATTACAACAAATGCGTTAGTCGTTTTTCATTTTTACCAGAGAGACAATTCAGTTTTCAAGAAGATGTTATAAATGCAGAAATTTCTATTTTCTTTTTATCTTCTCAGTAAACAACTCTTCAATGAAGTTCTTCATTAAAGACTCTTTTTTGAGTCTTCAATGAACTACTTGACAGAGAAGGTTGAACTGTCAACCTTCCAGAATATTTTAAATGTGATTAATGTGGTTTTAAAGTGAATGTAACTGTTTATCATCATACAATCCAAGCCCTGATGAAGAGGTCAACACACCTGGAAACTCTGTCAACCTGTAACCAAATGTAATAAAGGAAGAATTATGATCCAATAAATCTGTAGTTGTAATGATTGTCTATAATTAAGACATATAGTACAGTGAAGGAGTTGTTTACTAAAAAGACGTTATGTTTGTGGTATATTTAAACATGTTATCAGGGTACTAATGACCTTGACGTTGGCGAACCCTAAAGCCCAAAGAAATAACAATTAAACGCGTTAAAAATCGAGATAATCTTATAAAAATTGCCAAACCTGAAAAGAGTCATGTGCTTATAACCTTATTTCATAATTCTTATTTACCAGGTAATATTTTTTTACTGTTTTCCGATCAAACGAAGTAAATCTATAACTGCTAGTGTTATAATTGTAAGCTCAATGTATGTGAGTATTTTGAAGATCAGTGGTAGGATAGAGGAGAAAATAGAAAGAGTGCGTGAATGATATTACACAATGCTTCAAGTATATGCAACTTCTGAGGTAAAAATTTATTTCCAAAATTCCACTTCCGAAATCCAAATATTTGTATTTTTAAACATGGAGCTGAAATGTATTTAAAACAAAGTTCATTTTACCTATAAAATTCTAAAAATACATTGATCCCTTTTCGAAGAATATAGGATAATTGTGAGGCTCTTGTTACCGTGGATAACAGATCATTTTGAAGGTTTGGAATCTCCGAGTAAATTGGCGAAGTAAAGTTAACATTTATTGTGAATCTAAATACAGCATACACATCAGGTCGAGTCATCACGTGTTTTCGGTTCGACGCGTCCATTCGTGTGTATTAAGTATAATTTTGAAGAATATAACGAAGGATTCACTATAAAAAATTCAATACTTAATTTAATTATTTATTTAATTAGATTAAATAATGGACGATAATTGTAGTAGAATTTACTATAAAACTTCAGATGTTTAACTATTTTAGTTAATGCATTCAAATTCAAGTCATGAAAATGTTACTCATTGGGTATAGACGGCAATCACATAAAATCTAAGTATGAAATGTGAATGAATACCATGAATCGTCTTGATCTCCCTTGAAACATATTTAACCTGTAACGTGTTTTTCAAAATTCACATACGTGATAAACGAAAGATGCGATATTGTTTTGTTGCCTCTCATGTTTATTTTTGAAATTAAAATACTATTTTTCGTTAAAATGTTATGTAATACCTTAAGTTTAAAAAATCATCACTATAAGAGTTACTCTGAAACATATCATCTAAGCATTAAGTTAAATTTTGGCCCCCACTCATTTTTTGTTTTTCGAATTTCAGTCTGGTTTGATTGTTTCATGCTTCACTGCGCGACGCGACGTCTCCAGTAGAATCCCCGAGAGATACTCTCTTCGCTGAAACGTAGTTTCTGATTAGTAGCCTCAGGTTCCACTTTCCCCTCGTGTGCTCTTTGTACGCGATATGCGCCAGTGACAATCAGCGACGGGTACACCATTTCCATGAGACAGGAATTTGGGTATCGTGATTCTGATAATTATTATCAAAGCACATCATTTCGATAGAAATAGCAACTCCATGACTACTACTGAGTTAATCTTCAGAAAAAAAACTTAAAATATGTCGCTACGAAATTTTGAGTAGTAGCTCAATTATTTGACATTTGAATATTATAAATATATAATTTTCCTCTTGCATGTATTATTGCTTGTCATATCTAAATGTATCCTTGTATAAAAATATTTTCAGTCCATAAACATTTCAAGTTATATTAAAGAGGAGAAATTAAAGGAAATGAATACATTCATTACAATGTAAACGAAATTTTACAGCATAATTATTTATGATATTTAACCGGGATGTATTTTAAATACGTCTGTAACTAAAGCATGATGTTTTATATAGAAGTATATCGATGCATTCATTACATAAACACAACATAAACACAACAATATCTATAAAACATTGAAATTACAAAAGTAAAGAGGTTTGACTTAAATACTGGTGATTATCATAAAGCTATTTTATAAAATGGAATAATCTGTAGACAAATGTTGAAATACGCATGTAGATAATTAAGGAAGGCCGTACAGTACCGACAACCTTAGCATGTTGGTTTGTCCATATCTATACAGTCTGAAATCCGTATTCCAAATATATACTACCTAGCCTTATTATTCCCAATTCATGTGAGGTCGGCGAATGGGGATGGATATGATTCTGGGGAATACTAGGGTGCCGGATGCCCTTCGTACCGCACCTCCCCTGAAGCGGTGATTATGAGTGAAGGTTGTGGCGGAATGATAGGCAGGGGAAACGGGAGAACCCCGAGAAAGCCTGCCGCGAACACCGCTCCGTCCATCATCTCGGATTCTACTTGGATCGGACCGGGTTTGAACCGGCGTCCCCAGAGATAGAAGACGAGACACATGTCGCCCTTGAAATCCGTTGACCAAATAATATTACAAATATTAGAAATTAACTTAAGTTGTGAAGTCTCGCCAACCATTTGTTTATTGAAAGCGTCGACTTTCGACCGCATAGCGATCATCTTCCGTTGTTGTGTTTATTTTGTTTATTTCTGTATAATTTATCCCTATTTGTATATATTAATTTTCATTTTAGAATACTGAAGATGACCGCCATGCGGTCGAAAGTCGACTCTTTCAATAAACAAATGGTTGGCGGGACACAACTTAATTTAATCTTTAATTACGGCTTCAATGAATCACCTATTCCATATATATTTAATATTACAAATAACTTTAAAATCTCTTCCAATTAATTACATTGTAAATTACAATTTGCAATTTAATCACATAAGAATTTACTGTTGTAAAACTTCGAGAAAACTAACGTAAGTTAACTGTGCTTCTAAAATGGAAAACATTAGTAACCAAATTTAGTTGATTTGAAGGTATACAAAATAAAACCCATTGCGACGTTTTTTCATTTCATTACTTTGGTCCGATCAAACTATTTCCATGAAGAGAAAAAAAATTCCATGTAAAACTTAAAATTCGCTTCCTTCTCCAGTATTTTCATTTACACATTTTCCTCACGGGAAAACTTTTTATGTCAATAGGTCGGAATATTTACGTTCGTCTGTCTGAAATAATATATAATGGCTTGAAAATTAATTACAATATTATTTTGATGAACATCGTTACTCTCCGACATAAATGTTCTTTACTTGGGAGAAATTTTAATTTTTTTCTACTTTCTTCAGGGAACTAAATCGACGGTTGAAATGCTGCAAGTCTTGCCTCCGTTCGAGATCACAGCAGCATTCATTGCAGGTGAGTGCTGATAGCTCGGTTCGGTAGCAAGGTTGTGTGTTAAAAATTTCAAGGTTGCGTTGCAGATCCGACGTACCGGCTGTCGGAAACGTGATGAGGAGACCGAGCCTTACAGAGAACCAGTTGCTGAACTAACAATCTCTGAATGTGACACTTCAACAAGAATTGACAACAGGTCCAACAATACCACAATGGACCTTCAATTCTCTTGTAGAAAGCTTATTTTGTAGAGAAACTTGTTTATTAGTTACTTCTAGATTTAGCTGACATGACAGTGGTTTGACGGTCGTTGAACCTCCCCTGGAAGACCTTCAGGGAACCACGCCTTTTCCACGGCCTACTCAATAGACCAACTCCCTCCCCCTGCAGAGCACGGCCTCCTACGAGTGGCTGCTGCCACCACGTTGTCTCCGTGAATAGAGAGCTCTCGGAGCTTTGCTTGGGCGGTTGATAGCTCCCTGGCGACACCTGCAGCATACTTAATGAGAATAGACGCAGTGAATGTAGGGAACGTCCTTCCTAAGACCCCTCGCTGGTGTTCGCAGCTGAAGCAGTAATTTGACGTCACAATGGTCTTCTCGTCGCTCTGTAATTATATTATTGAAAGATTTATGCTCATAATATTGCGTCTACACTGCAAATTCATGAGTTGTAAAGATAAGTTGAAGCTTGCGTACACTTATTTAGAATATAAATGTTTTTCATTTCATTCGATTATATTTTCTTGAGTTATATTTCAATGTTTTTATTCATTTTATCGCGCTCTACGAGAATTGTTAATAAAAATTATTTTAGGGCTGAACAACATATTTAAAAAAGTTCATTTCATGGCTTATGACGTGTCAGATAATGAGGACCGGTATCACATTGAAATACATGATTTGTGTGAAAGCTTTGATTTGCTGTTAAATATATCGTTTTGAACCGGTATGTGGTCGGGAGAAAGATGAGGAAAATCTCTCTCACAGAAAGGCAACGGTTCCAGAAACCTACAAAAGAGGTTAATAAACAATAGTTTTGATTAGTTGATGTTTTGTTGCAATATATTTCATGAACATGATATTACATAAATATTATAATCTTACAATATTTCAAATCATTAAAAATTTACAATTAAACCAGCATTGGTCATCGATACAATTGAATCAGCACAACACTCCTTGGTCATCGATCGCAGCACATTTCATTTGATCCATGACTCAAAATTGTAACAAAAATAAATGAATGAAATTGTGTCGGTATTACTTTTGTGTTAGAGGACTTACGAATAGCATACACTGCTCAAGAGGCACCGCGTGGAGGTTCCTCTATACTCTGGTCGTTGTACACCTATGCCTTCTAAAGACGGGGATGACATGAGTGATGTGCAAATGAAATGAGAGGTAAATGATGATGAGTAAATGTGGTGGAACGAAAGGTAGACGAAACAAAAGTGTTGAAATGTCCTTTTAATACCCTTTCTTGAAATTTTCTTAAACATTTTTAAAATGTGAAAGTACACCTTGATATCCATTTAAAAATCTAAGTTGAGAAAAATTAAGTAGAGAAGACTTCGCATTAGATTAATTACAAAGTAATTTTATCTTCATTCCATAATCCTGTGTGAACTGAAATTGGTTGTAAAGAAGTCCTAACTGGACAATACTGATAAAAGGTATTTTTTCCAACTTAACCGCAAAGAAAATACTAAAAAATTAATTTCAATTCCATTGCTTGCATCTTACCTAAATGTAATTAAAAACGCCTCGTTAGCTATAAATCCGAAATTAGGTTTGCATTTCTATAAAACGAAAAAGAACCAAATTAGCGACGGGGTTTGCATACCTATTCAGCGAGGCGTGAAGCTTCTCTTCGCAGGAAGCTCGCGGGCATCTAATTGTTAGCCTCTTCTCTTGGTGGCTTCTTTACGAAATCACGCCAAAAGTCAAGAGATAAAGAGGGAACTTTGAAATCCTTGACAGAGATTGCTACATTTTCTTTTACATATCATCATTCGTTTTCTTGAGTTCATATAGTATAATAAGAATTCATTTTTTAATCTTAGTACACCTTTTTTCCACATAATTAAAATATAGAATTCAGTTACTCACAATTCTCATGAAATGGACGGTATTGATTTTATTATTTTGTTATTATTTATAGTTATTTATTTTAAAGTAAAAAATGAACTGCAAATTAATATTAATTATTCAATTTAATTTTTAAATAGTTTTATTTTCTGGTACATACAACTTTGCTTACTGCAACTAGTATTTAGCTAAACGTCTTCAATACATATCAACGGCTCTTATTCTAAAATGAATATTATGAAATTCATGTTATTATTATTTCACCACAAAACATTGCCATTAAATATAGATGGTATTGGTGACTGTTTGTTGGCGTAATTCGAAATGAAATTAATTTCGTCAACCGCTGAGTGCATTTGCCACTTTTCGATGTTCGGAGGAAGGTTAGTGCGTAGAATGTCCCTCTTATGCTATTTGTGTTTATTTTCCTTAAATTTTTGTCCATTTGTGTGTATTAATTTTAGATTTCTGAAGATGACCGCTATGCAGTCGAAAGTTGACTCTTAATAATAAACATGTGGTTGGCGAGACTACGCAAATTAATTTCGTTTCATTGCCATTAAGTTCAGAAGGATTTTTGAGTCTTTCTTGGCGTTACGCTTTTATGATAATTAATTTTTTTGCTTTATGAAATAATCTTAAATCTTAGTGTTTTCATAAATACTCATGTTTTAAACATTTGCATTCTTGATATTGCTTCACAAATATCGCAATTATTTGTAAATAATTTCCATTTCCATTATTGTATTTAATTTATTGATTATCAACTTTAAGAAGGAGATATTTACGAAAAAATCTTATCGTGATTTTTAACTCACATTAATCTTTAAAATATGAGTGGCACATTATACATCATTAACATTCATAATATTTTCTTCCACTACATTTCGACAGAACCCTCGATAAGATTTAGAGGGTTTGGGGCAAATTTTTTATTTGGGAACCCCACCCCTGATCATTAGGTGTATAAGGTAAACAATAGTAAACCAATACGTGAGTATAGTTTAACTGACGCATTTATTAGGCCTATTTGATCTCAATAGTTCGTACAATACTCATTAACACACTTCATGAACAAAAGAATATTGAAATAATGTACAGTTTTTTAGATCAATTAACTAATGTAATATTTATTCAATGACTGTAATTTTACAATTATCGACAATAATATATTAACAACAGTGTATTGAATTTAACTGCCATCAGTTAATCCTGAGAGGTGCTTTACTCTCAATCGGTAATAAAACAATTTGATTATATTTTTCCTGTGATACTATTTCAATTCTTATTTATTTCCTTCTGTACCTCCCTTGGCCTTGTGCAGCACTGACACTTTGATAATATAATATGTCATATGCTATACTTAATAATCTATGCTGAGTATTACGTTTGTAAGTATTAAATTATTTAAGTATTAGGTAGCATAGCTTTTGATGTAATCAAAGCGAGTTATTTTGAGGAGTAACATTTAAATATAATCAATTGCTTCAAAGTAATTGCGACACATTTCCGTATCTTGTAAACCGTTCACAATTATCTCTCATGTAAAATGCCTAAAGTATTCAATAATTGCTTTTTACGGTAAGTAATTAGGATTTAACTTATTGATGTTAGTAATGTGGTAAAATTATGAGTTCTAGTAATATCCTCGTTCCATCCACAACTTCATATGAATTTTTGAAAGACGAATATTTTGATAAGATGGTTGCAAGCTGTGACATACATTTACCACATCGTTGTGTTAACCTGTGTTCCTAGTCACAAACATATTTCCAATAGCCAGCAAGCCATTTGACTCAACGGTCTCCAAGTACATTCGACCTTTGCTCTTAACTAACTCCCCCGCCACCACACCCTCCCTTTCCTCGCGATGTAGGAGGCAAGCGTGTCTTTTGTGAGCTCTTCTCTTTGATCATGCGCCCCTTCCTCTGCCCGCTTCTTTTTGAAGTTGCTGTGAGCGAGCGTGTTTTTTTAAACTCTTTACTAGCTTTAACTTTACGCTCTCTCCGTCCGAGGGGCGCCACGACAGTCGCTGTCGCGCGTCTCCGTCGTCGTGTTCTCCCACTTTTTTGAGCAACTTATCCCTCCTCCACCTCCCCCCCCCCATCCTCTCAACACTCCATCCTCCTGTGATGCCTTCGACTCGCTACGGAATAGTGATGCTCTCAAGTCCCCTTGGAATTCCGGTCGCGGATCTCTCTCTCTCTCTCTCTCTTGCCTCGGTCCTCCCGGTCCGTGACTTCTTACCTCCCCTTTTCCCACAGCGCTTCCTGCGTCGCTCGGACCACCTCAATTTTGGGGCAGCGGCGTAATATGGCTGCCGCACCGCGCAACCCACCCACCTGCTCCCCCTTGCCGTTGCGGAGATGGGAAGACTCGGGATTGACAAGTTTGAAGAGGAATCTGGTTGAATTTTTCGTCCTTTCGCTGCAGTCAAGTTTGGAATTCCTAACCAACTCGAGGGAGGAAGGTGAGACACCCCGTCACTTGGCTTCGTGGTTGAGGCAATCGGAAAGTACGTCTTAAGGTGATGGCACCGTTCCATAATTCTCCGATGAGTGAACATGGAGAAGTGAGGTCTGCGAAAGACGTAGTGCTGTGAGATGTTTCGTAACTTGTACCCTCTGTTTCATTTTATTCATGGCAATTATTATCTACAACCATTTAAATATTTGGTTGTATTGTATTTCTGATGGGTTCTTTTTTTAATTTTTCTTAACACTAAATGAATGTTTGACCACAGGAATTACACTATTTCAAATCATGTAACGCTGTTACCAATGTACCAAAGTAGCGCGACTGGACAAGAAATATTGTAATAAAATGATACTAATCTTTGCAAGTATTAAATTTACAATTTATCTAATAGACCATTTACAAGTAATTATATATCGAACACGGGTAACACATTACAATTACAAAGAATTTCTTTTCGCAGAAACGGATTTTTAAACTTATAGCGATATGAAATTAAAGTAGTTATTTACTGTTAGGAGAATGGTGATTTCCCCTGAGTTTAAAATTTGATTAAACTATTCGCTCACAGTAATCTATCTTAACAAGGGACAAATTTTGTTTCCATACTTCAAAATGTTCTAAATTACTTTTTAACTCATTCATTATCACAGCAAGGGATTTTCCATTATGTGCTAATGTATTAACATCAGTTCATGATTTATTCATCACACATGCTGCTGAAACATTCATGGTCTCAATGGAATATCACTTTCGTCATTAAATATATTTTCTACATGCCCAGTATAATCATAGCTAAGTTGACATTTAGTGCAGCTTATTGCTTTGATTCAATGTTTTTTACCAAAAAGGATTTTAGCATTCCTATTATTGTGTACCCACATTAACTAATACTACATAATATTATTTCAAATGTTACAAATATTACACCCAGAAAAATGTATTGTTTCTTCACTTAGTTTGTAGAGTAGATTTTTTAAGTTTCCTATATCCATTAATGTATTCAAAAATATGAAGATAACGAAGATTCTTTAACATAACAGTACACTTTTTGTTGCAAGTCTTCAACCTATATCCAACAACTTGTGATGTGGTATTTCCCAAACAAATATTCCATTGAACATGGAATAAGATAAGATTCTTAAATCGCAATTTCATAGTAACAAGTGGAATGGGAAAAACTAATTTTATAGCTTGATTCCAAGTACAATTAGAAGAAAAATCAAAAGAGAATGTAATTGATAAATACGTGTCGTTCAAACGTTGACAAGTAGACGAAATTTTATGTATCGTTTATTTCACTGCATAAATGAGTTTATTAGGCATAGATTTACATCTTCATTTAACTTAAACCTTCAAAATTATGATATATCATTATGACTAGCCCTAATTTCATAATGTCAATCTAAGTAACAATAAATTATATTACTTTCTCTCAAACATGAAGCTAATTAACGAACTGCGCAGAACATTCTTGTACATAAAGTGAGAGTGAAAAATTGCAACAGTTGTTTCCTTTATCCTTTTACTTTCTCATATACGTAGTATATAGAAAGTATTGTAATCGTAAAAAAATTCGAAAACGAGATTTTTTCGGAAATGTCCCTTTTGGAGACCCCTGATTCCGAAAAAGTGTTTTTTGGCTGGACGTCCGTCCGGTCCGTCCGTCTGTCCGTCCGTCTGTGCGCAGCACTCCTGACCAAACGGTAATTTGTTTTTTCATTTTTCGTATTTCGGGGAGAATTTACTTCTAACATGCATATGTTTTCAATTTTCTTTTTATTTGAACACAAAGGGCACTTCACATGAAGGTCAAAGTACATATTTGAATATTTTTCAAAAACTGCTACAACGATATTACTTAAATTTTCTGTACGTAAAGTACAATTAGTATGTATTACATCCGCATTAACAGTATCTCGCTTGAACGTTTGGTATAGGCGCAGTAACTGCTACATTCACGCATTTGTATACTTTAATATTATTTCTATCTGCTACATTCACGCATTTGTGTACTTGAATATTATTTAGCATGGATGAAGAAGAGGTAGAGTAAATTAATATTCTGAATATTTATTTTACTTTCAAATATCTAATAAAAGACACTAAGAAGTTGAATAATTGGCTTTGAGCCCGGCGAAAATATTAGTTATATTTCATTACATTATCATATGCATTTTTAAATAATGGGTTTTATTTGTACTTATTGATTACACTCGTTTCATATGCCATAAATATATATAAATACCATAAAAAATTTTATTGCATACACACACACACACACACACACACACATAT
>NNCF01128919.1:116169-159929 GCA_002313205.1 Laupala kohalensis | reverse complement strand
ATATATATATATATATATATATATATATATATATATATATATATATATATATATATATATATATATAGAGAGAGAGAGAGAGAGAGAGAGAGAGAGTTTATAGCGCGTAGTTTTAAGTTTGCGAATGGTGTGAATCCAATGAGTATATGTTTGTAGATTTGTAATTTTTACATGTTACTTTGAAAAGGAGAACAGTGGAATGTCTGCATCTTATGTTTCTCTTGGTATCGTGAATCTTCCACCCACGCGACCTCTAAACACTTGCCGTAACCTCATATCCCGTGACGCTGCATCATTTTGCTGCGTAAGCTTACGTATCAGATGTGTCCACTGCTCCTTTCGCCAGATTTTGTTGTTAATTGGTACATGCTGGTGTCGTATTTAATGTTTATGTATATTGTTTGATGAGCGCGGATGTTATTTTATATTATTTCTTATCGTTTTAAAAATTAACTTGTCTACGTGTTTTTTATGAAGGTTTGATAAATCTTTTTGTTAATTTTTCGAGATATTTTTAATTCAATGCTTTCAAAAAAACCTCTTTAGTTCCTGATTAAATTACGTAGGAATATTTACGGTCTGTAGGCTTTGTTCTCGCGCTAATAATATCCTATTTATCATTATATTTATTAATAAATATCTTTTGAAATAGAATATGAATCTTGCTGATCTTATCTCCCCCAGAAACGAACAAAACAGAATTTGTATATTAGAGATTCTTTTATATAAATGGTAGTAAAATATTTCTTTAATAAACTTTTTAAATTGGGTAAAATGAAGATCAAAGTATAGAGTAACATGTGAAAATCATCCCTCTCCTAAAAGAATGCTTTAATGTCGCTCTCTAGTCCAGGCTGAGAAACGTATATGATAAAGTATGTGCAATGGTTTTGCTCCACTAGTTTTTTCATATTCCTGTGTAGTACTTCAAAGTCGATGATAACATGAATTCATTTTTTATATGTATCCGTTCGTTCATGGTAAGTTTTAATGCCCAAACAGGACGAGTTACGCGTAAGCCAAGTTCTCATTCAAACACTACGTTTTACAGCAGACTCCAAAACTATTTTTTCTCAATGTATAGTTATTCAAATAAATTATGTAGTAAAAGTAGTTGCATGGTAAAATAATTTAACATCATACATAATCTGAACTAATTTTTTATTGTAATTAAGTAAGTATTGTAATTTTTTAAGTAATGATTATGAGTTGGATTAAGATTCGAATACAAAAGAGTATTAAGTATTTCGATGACAGAAGCGTCCGGTTCGTAGTTATGGTTCCTCAGTGTATCTGAATCAGGTACTAGTCGACACGAGCATAACAGCCGCTGTCATCTGGCCTGTTACTTGATTCCCATTCGACTCTCAACAATCCATTTCCTCGCGACGTTCAGTCCAGCGCGGTGCACATTCGTCAGTGGCGGAGAGGCGTGGGCGAGGCGTGGTGAGGTGAGGCGGGGCGAGGCGAGTTGCGGACAGGGACCAGATGAGCTCAGGCAGTCGGTCGCTCACTCATTCGCTCTTATGAATTGCTACCGGCAGCGGCGAGTATCACAGGGACGGACAATCGATTCGGGCTCTGAATGTGAGAGAAGAACCCTAAATGGATGAGGATAAAACGTACAGTTATTAAAACAGATAATTGCATCTGGCGATCTAAAGGCATTTCTTGTAAAGTCGGTATGAAAAAAAAATACTTTGTCACTACTTTTGAAACGTAACCAAATAACACAGAATTTTCTGATTAAATCTTTTCTCTCCTAGAGAAATATGCTACATTAAGTCATATCTATTTTGTGGGTTAAGTTGAACAAAGTTTCTAAATCCATACTAATATATAAATGCGAAAGCGTGTCTGTCTGTTTGTCACCTAATAACGATTAAACCAAGGGACCGATCATAATTAATGTTGGCAAGAGGATAGTTAAGATGTCGAGGATGAACATAGGTTAACTTTTATTTTTTAAATTTGTGGAAGATAGGTGGTAGATAAATGTTGATGAAGTCAGGGAAGAGTCTGATATATTCTCTTACGCTGCTTAAACGATAGATATAGATGACAACAATGTTGTTCGCCTTTAAGAGTTCCATGAAAAAGTCAGCGACTTCATATATCTATCCACATAGAATTACCTAATTTATCGAAAAAAGATGTTAAAAATAGTAGTAATTAAATGATTCAACTTAAGAGAGTAAATTATGTGATTGTTCGGTCTACCTAAGATACAGGGAAGAATAGAGATACTTTCGAGGTTCGGACCACCATTGGCGTTAATGGGGGTAAACAGTCCATGAGCCAAGGTGGAGTAGGCAGGGAGGGTCATGTAAAAATTTTTAATCGAAAAAGATTCCATGTAAGGGCTATGTCACGCTTGCCATAGTGGAGCAGAGCAAACTTCACGTTTAGCTCCTCTCGTGCTGTCACACTTGCGACAGGAAAAAGGTCACCTCAGGACGTAATCTAGCATGCATAGATCATCCATGCGGATGCCCGCAAACTACGCAACACTATCATCGTAGAACACATTGCTATATGTAATAAAAATATTTAAAGTAATATGTGCTGGTTACTGTGTAGTAAACACCAGTGTGACTATTTTCATATTTTTTTAAAATAATAAATATAGACCTACTATATAAACAAGACAAATCTCAGAATTGGTGAAATATACTTACATAACTATTCTATTCACGCAAAACGACTTGAAATTAAAAATGTATACTTTCATATAATTTAGAAATAAATATTTTCCCAAATACTTAATACGATTTGGACTCCATATTTTGTGTTCCAAAACAGTTCATTTTAAGTAAGAATATAAATTTTTAATTTGTGCTTTTAGTCAGGTCTAGTGTCATAATCTTTCGTCTATGTTCAAAAATTTTGAAGTCATATAATTTTGTTAATTCCAAGAGGGGTTGCTCTGAAAAAATTACACAATATTTTGCAACTTTTCTACTCTGATAAGTTCTTATAATTTTTCAGGAACTCGTGTTTAGTTCGTAAGAAATACACGGGCAATCGAAAACGCAAAACCAATACCTCTTTACAATTTAACAAATATTCACCATGACCGCGAATATAGTACACACACCTTAACAGACCGCTCATATTAAGGAACAAATATTACTAGTAATTGAAATGTAGAGCTTTAGAATGTAGATGTGGAAATGCGCATTACTCTCTTTTTAACTAAAATTACACCAAAACGTTTGATAGTAACATAACGAAAATCTTAAACGACTCAAAAACAAACAGAGGAATACAATAAGAAAACAAAAATAGAAAAGCATGTAAAATAAGAAGACTTTAGAAAATTATGTGAAGAAATTATGCATTGCATTTTATCCTTGTCCCCAGTAAGTCTTAACACGCATTATATTTCAAACACTTAAAATGGTACCCAAATTGTTGTAGGCTTAATATTTTTCTGTAGATAAAACAGTTGGTCTCGTGAAAATGGTCACCCCATTAATAAAACCAAACAACAATAATATTTTCTCTTTTGCATTGTTTCAAATCATTTTCCAAAAATTGTTTTTGTCCCTAATATTATGTATTTCGCAACCACGTTGGCAGACACTCGTTAGTATCGTTGTGCACGGATTTTCAAAATAAGGTTCATGATGTACGACTGATATTGTGAGACGATGAATATATTTTTCGACAGTGAAACGAAATTTTTGAAGAAATCTTTACTACTATTGCGATTTGAAATGCAGTCATTGAAAAATGTGTATTCTTGCATAAATCTGGACATGTATAGAGTCAGCAACTCATATCAGAAAAATGGGAGTTACAAAAATATCACATGCAAATACTTTTCAAAATTTCCGTGACCGCATAGTATTTCCATTACTTCTCTCTCCGGTTCAAATCATTTCTTGCCATTCTCTGCATATGTTACGTCCTGCATAAATTAATATACAGGACTATCCTGTATATATTGCCTTCATTCTATTTGTTCACCATATTCGTCATTCAGTAAAACCATAGTTAATTTTCCTTTCACTCCTCTTTTGTTCTTATCTATTCTTGTATTGTCAATTGTCACTGTTTCTGTCCGTTTCAATCAGTATCTCAGTTGTAGTTTGTGTAAATTGAAGTCAACAGTTGGTAATTCAATCAGTATTTCTATGCTTTGTTCGACATCTGTCTTGTAACATTCACTTAATCACAGTATAAAAGACCGTTGTGCCGAATCTAGCCTTCTTTCTACGATAACATTTTTAATTTTGGGCATCCATACTCTCCAATTTTCGTTGAAGACCTCCTTTGTGTGTTCTTGTTTCGGCAAATTTGTTTTATTGAATCCTAATTGAATATTTATTGAAGCAGGCTGTAGTGAACTTTCTTTCAGTCTGTCACGTACCTTATGCGTTTCGTTAAGTTCAGTCTGTAGTCTCTTACTCCTCATAAATATTTTCGTTGTGCTTTTCCCCTTTCTAAACCCGTGTTGTCTTTTGTATAATTTAATTCCTTCTCTAAATACTTTTAAATTTCCTCCCGTGTGAAGAATCTGTGAAGAATTTTTCCGAACTTAAGCTATAGAGTTATTGTTGCGTTATATTGTACAATAATAGAGATATTGGTCTACACGAACTGGTATTCGTTTTGTTCCTTGTCTCCTTTTAAGAATAGTCTCAGGAGTACAATTTTCCATTCCATCTGAAATTTTCCTTGCGCTATTTATCTGTCATATAATTCTAATAGGTACTAGTGTATTGTCCTTTGTACAATATACTGAGTCACTCCACCGAAACCTGGTGCTTTCTTTCTACCCATTCGTGATATTATGTATGTCATTTCTTCCTTTGTGATTTCCTCTTCTCTGTGTGGGATCCCATTGCTGATTGAGCGTTTCTTGAGGTAGAAAAAATAACTCGTACCCAATCCAAGAATAGAAGGGATATCTTGTAAAGTAAACTACTCCTCGTTTAATGGTTCGTCAATTGTTCCGCATATGTTACGAAGATCAGTTATTTTATGACACTACTACTACTTTCGTGAACTAAAACTATTAAGCATTACTCGTCTGTCTGTCAACTTTTGATGAAATTCAATCACTCTTCACAAACTACTTTCCAATCGAAACTTCACAAACTACTTTCCAATCAAAACTTCACAAACTACTTCTGAGGATCGTCCCTATGTTAAGGCTTTACGCTATACATATCAATTTTACATCTTCATTGCTGAAGTCAGACGCGGCCGAGTGTTCTAATCTTTAGTACGACATGTCCTCTGTATCCTATATAGAGAAATACTTCCAAAACTGCTCGTAAAAACCATTTTACCACACTTTTCATCAGGTCTATAAACGCGTGTTTTTGTCGTTGCTATGTACAAAGAAAGAAAAATATGAAAGAAATCACCCGCCTTCTTCTGCACGTCTGTCACTTTTTGTGACCCCAGTAGGCATCAAGGTTGCGTAAGATGAAACAGAGATATATTTTCAGTTTTCTTAGTTACTCTGGAATTTCTCTGAAAAAAATCATGAAAAAATATCATTGTAGTACATGCTTATTAGAGTATCAGGTTGTACTCTATAAAAGCAAAATTAGTTTCTCTGCTAACTTTTTTCAATCACACTTGGTATTTTATACGATCAACACTGTGATATCGAAAGTTGAATCGTCACAAATTCAATTTTTGGAAAAACTCTTAGTTTTCAAAGTTTTAAGGAATATTTATCAAGTCACTACATCGAAGTGTTATCAGGGAGCATCTTGGCCAGAGAGTGTGGAAATTACAAGAGAAGTGTCATATCAACAGACAATATTGATTCGTTCTTTGAGTTACTAATAGCCTTGCGGGCCCTAAACTTTTCTGTACGTCTGTTAGCCTCCAGTTCCTTAGCATTACCTAAAGCATTAGTTATTACCTAAAGAGACCCCTGCCACTTCGTGACAGCAAGCTACACATGAATGGTCGGACAGAGGGTTGCCCGAGGTTAGGTGAAAGAGTGTGCCTACAAACACAGATGTGGCGAGTGTCCGCAACCACCACCACATCTCCCAGAAACCGCCGGGGGGGGGGGGTGGAGTGATATGTCCCTTCACCTCCCTACTGCTATACCGATCGGGGACTGATGCCTCCTTCCCGTGTCTACGGGTGGGGAAAACATTCTGCCCCACAGGGTCCAACGCAAGTTAGGGGCGTCAGATGTTTGTCAGATTTCCTACCACTTTTGAGTTCGTTCCGTTACCCTGGGGTAGGGTATGATGTCCGTGGGAGAGGCATCGGTGCAGTGATTCACCTGGCGTCTGTACCTGTTGAGTGAGAACTCAGCGTGGTAACTTTGCAGGAAAGTGATGCGCGGTGACTGTCCTACTAGGCCACCACTTCATTTCCTTCTCATATTATATAGGTTACCACTTGATGAGTGGCCGTCGGGTTGTCTTTCGAGGATCCCCTACTACTTATCTATACCAATCCCGTGGCAGTGCGAAACTAACCCTGATCTAATTTGAAAACTCACCAAATAGTCCACACGTACTCCCCCACGACTAATAAGACTGCTGTTATGACGTCGCGAATGCGTCGGGTCTCTTTATCGGGTCTATATTCACATCTTAAACTAGCTCCCTCGTCAACTCGAGGATTCTTCTTGAATCTCCCTACAACCTTCCCTCCTGAAGGGTCGATCCTTTGGCCAGAGGTCTGGGATTGGGTACAAAGTTCTCCAGGTAAAGGGTGAGTGCCAAGTGGTCCCCACTACAACACATACTCACGATTAGAAAAGCAAACCTTTCAACACCGTGGCTGCGTCGATTTTCTTGCAAAACTCTCGTCGTGTTAACATTGGACGTTGTTTCGAAAAAAAACAAATAAACGCTTGAAACGATCGTGCAGGTAGCGGATTGGACACACCTGAGACGATCAGTCTCTTGCTTACAGATGTGTCCTGCGCATGCGCAGTACTGCAAAATTGAGATTGCCGCTTTGAAGATAGCTATAGTATAAAATTTCAGTAAGTGGTTGGATGCCGTTGCGATAACGCCTCGAGTCAGCTGTCGCGCGTCAAAAAGGGGTAGTTTCAATTTACGCCATCAGAGTTCACCAGTGACCAGACCAAGGTCGGCTACCTCGCGATAAGCAGACGAAAATATTCAAAGTACACTAACAGAGCGCGCAACCACCGGACTCCCTCGACAGTCGAAAGGCGATGACATTCATTTGTCAGGCTGCTTTTACGAGAGAGAAGGTGTAGGCTGAAAATACGTATTGTATCTTATCAAATTCTTTTTTTTTGTCATTTTTCCATATTGAAACATTTTATTAAAATGCACATAATAGAATAGTGTAAAATTGCTTCTTAAATTCAACTTATTATTGTCATAGTTCCAAAAAAATTCACGACAATGAAATCTTATTTTTTAGAAGGTCCAATCAGATTAATTCTCTTCAACAATAAGTACCGTTTTTTATTGATTTTTCTTCTATTCACACTTGTGAAAAAACTGTTATCCAGGAGGCTGCTGGTGCTGTTCGAGCTGATGTCTTCTTGCAAATGTTTTGTGTTTTGTGTTAACAGACGTTGAACGAGTGACCGTCAGATACTCTTGCGATCGTCCACGCTCGTGTTAGAAAGGCTTCCCTGTCAACTTGTGACGAGTAACCGTCATGGGATACTCAACAAATCGCCCTCCCTCTTCTCGTCCTAGGTCTGATCCGTTATCCAAGGATCTGCGATTGGGTGCAGGGGCCTACGGTATTGGCGAAATCGGAGATGTTTTCCCCAGATATTGATTCTTTCAGGTAAAAGTAATTATACATATTATTAATTAACGTGTTTTCTGTTCAGTGATTTCAAGTGACTCGAAACTTTCTTGTTATTAACTCGGTGAAATACGAAAACAACGAAGATATCTATAACATAGAATTTTTGTTAAATGCAAAAGTAAAATTTGAGGCCCCAAGAATAAAGTGGGACATTGTTCAGTATAAACTCACAACTATACACGAAGATGCTGTGTCACTCTTATCGCTGCTTCAACTGCTGCGACAACCACCCCCACTAGTTCATGCATTAAAAATAATCCTGAAAATGCGCTTCCTGTGAGGGTCAACAACCAGCAAATTACGAAGGTTATGAATTTTATCAGACAATTGGAAGCAGAAAAAAGGACGAGATCATTCTCGCTTGAATTGAACGCGGAGAACAGAAATATAATCTGGAGCAAAAAATCCAGTAGAGGTTGCACCTCAACATTCATAGGGATAGGAAACCCGATAACTCCAAATATAAGTCCAAAACGTATGATAAAATAACAAGCATTATAAATTCCTCGAAAGAAATGTCAAATACTATTTGAGCCATTTTCACAAACTTTCATCGAGTTGGAAATTTTAAATAAGTCAATATGTATAATGTCCACTCGTCTCTATCTCATGACGAAACATTATGAACAACTCACTCGCATTGATGCGTGGAATTCAACCCGACTTGATATTCTCGAGAATTAAGAATTTTTCTTACAAATCTAAACAAAAACGTGGTTCCAATACTTGGAACTCACTGTATGTGCATAACTTATTTCATCCTTCCGGACTATGATGCACATGATATTATACATCGAGACAACAAAGCTCACGGCAGTCCTGCAATATTAATAAGGAATACCGTAAAACATAATATAGGACCAGCACATCAGAAAGATTATCTTGAAGCTAAAATAGTACGAAAATTTTATGCATATGATCTGTAACTGTACTGACTCCATTATTAATTCTCCGCCTAAGCACAAGATAAAGAAAGAAAAATATTATCATTAGACCCACGCATTATTAGAGGTGACGAATAAAATACGAAAAACGAACTTTGGAGTATAAGGTGTACTCTCAAGAAATGACGGGAATTGGAGAATACCATGACAGCCTTGCATCGTACACGTATATCAACAATTTCTCCAAGCTAGAGATTCAAAAACGAAAAAAATTGATAATTGATTTTTTCGTAACAAAAGGAATAGACAGAATCCTTATTACGTATCCTTACAACTTTCCCTCGATATCAGCTCTGACTACTCTCCTATAAAGCTAATATTAATAACAATAAAAGACCATCTTTGTTCACTCACTTCATAGATACCAAACTGAATAGCGTTTGAACACTAATTTCACCAGAACATAACAATCCACGTTACTTTAAAAACACATTATAATATCGATAACGTAGTTGACTATGTAACAAGGAGCACACAACTAGCTACATGGTTATCCACTCCCCTCTCCGTTAACCAAGGAAATCGTCAAGATTACCCAGCAGATGTCAATCAAAAAATTCACGAGAAACTCAGACTAAAATCAGAATGACTGTAGTACTACAAAAAAGAGAAAATTAAACCAAATACCAATTTTAAGTCTACTCAAATCCCCACAAAACATTGAAATTCAAAATTAAATAAAAATCTAACACCTGACAAATCAAAAAAATCAGTCTCTATAGAGAACTTGCAAACGTATCCGGAAATCTACACAATCCTTTCCACCAATACACAAACTGACGAAAAAAGGTAAATATAGACAAACAGAAAGCTGAAACATTCGTTGAACACCTGAGAAATGTCTTCAAAACTTCTCTAGCACCTAATTTTTCTTATTACGAAGTAAATATAAATACATAGAGTGAAGCTCAATAAATAAAACTATAGAAGACCATCAGTATTGCTCAGCTCATTTGTTGATATAAGCAAAGCCTTCGACACCGTATGGTGTATGTGGTTATTATACAAAATTATGAAATATTTACCTCACGCATAGTTTATCCTCTTCATATCCCATTTGTCAATAAGATACTTTTATATAAAATATCATAGTAAATATCCAAATGAAATTTTGTGATAAAATATTCAAGTAAAATTCAATATGGATATTTCCTAACACAGATGTTAGTGCCGTTCTAACTTTCGCCGAAAACCCAAATGAAGCAACCAAACAACTACAATCGCATGTAGATAAAATATCTGCATGTTCAAATAACGACGCACCAAATAGAAGGAAACCATATCAACGTACGTAACTTCGACTCATAAATCTCAAACTTGCTCAAAGGAAAAAATTAATAACACGTATCCCCTACGAAGTGACACTACGAAATACCTAGGTAAGCACTTAGACCGAAAGTTGACACGAATGAAGCACATAACTGAGCAAAAGAGCTGCATCTAACACGGGGAGTTTTCTTGGTTAATTGGCAAACAATCACCTCACTCCCTTCAAAACAAATTAATACATAAAACGATGCTGAACATTTTTGGACCCCACATCCGACTATGGGGTGCAGCCAACCTCTCAAACATCGAAACGCTGAAACTATTTCAATAAAAAAATTCTCAGGTCCATAAGGAAAGCTTCTTGGCATGTTTCTAAAAAAGATCCTGAATGTTTAACACATCCAAATTGTCTTTCAAACCATCAAATCACTGCAGAAGATATCAACATAACTGAAAAATCAACCAAAGCACCTGGCCATCAGTATTCTGGACAAGTCAAAACACACAAAGATTTAAACCCTTAGATTTGTTATGGATTCACTAATATGTAAACTTGCCGTAGCATTGTCGTCTGTATTATTTTTAATATCATACTTATTTTTGTTCCTTTTGATGTGTATTCATAATCGATTTGAGAAGACCATCATGTAATGATTCTCACTCATGCAATTTACCCACCCACAAACAATTCACCGAATGTTCAAGAATGGAACAAAATTGCGAATAAAGACTAATAAAAAAAACAAAGTATAATACAAAATCTTAACCCCAGGTTTGTCTTTCTTTAAACGGAACACAATTAAAAACTGTTACGAATACAAAATTATTAGGTCTCCATATTCAAGACAACCTCAAATGAAATTGTCACGTTGACAATCTTAATTCCCAATTAAGCAAATTGTGTTACGCATTCCGAATCTTAGTTAACGCAGTTAGTCCACGTATTTCCCGTTGCGTTTATTTTGCAAACGTTTACTCCCATTTACGTTACGGCATTACCTTCTGGGGTAATTCCGGTCAGAGTATTCAAACTTTCAGAATTCAGAAGACGATAGTTCTGATAATTTGTAAATCTCACCCCCGAAACTCTTGTATACCTTTATACAAGGTATTAAATATCTTAACACTTCCCTGCATTTATATTTATGAAACGGTCTTGTTTGTTAAGACCGAATTACTGAAGTGCCACCCTTTCTTTATACGAAACAGTCTCGATCACGAACACAATACTCGCAATAGTAATAATATTCATCGGCCTAGAGTGTCAACCACTCTTTGCCAAAAAGGACCTTATCATTCGGGAATCGTTCTATATAATTCCCTGTCCAAGAATATAAAAGACATTATGAAATTGAATATCTTCAAATCAGCGGTAAAAAAACTACCTCCTGCACCAGTGCTTCTACACCGTAAAAGATTATTGATTTTAATAAAAGTAAAATCCGTCTTGTACTTTATCACGCCATTGCTGTAGTACTTTTTAAATAACTTACATCAATTGAAAAAAACTATTTTCTTGCATGATTGTGTTGTCTTATGACTTAATTTAGTTTTATGTGTACACAACTTTGTCACGGTTGTGTAGATTAATTCTGTAGCCCCGTCCTGGCCCGAGTTTTTCTCCATTTTTCCTTCGGGTAGAGGTGGATTTCTTATATAGGTTCTCTAGACATTGTCTAGGGGCGTGTTTCTTGTAACAATAAATCGTGAATTTAGTGTTATTTAAATTCTTATGATTTTTGTAACACTATACTCAGAATAATGCATAGTTCGATAATAATTTGTACATGTACATTTTTTGCGTTAAATTAGCAACATATTGACATTCTATTAGTATTATAACTCGTAGCTAACTTTTTATCTAATTTACGAATTTTTTCTGAAATTTTTGAATCTTCCTCTGGTTTATGGCCCTTGATCGGAATTGATGGGATGGTTCCTTGCTTGCTTCCGGAGAGAAAATTAGTTTATTGTCCTCCACGTGGTCATGCGCAGTTTGTACTGTTTTTTGACAATAAATTTATTATTATTATAAATTTATTATTATTATTTAATTAACTTATGAAGATATTCCTTAAAAAGCACTGAATCAAGGGAAAATTTCATACTGAAGTAAATAATAAATCACCAAGCAATTTTTTTCTTATGTTATTTTTATATAATATATCTTTATTACTTCGGAACCGTTCGGAAAAATTACCTTATTGAGTGATATCTTGGAAAATAAATTTGAAAATCACATAGTTTTCTTCAATTAATTTTGATATCCAGATTATATTTATTTAAGATATATTAAAAAATAATCAACTCATTTACGTTTTGTAAAAAAAAAATATTTGTGGTGTTCATCGCAAACATATATTTACCAAAGACACCAAAAATGGTTGCGCAAATTTCTGTTTCCAATTTTCCGACCATATTTTAAGTTAACGTCGAGATATTTTTTCAGATACAGATCTACGTGAGATGCAGATCTCATTGAACTCTGTGTGGAGAGAATACAATCAAGATAAGAGTTCCATAGCTCATCAAGGACAGAGTGCATCCAGATGTTCAGAACTAAGACAAGAAAAAACAATTTATCAGCAATGAACGTGAGGAGCAAAAAGAAGATCCGAACGTGCGAAGCATTACTGAATAAATAACACATATTAATAAATTGAGAGAATTAAAGCAAAAGAATCTAGGCATTGAATGAAAAAAAATTTAATACAGGAGGAAGTAAGGTATAAACAGCTTGCAAATAAATCATTGCCTAAAGAAAGAAGATAGAAGATCAAGTGAAGAAAGAGTAGAATGAAAATCTAAGACTTTTATGAAAAATATGGGGATATGATTTAAAAATTGACCAAAGGAAGAGAACAGATATATATCTCAAATAAATGAAAGTAAACAAAAGGAAAGGAATATTCACAGATTGAAATTAAAAACTTGGTTTTAAAAAAATACTGAATTAATTAATTTATGGTTAAGGATGGTGTAACGACGGCGCCAAGACATTCTATCAATTTGTAAAATATTAATATTTATTTGCATTTCCCAAGCCGGATGCTGTTAAGAATCTTACAATAAGTGGCCGGTCGGCGCTAAGACGGAAGTGCTACGAACTTGGGACCCACCCTAAGCCTCTTCAGTTATTGAGGTATTGTTTGAACGAACATCTTTCACTTTTAAGGAAGGTACAATTGATTTCGGAGAATCCGGCCTGCGACGTTGACCCACTCGAATTTCGGTGTACCTAAAGAAAAGAAGAATTTTACGAAGTAATGAGTGAAGTGCGTCGCCGGAAATAGAACAATGAGACACTTTGAAACAGGTGCGCTAAGCTGGGACCGAAGGCGGCTCGTCTTCGCGGCGCAGACTGCGTTCTTAGAATTCAAAGGGATGGACAAGAGGAATATTTTGCAAGGTGTGGTGGCGAAGGCATGGTTATTTGCGGATCACGTGACTTCCGCTGCTGTATATATTGAGGAGTGAAGATCCTCAGAGTACAGTACGGGGGAGTAGAGGTCCGTCAGCACTGAGATGTGACTGAGCTAGTCTAGGTCGGGGAGACCAGATGTTCGTTAGGCTGCTGCGGTAGTCTTAATGAAGTCATTATTAGTTGCGAGTGTCGTAACTTGTATCAGTTAGTTGTTGGGGAAAACAAGTTATAATTTTGAAGGTTCATATAACCTGAGGGTTTTTCTATTTAGTTGTCTTCAACTAAATTTATCCAAGTGTAATAAATGCGATCCGATAGCATTACTTGTGTAATAAGAGATTATTAGACGTATTAATGATTTTGGGAGTTTGTCTATGTTGTAAATTCAAATGTCTAGTTAATTTGTATTAAATCATTATTTATTGTTACTACACGTGTGTTTGATTGCCTGGGAAACTGGGCTGCTGACAGCGAAGAAAACTATCATAGGGATTGTGGTATTTATGTGGATCCTGCTTCTACCAAAAAATACTAACATCGCATCAGGGCTTGAGGTGTGATGTTACAGATGGGGATCTATTTATTAATTATGATCTTGACCAAATTTTGACCGGAATCTTTCGCCTGGATCTGAAACGGATGCTCTCTTGTGGAATGGAAACAAGCAATGAAATGAAAAATAGAACAAAGCTTTTTGACGTGGAAAGAAGTTAGATATCAAACAGCTTAGTAATAAATCAGTGACGATGGAGGGGATAAGGAAGAAGAAGTAAAGTATGAGTGGAATGGTAATGTAAGATTCCTCCTAAAATCATGGGGATGTGGTTCAAAAATTCACCAAAACGAGACCTCTGGAATGAAGAGCAGAGTACAGAAATACAGTAATGCCTGAAACCGAGGGGGGGGGGAGAAGTGATAGAAAGTAAAAACTTTACCTTTAATCTTATTGGTTTCATAACCGCCAAAAATTACATCTTATTAATATAATATTATTGAATTTCATTCCCTATTCGTTTTTACAACTATTTGGTCGACCCTTTTAAATTAGTACTTTCAATTAATTGTTACAATGGAGCGTGAAAAAGGTTAAAAAAGGTATGTGTACACATCCAATTCCAATAACTAATAACATCAGCAATAAAGTGGTCAAAATTTTCAAAATTTTTGAAAGTAGGATGTATATTTGTTTCGGCACACATAATTATCCCCGGATGGCAATTACGCTTGCCCTAAGTGAGGCTACCGGCTCCTAAGAACCTGTCAGCGAGGCTAGACGGGCACCTTCTCATTCCCCAAAGTGCTGGCTACGGTGACTGACCTTTGTTAGGCGAAGCACCTTTCACCAGACAGCGCANCAGCACTCAATCGTCCACCACTTGCCCACTCAGACGGAGATACATGTTCGCTCTAGCAGCCACTCAATCGTCTACTACTCGTACACTCAGACGGACATACATGTTCGCTCGAGCAGCCACTCGACTTCAAAGACGGTCTTTCCATTCTAAGTCTGATTACTTAGTTATTTTTATTTAATTTTCTATTCGTTTTATTATAGAGCGAGTAACATCAAGTCGTATTGTTAAATTACATTTAAGAGCAACTTCACAAGTTGCCGCACGCGACCGAGATTTGCTCCCATTCTGCATTTCTATTCGTGTGCGCGTATGCTTCTCACCACTGTACTTTAATTCGCGCCCGCCAATTTAGCGTGTGCATCATTGTATTCCCATGCGAGTGCGTGTCCCGGCACTTCAAGACATCGAGCTACAGACCGAAGACAACGCCAGCTGGACTCCTAAGATTGAGTATTACCATTTAAGTTCTTAACGTACTGTGTTTGGTGACAATCCACGTATTGAATATGTGTGGGTGTTCATGACTTGAACCAAGAACTGCTCCGCAATAAATGGTTACATGTGTTCCTTTTGTTATTAGTTATTTCAAATTGACTTGAAACAAGAATTGCTCCGCAATAACTGGTTACATGTGTTCCTTTTGTTATCAGTTATTTCAATGGTTCTCTAAATGGTCTCGTCAGTGTAATCTAGAGCAGAACACTTTTCTTTCTTATTACGAGACAAATCCCCACTGATTATATCAAATTCAGAAGGAAAATAGAATATAAAACATTACGGAGGGGCATGATCTTGCACACTTAATTAAATGCACCCGTAATAAAGAACCCTTCATTCTAATAATAAGTCATTTGGTTCTTGGATATTTCTTTCAATGTATCAAACAGTATGTTTTATGTAATAATGAAATACGTAATATTGTGTTCAACAAATGCACTATTAATATAAGGATTTTCGTTCTAATCATAAGTCTTGTTGACTCTTGGATATTTATTTCATTTTATCAAGCAGTAATTCTATGTAATTCTAAAATACACAAGTAGTCCGTGAATTGATGAATTGGTGTGCCAATTGTGTAATTATCTAGAAAGATTACTGATTGCTCAATTGTTTCTTGTTTATGTATTTTTTAGGTTAATAAGTCAAGAGTGAATTCAATGTTTATTTCATTTATCTCATACAATGTGACGAAATTCAATTCATTACATTTTTTAGGGTTATTTTTGGTCTTTTCCTTATTTTACATCCCTCAAATTGCTTCCTTGGAAGCTGGTTCTCCGTCTTCATAAATCTGTTGTGTTCCGTGGCATCCGCCAGAGGATTTCACTATCATTCACACGTCGCCCCGGAACAATATTTACTAACGTACTTCAATACATGTTTCAAATGAAAAAATAATTTTTATAATAAAAATGTTTACTTTTTCATTTATTTTTTTTGTATTTCATCCTTCTATGCCTAATTAACATTAATTTTCGGAATTTCATTTTGGTAAACTATCGATTAGTAGTTTTACTATTACTTTTATACCGAAAATTAATGTATTTCTGATTTATTTTTATTTTTTTACGCAGAAGTTAGTACAAAAAATAGCTTCATCACAAAGATCTAAGATTGTTTGAATATTTTCTATTAAAATACTGGTTAGGTAGAGACGCCACTGCAATGAAATATATGAATTACAACTCTTTTACAAAAGTTTTAATCCTCTATGGTTCCTTTTTATTGTAGTTACTTTTTTCCTCCATGTCAACCGATTAAGTTGCGCTCAATCGTGTTGTATCTGTGGGGGAAAGAGAGAGTTGGATTACTTCTTTCAATAATTATTTAAAAAAATAATAATCTTCGAAAATGTACAATAGTCTAATGAGTGTTACGATGATTCGAAGAGAAGAAGAGGCCTAAAATTCAATTGCAAGAATTCTCTAGTCGAAAGTAACATTGGAAACAAGGCAGAAGTGCTTAAAATGAGTTGGCGCTGCGCCTATGCATCTGTGACATGTTGTAATGAATCTAACATTATTTTGACAGGGTTCTGCTCCGAATACTAAGAATACGACTCAATAAGTTTTGATCTACTGGATCCATTGCAATGGGTTGGAACTCGTAAAAGGGTCACTGACCCATTTGAATATGTGTGAACACAGTATGAAATAACCCGGTCCATTCCACTCTCCTTACTACTGTTCAGTTCGGTAGAAGAATTTGTGAAATTTACTGAACAACTTTATCATGAATCGTTGATGACACCATGATTTTTGATACTAGTTGCTTTTGATGCTGGTTCTTTGGCAAACAAAAACCTTTTGAGAGGTGTCCTATACCCATTATAAATATTTTGCGGATCCTTTAAAATGGGTTTTGTTTGACAAAGAAGCACCACCAAAACCAACCAACATAAAAAATTATGGTGTCATCAAGGATTCATGATAAAGTTGTTCAGTAAATTTCACAATTTACTCCACAAAACGTAATGGTAGTAAGGAGAATGGAAAGCATAGGATATAGTATCTAAAAAGCAATTCAGAGAAATTGTATGTGTTCTCGTTTTGCCATACATTGGATGAAGCAACTGACGTAACTTCATAACCTGACTGTTTTGTTTTGTTTTCGGTGATAGTCCATGCCCAAAGTGTGAAACTATTCTCGAGAATTTGTTTTTCTTATTTCTTTTATCGGCACTTCTGAATAAACTCTCAGTATAATAAAATATATTTTTCGACGCGAGCTTGGTAGACTGAGCAAAGTGTGTAGAAGTTAACGCAGTTGGAGCCGAAGTCACATCCGAAATAGTTTGGTGAGAGGTTGAGAAACCGAGGAATAGTATCTTCTGTCCACATATATTATTGTGTCATACATGAGACAACATTATGGTAAAATGGATTCTAGTGGAACATAACCACACATTGGAAGAATGCATGAAAATCGCTTCTCTAGTTTTAATGAAATATATGAATTTATGACTCTTCAAACAACTAAGCTTAGAAAATAAAAGCAATATTTCACGCACCTAAAGCCTTTTACAACATAATAATCCTGTACCTTCGTTAATACTTGGAACAGATAAGTCTGATAACCCTCCCATTCTCTGGGTCATGTTCAAACTTAAGTGACAGAAAAATCGCTGGTGTGTGGAGTGAGATTTGGACGAGAAAATTTCATATTATGAAGCCTCTTATGTGTTCTTTGTACTTCGTGAGAAAGGAATTTCTTGGTTGATATGTGGAAACAATTTTTAAGTTAATATCCAACTGCGGGAAGGGGCGGGAGATGATTGCAGGGCCATTATATGAGTAACGAGCAAACAGGGTGTCTTGACCTAGAACATATAGAATCGATAGTAGTATATATCAGTTAGATTCGCAGGTTTTCCAGTTAAAACAAAGGATGAATAAAACTATTTTTATCCAGAGGGAAGAGCTAGGCACAATCACAAGAAATGAAGCCTATTTCTCCCAAGATACTTTCCTTAGTCTTAAGTGACCTTCAGCATCACGTCGTTATTCCTATTCGGACCAAGTCATCAACGGACCAATTTCAATGAGCGAAGTCAAGATCAAATGACGAGCTCTTTTAGAGCCCGTATCACCAACGGATAGGGTAAGACCTACAGTACAATGTTAGTAGTTATTATCATTTAACAGACCAAAATAATATAAAAATGTTACATAATGAATCTTTTCAAATTTATTTCTCGAGATCAAATGATTGACGTGATATATCCTTTCAATATTACATGAGATATTTATCTTCATAACGGAACTACTGGACATTATGCTCAGTTTAAAAGAACAATCATGTCATTTGGTAGATGTTACCAAGGACATCTACTTTATTTGAATCTGAATATTTAAATCATAAAATAAATGAATTGAAGACGCAAGACGCAATATACATCATTTAATTCAATATACATCTCACTTCGTGGCCATCACAATTTCACAGGAATTTAAACTCGAATCTATGTAAGAATTAAATTTCCCATCATGTTAGAGTTCTTGAGTTCATCTCAGTAAACAGTATGTATAATGATAACCTATGAATGTACTAATTACGTTCTACATTATCTCCTACGATTTTGTTCTATTGGAGTTCATATCGTTGTGTCTTATTTGTAAAAAAGATAAGAAATGGATAACCGCTGTATTTACTAAACTGTTTTCTCTATACAGTGGGTCTACAGATTGTTGCTTTCTAGTAAATACGAGAACTCATCGTTCGAGTCAATTCGTCTGCACTTCAATTGTCACTAAAGAAACTTTTTCAGAACGTCATAAATCTTGTGAGGGAATCACTTGAGGTCATAAAGTATTTTATTCAAGAATTCATTTTTCAGACGAAAGATCTTTAGCCGAAGATGTATATATCCCTGCTTAAGAATTCGTCACTAAATAATTTCGTTTGTATTTATACTGAATAAAATATTTTATACTATTAGTTTGACTTCTCATAATTCAATTTAGGTTGCCTCGAGCATTATACGACATGACATGTAAATAAGTACCTTTCATGTTGAAAAATGCGAGCAAACGTCATTTCCCTGGGAGTAAAAAACGAGAGCACGGAAGCCAAGGGGGGGGGGGGGGGGAAGAAGAAGGCTGGGCAACGGAGACTTTTCATTTCCGGGCGACGAGCCATGAGCAGCAAGAGGAGGAAGTGAAGGGACGAGGAGAGGAGGGAAGGTGAAGGTGAAGGCAAGAGCAAGGAGGCGATGCCCGTGATGCGCGTGTTGAGGAACGGCGTGCGTGCGCTCGCCACCCACGCAAGCGGACTGCTCCGTCAGATAAGACGCCGCGAATAGAGTTGATTCCATGCTACTCACTATCTACTCTACTAAGTTTGGAATGGAGATAGCGGCAGAAGATGTATTGAAGCTCCGCAAATGAACTGGGCTGGGCTTATGATGTGCTAAGAATATTTCTTTGTATTTAAGATTTGCTTGGTTCACTTCATTTATATTGAAGAGTATCAGTGAGAATTTGAATACAATCCGCTTAATTAAAATATGAGAACGATTAGACGATTCTCATCATTATAAAAATCACTTTATTGATGAACTTTAGTTCTAGGAAAGAAGCATTATTTTATAATAGTATTTATTACCATAATTAGGGATANATATATATATATATATATATATATATATAGTTACCATAGTTGGGGATATATAGCTACTTGAATAATTTTGAGACAAAAACGGTTCAATTCATGAGGTTGAATATATCTCTATAGAATTCAACGTGAGAACCGTAAAATCACACTACGTTTCAAAAATAACAGTTTCAATGCAGTGGCCACTCTTACATGAGGTGATCCATTCCAAAACTCACTCATCAATTTTATCTCGAAATTGAGTTGTTGGTACTCCCAGATTCTTCAAAAAGTGGAATCTGATGAATTATTGATCACCATTTGTCACTCTACACTCTTAAAATTTACGGTTGAAATTATGGGTTGTTTCTAAAACACTTTATTTCAGATAAATTACACAACGGCCAATTGAAGTGTGTTGTTTCAGTCATGTGACCCTGAATCACCGACTATCCAAAACAACAATGGCAAAGAATCGTAGTACTTTCAGACAATCATGCGCCAATTCGTATTAATGCGTTTTGTTAAAACCTTTTCCCAGTTCAGCACGGTTACGTAGAACTAGATCCGACACTATCTTTTTTACTTTCTGCAATTGCGGACAATGTGAATTTTGGAACTGACCGCTTCATTTATTTCAAACTAATTTTAAATTATTTAAAATGAATGATTAAATGATAAATGATTTTCAAGCTAACTTTAAATAAATTATTAACAAAATGTTAAGTTTCTCTTTTAATAATATAAAATATCTGAGTGACCGATCTTCGTTCGAATAGCTCACAAAATGGTCATACGACAAAAAATTTTCAGAAAGTGATTCAAGCCATGGTTTACTTACTCAGTTACACTGCTGTGTAACCATGAATATAACGAATGATAATTCCATACGTAACTATTTTGCTAATTTGGTTGCTGCGCATGTAAGATTTTATTTTTGTGTCCGGGTTTAAGGAGTAATTCTGAAATCGACACTCCGTATTTACGCGGTAGAACACATAACTGAGATTAAATGGAAAATAATAACCATTTGTATTAAATTGTGCTTACTTCTTTTATTCACTCATTCGTAAACAAATGAAAATTATCTATTCATTGTTACCCACAATATATCCTATTTATAATATTTGACATTACTAATAGACATACATATTTATTTGTGAGATATGTGTTAACTGCATGGTGACAACCTTGAGAAAGTATTCGCCGTCCCTACGACACCGATCAGTGAAAAGAAGGTATTTTGCCTCTGATTGGTTATCACTTATTCTTCAGGTCTTTACTTTCCAATTATTCATAGGTGTAAGGAAAGTATAATGAACGTCCGAAAAATAAATCGAGATCTCTTCACGTCTTTACGATAATAGTGTGTATGTGATAGATTTTTGTTTATTCTATAACACACAAAATAATCAACGTCTCCGAACAAAACTTGAATTTGGTTTGAGTACATTTGGAATAGGGATCCATTTCTGCAGACTCTTTCTGTCGCTGTAGACACGTGGTCATTTTCTCGTGTCTGCAGATTGATAATTTCGCACGCTGCCGCACACAACCGGAAAAAGAAGGTGAACTGAGGTCAACGTTGAAATAAAATACTCTATACGTGTGTTCATTTTCCATCGAGTATTGAAAGGAAAGGATGGAATTTTTCAAGTAATTCGTGACGAGCTTCAACTTCGAAAATGAACGTTCTGCAGCTGCAACTGTACCTGGCATAGTTAAAATATCATGACAACTGTACACACATCCGGAAAACTGGTCAAAAAACCAGCGTAAAATGATCAATAAGTAAAAATTGAACCTATGAAAAGAGATCGTTGATTATTTATGGCTAGATTACGTAAAATTGTTCTTTAATAACCAAATTCTCTTGTTTGAATAATATTTTTTTAACACCGGTTAAAAACCATGAAGAAGGTCCTCCAGAAGTAAGGGGCCCCATGAGACTGGGGGTCTCCTGGCAATGTCCGGGTGCACAGGGTGCTAGTTACGCCACTGCGTTTTACTATTCTTGGACTTACGACGTATGGTTGTAGTGGTGAATCTTATAAGATAAATTTGTAATACTGTTTAATCCATTTGCACGATGGTACCATTTCCAAACTCAATAGAAAGTCATAAAACCATTAATCTATTTTCAAAAAACATTTACTACTCTGATTTGAAAATTAAGCCATTAATAAACAATCAAACGAGGGAATAGAAACGTCATTCCGGATGTAATGAAGTAGGAGAGGCTTCCAATGTTCAACTCCTGTTAAGTGTCCTATCACTCTATATAATATAACTCAACTCTTCTACATTCCACATTCCTTCTTGTTTACAAGAGTGTTTAACATGGATGTACCGAAGATGTTATCTGATTTTTTCTTAAGAAAAGTGTTGAAAACTCTTCAAGAAAATGAAGCTAACGAAAACATATTGATAAACATCTGTTCCCTCCAAATGTATGATATTAAGTGCATTATTTAAATATGTATCGTCTAACTGTATTTTTAATATTCAAGGATTGTTAAGACTCTGAATTACTACAGAAGAGGATATCGATTAAGTAACAGTAGACATGAAAGCAAATTATGGAGGATTTTCCTATCTTGTGGAGACTCACTTGTATCGTAGTACTGTGTGAACTTCGCAATTCGTATCAATACAAATCAGTTTGTATTCCATTGAACCATGTATTATAAATATAGTGATAACTACAATAAATACATACTACAGTGGAATCAAGTATAACTAAAGAGTTTTTATGAAAGCTCATAACTATTTTTATGATAAAAATAATTGCTAACATTTTTATGTTACAAAATTTTGTCGAAAAAATAACGCACGTAAATTTGTTTCTGAAGATGACTTTAGAAAGAAACACACACATTTTGAATAAAAATCTAATATTCTTAATTAATAGTACACGTGGGGATTTTTTTGTAAGAGTAGCTATAAATAATATTTCAGTAGGATTATATATTCTCAGTAACTATGGTATTTTCATTCAAATATAATGATCTACTCTAAAAAGTAACGGAAGCTCATAAAATAGCTGAAAACCTTAGAACTCTTAATAATGACCGATATAATGACATTTCCATCATCTCTAATTTAGTGAAGGGCACAGCTTACTTTATGAGACCGCTCTTCAATTAACACTGCAGAACGTTCCTCTATTCCTCGAGCACTATGAATCTGCATCGCGTCGATTAAGACCCTGCGAGGAATTCCAAAAGCACACTTAGGACAGTCGCCGCTTCTTCTCCTACATGCCCCGATTACGTGGGTCTACGCTGCCTCCTACGTCGGACGGGGATAAAACTTTCGCTTAATTCTGGGAGCGTGCTCAGAATATGAAAACGCGATAACGCGGGAATTAAGGAGACTGAGCGGCGTCTGTAAGCTCCCTAAGAGGCGTCTGCAAGGCAAGTGGTGGAAGTGGCAATGAAGGTTATAGCAACAACCACGTAAGTAGCCGAGTCAAGGATAATGACGTCAAAGACAAAAGAAAATAGTGATATGAACGTGGGTACCGCCAGGAGCGCTAGTGACATATGGCGGCGTAGTATAGAAGGCGACGCCTACAGTTGTGCCGAGGCTACGGTAACAATGGCGGAGGTGATGGTGGCCTTCAAGCAAAGTGGTCAATGAGTGTTGATAATGTGCCTTCGGCACCTACTTTGTGGTTCCAGAAGCCCATGAAGCCCCTCACTGATTAGAAACGACCTCCTTAGAAGGAAGCCTGTCTTCACCTTCCACACGCGTACATATCTTTCATTACGAGTGATCAGAGATGTTACTATTTCCTAAGACTGAAATTTTGCAGTGATATGAGATTTGGAAACAACCTTCCACTTACGAACATTTTTCTGACGCGCGAACTCGCACAACGTGAAAGAAATAAAGAGTGTTTATAATATTTGTCCCAAAATCATCTCATAATTTATTTTCATCATATAAATATAATTAAGGGAATTTGAAAGCTTCTCGAGAATGGAAAACCGGTAATGACCAGTATTAAGAATTATTAAAATATTCCGGCTATCAAGAAAATCTTATTCTTTTCTGAAGGTGATTGATGTACTCTTTAAATAAAGTGGAAGTTTCCGGTAGCAAATTGAATTTTTAAATATTTCCCGATTTAATGTGTTTATCGGAAAAGTTAATTCTCTCTCCTTCCCATACCCAATTACGTTTTTGATTAACGGAGATACGTCAGTTTTCGTTCGGTCTTTTATTTCTCTTCCTCAATATACGAAGTTTTAACCTCTTGAAAAATGATCAATACGTAAACCACAAAAAATAACAAAAATATATTAGCGACTAGCCGGGACTCGAACCCGTGTCTCTTGCTTTGATCGCAAGGGTGTTAACCGCTACACCACCGGTTCGCCTTCCACAATTGTCCACCATTTCCACCCAGACCTAAACCGCGGCAGACCTGAGAGAGATCCCCATACAGGAGATAAGTGAACCAGACGGCACACTATGCTGTGTGCACTTTATTACCGGTTTCACACGTACCTACTTGTTAAGGTTCGTTATGTACATATTTCTTCCGTGTACCCTACAAGTGGAGAATCTATGTGATAAGTTATATATCACACGGTATATAAAGCAAGAGACCCGGATTCGAGTCCCAGCTGGTCGCCATTTTCTCTTGACCGTTAGTTATCACATAGATTCTCCAAGTGTAGGGTCCACGGAAGAAATATGTACAAAAATATATTACATTGACACCAAATTACATCCCCTGTTAATATCGAGATTTCAGTATTAATATGATGAAATCAATTTTATAACACACACATGATCAGTTGCATAGTTTTCATGAGTTGTTTCTATTAAAATAACTGTTCAAAGCAATAATAATTATTGGCACTACTAGCAATAATAAAAAGTACAAGCAGTGGTTATCTGTCTTTTGGTCAGGACAACGATGGTAAACTATTGTTCTACTTCATTCCTTGTCGTCAGTGTGCATCTGAAAACGACAGTTCTAAAAATTTCCACAAATATTTTCCCAGAGATATTGGTCGATCACTTTACATCAGTTTTGCTTTCCAAAATATTTATTCCCTGACATGCATGAAAATGAATCGATCAGTTTCCAAGAAGGAGAATACATACTTATATTTGTAGTCTAACAAAGCACAGAGTTTATTAGAATTAAAATTTATTTTATTATTTTATATCACGTGTCATCATAATAGCTTCAGTATTTTGTGATTGCTCGACTCGTACACATCATTTGACTTCAATTAGTTAGTTGTAGAACTGTTGGAATATATTTTAAAGTCTATAGAACGAGGACACAAGTACTTACAAATTAATTTGAATAGTGACTTTGCATACAAAAATAAAGGTGACAAAAGGTTACTCAGTGATCGCTGACCACTGTTTCCCCCTGTTGTGCAATACCATTGTTAACTAGTACACTGTATAATGACGGTTTCCACAAATGTACACTGGGGACGCCGTGGAACATTGCGGGCAGTGCCATGTCTCAACACAGAAAATTTATCTACTATTTAATTTTTAGTAATCGAGTCAATTTTTCAAATTAATATTTACCTCCTTTTTTTGCTTTTTTATCTCGTGTTATTTTGTTTTCTGAAACTATTTACCATGAAGTCAATGTAAATAACAATTATTTTTAGTTTAAATATGGTGACCGTTTTTCTCGCAATGAAGCACTGTACACGAACTAGAACATTTCATATTTTTCGTAATACATGCATTAAAGAGTAATTTTGGTTTCATTATAGTTAAAATTGTACTGTACTGGACCAAAATGATTTATATTAGGGGCGCTACGAAAAATCGTCTCTTCCAGAAATTTGAATGTGGAGAAATATAAAGTTTTTGTGCGAAAACATATTATTAGACAACTACTGACTTGTCACTTGCTCATTTGTGTAGTTTGTTCCAATACTTTTTTCTCGAAAGTCTTAAATATAAGCGATATTTTTTTATATACAAGTCATATTTTTCTGTAAAATGGATTTTATAATTAATAACCATATTAGAGTGAAGTTAAGAAATCATTGAAAGAAATTGGTGAAAAGTACTCAAAACTCCTATTTGCGTCATAATGTAATATTATGCAATAAATAAAATAAAATATGTTTGTGTGATATGAAATAAAATTTATTCGACAAGATCGGTTAACCTCATATTCGAATAATTTGTGGTGAACTATGATAAATTTTCTGCACATTCCTCTACGCCTTTACCCGTAACACTATTATTTATGAACAAAGTTCCTAGTACGTTTTATTTCGTGTTCTGTGAGTTCATCCTGACACCATATTTGTTTTCATTCCTTCTTCCCTGAGGAATTAAAGTACACCAAACACCAATATGTCCCTCCGTCCAGTTTCAACTTTCTTTTACTTCGTTAGAGGCATTTCCACCTTGAGCTGAGTCGCAGTCGTCTCATGTTTCCGGGTCACTTCCCTTTCACTCACAAGCCCTCCTCCATCCCTCCTTCGTCGCAAGTGAGTACGTGCCTCAAGTTGGGTAGTTTCTGTTTCTCCCTTTCCTCACTCGACATGCGCGCAGCGATACTTGACCAGTGAGAATTTCTAAGTTTACGTCTTGAGGTCTGATTGTCGCTGTCCTCTTTTCTTTCGACAGACTTCGCGGTATCGTGGCGTCCTGTGCACATATTGATGTCCAGCACTTTGGGCATAACTGTGAGAATTTCAGAATAACAAATGTTCATTTTCAAAGCCTATATTCAAGAACGAAATATTTAATAATAATTTAGTGAAAAAAACAATATTCAAATACCAAAATATCGTAGGGAATAATCAATGCATTAAAATAACGAAAGAAAAATAGGTAAAAGGTAAATCACTATTCAAGTAGAAATAATGAATTTTTAAACTTTTTGAATGGTTTTTCGAAAAGACTGTAAAACAATTAATCTTTTCCATTGTGCTTTCAAATTTGTCAGTTTTATTTCTCTATCACTTAAGATTTTTACACAAATCAATATTTCTGAACGTACGCAAATTCACATTGATTAAACTTTGAGAGTTAAGTTTACTTACTAGTAAAATGTGTATCTGGCTTTTAATGATGGAATATTGTCCTATTACGTTATATTAGAGAATGAAATAGCTTAAATGTATTGAAAGTAGCTAATCATTGTGAGGAGGGCAAAATAAATGTAAAACGTTTGATAAAAACAAAAGTACATCTTCAGTTATTAGTCATACTACCAGCCAATTACTGAATAGGAAATTAATGAGAAGAGTTTATCATTTGACATTTTAATTTTTTTTTCTCTGATCGGTTAAAATTCTTTTTCTTGATTTTCACCCTTCAGATTTTCTATTTCTCTATTGCATAAGACAGTAGTCTGGCATCATATTAGCATTCCACCTTCCATCGCTGACATCTCCAAGGTTTTTGATGAAATAGTCGATGTGCGAATGCAGAAAATGCAGCTTTTTCTTTCATTTCACAGTCTAATTTCATGATAACAAAACACATTTGAGATAATCAAACATTTCCGTGAACTAGTTTCTCAGCAAACAGTAAATGACAACAAAAATGATCTCAAAACACTGTAGATAGTCAATAATTACTGTTTTTCACAAACAATGACTATTTTCCGCCCAAGAAGTGAATGGATGTGACAAAAGCTGCTACATGATTCCCCTAATCTAGTTAAAAGGACAAAACAACTTTGATTTTACATCTGATTGGAAAAAAGAGCTGTACATTATAGAAAAAAATAATACCATTTCTAGAATCAACACAAAAATCTGTTCAAAATTACCTAAAATTACATTATAATGGGTAGTGTTATTGATGGTGTATATTTTGTCTAATTTACTTTTTGAAATAAGTGATCATGAAAATGTGCCATTTTCGGATTGCATTTCCTAGTTTTTGTAACTTACTCCTCTGCACGGACCACCACTGGCCAGGATAGGACTAGAGATGAAATGCACTCAACAATGAAAATACATTTAATTCTACGTTATATTTTAACTACTAATTAACTTGAATATTTGGTCACTGCACTTAGTCTTGTTTGTGTTTCTTTACGGCTGGTGTTCCGACCTATTCTTCTATCAGTATTTTAGCTTGTCCAATTACCTCGTTATGCAAGCAGCGTTGTTCTGAGTAAGTGCGTGAGTGACTTCTTCATTCATCAACGCAGTCTAAAACTACTGAAGCTAGAAACATGAAATTTGGACCTTAGGTTTATTTTTAAGCGTAGGCAACCAAAAAGACTTTTTCGAAATTTAAGTTTTATAAAGTTAAAATAATGAAAATTGTGGCTCTTCGCTGTTTTTACACCTCACGAATGTTGAGATGTCATCAGTTTCGTATGTAAACATTGCATTGAAATATTTAGAAACTTTAGAACATCTTTGAGTTTTTTGGTATTTCGTTTTTTAATGGGTGTAAGAGAAAAGATATTTCCATGTTTTTGTGGTTCGCACTAACAGTGCAGTATGCTATTTTCGCCATATTTCAGGATATAATTAAGATATTTTCTCAAAATGTGTAAGTTTTCTAAACCAAATATTTAAAAACCCATATCGTCGACATGAAGCTTGTACAGGAGCCCTAAAAACTTGTATTGAAGCTCTAAAAACTTGTACAGGTAGGGAAAATGCAGTTACGCACTAGGGAAAGCCAACATGACTCTCCACGCGTGTGGGACTCGCCGAATGACTCAATCAAACCCACTAAAACCCTCCTGAATTACAACATACCAAAATATATCTCAAAACATACATCAAAACATTGAGGACAAAAAATGAAGGGGGGGAAGTGAGGGGGGACAAGAATGAGAAAAATGAAAGATACCCTGGCCCTAATTGCGTCGGGATCGAAAAGAACAAGAGGTGACCAAGGAATGTCAGGAAAGAGAAAGGAAGGGGTCTGACACAAGTAAGTGGAAGTAATGCCAGTTTCAGCTCGGGGCTCCGTGTTCGCCAAACACGTACTTACTAGATGTAGGCCCCCTGGGGGGTTCACAACAAATCCCGGTAACCTTAACGAGTTGAGCAATATCTCTTTTTTTATTGGGATTTTACGGCTCGCCGACATCGTGGTCATTTGAGCCCTAATAAGTAATATCTTGATCAATAAGACCCGCCTGAACTCTGAGGTGATGGAGATTAGAAATAGAGCAGGGGCCTATTTGGGCCTGTCCTGAACCCTGAGGTGACGGGTGAGGAGTGACACAACGTGCATGGCGTCTAGCGACAACCGTTCTGCCCAGATACCTTGAGCGTCGGGCTTATATAGCTATAATGAGCCGAGTCACCAGTTTGGGCACGGCGCGATATTTAAATGACTGTCCGAGTGCCGCTGCATGTACTTGCGCGACATTAGCGTGCATCCGAAGGAATTCCACTATTAAATTTACAATTAGTTTTTAGGATTATTGTGTACTTCATAATATTAATTAAATAAACTTTAAAAAACATAATGAATTAAATAAATATCCCGCAAAATAAGTGCCATATGGAAATTTTATCACAAACTAAATAAGGACGGAGAATGATGTAGATTGTGTTTCAAGTATTTAACGTCATCAGGAAATTTTTTTTTGTTGAAGCACGAAATGAGTAATCATCAAGGAGAAATCGAGAAAAATAAAAGCAATACAAAGAACATCCAACCTGACATAAAGAGATTAACCAAACTGATTTTGTAATATACGAGAATTCAATTAAAATATCAGTATTTATGCATATCTCTAATATTAAATTTACTTATAAAAATATATTTCGTAAATTCCGATATCATCACTTGCGGAATCGGAATTTTTTTCCTAAATTATAAACATTTGAATAGGTATTTATCAGTTGATACCTATTACATTCGGTATCAAACTATTTTTCGCAAAATATTCGTATTACAATCTATTTTACAAATGGACCTTATTTAAAACGCTATTTGAACTAACCTATCTATTAAAATAATATATACTTAATTCAAATCAATATTTACAAGCCGATACCGATCCGATACCAAGTACTTTCGGTATCGGGCAACTTATCGTTTTAAAAAAATAGGAATAATATTTTTGACACGTGGATCTGATTATGTTCATTGTGATGAACGATCCTAGCTATTAAAATCATCTCTATCTCATTCGTGTTGATATTTATTAGCCGGTACCGATCCGATACAAGTACTTTTGGTATGGGGCCATTTTTCGTTTAAAAAATTAGAATTTTAATATGTATATCATATGGATCTAAGTTATTTATGATGAACAATTCTAGCTATTAAAATTGTTTCTATCTCATTCACGTCGATATTTATCTACCGATACTGATCCTATGCTGAGTAATTTCGGTAGCGGTAAGTTTTTCTTAAATTTTTCATTTGATTTGACACTTTTGAATGGATTGCAATATACTTTTTATGTATTTTTTTATATATATTTAGTTATTGTATGTTTATTGCAATTGTAATGATTCATATTCATAATGCTATTTATGTTACATTTACTGAAGTATTCGATACCGAGTAGTAAAGATACTTATAGGTCGATACTTTAGGGGTATCGATACTGTTGTGCCTATATTTGGGGCTTTCCAATTACGCCAACTGCTGACTGTAGTCGACTACAGTCTACTTTGCGAGCATTCCATTCATGAAAGAAGTTGACTGTAGTTAACTTCGCTGGGGAGGAGAGTTGAGAGCTATCGATAGTATCACGAAGGCTCAGATGAATCGCCAAGTAATTCATTGTTTTTTAAGCATTTTGTGACCTTTTACCTCACAAAACGTTTCAGTAACCCAACGCGCATGCGCGAACGCAGTACTTGACTTCTGCACCACCTTTGTATTCCATTCGCGTTTCCGAGCGAAGTTGACTGCAGTCAGGCAAGAGTTGACTACAGTCAACTTTCTGGTTGTGACTGGAAAGCCCCAACCAAGTGAGTACTCGGTATCGATACTCTAGTTCGATACTTCGAATCCTAGTTGCATGCATACCTTTGACGACGAAGCGGTGCACAACCATCACGTGCGGCACGTCGTACTCTCGAGTGGGCACGTGCACACGTATCGGACGCATGGCAGCAACCTCACGTGCAACGCTCAGCAACGATGGAGTGGTCGAGGTTGAATATCTATGTGTATGGTGCCATCACCTTCAACGCGCAGCATCAAATCATAGTAGTTTCTTTGCATGTTAGACAGATTTTTGCCTTACGATCCACGCTAAGTATTATATTCATCCATTCTGTTACTCCATTTGACGCTTAGATTCTTTTATCCATTCAATTGCAGACATTTTATTTCACCGGAAAGAACTATCATAAATCTGCATCGCCAATTTTTTCTGTTCGATTTGTGAGATTCATTCCGTCAAATTTTGTGAGCAAATAGTAGTTCTTATACAAATATTAGCTCTGAAATATTTCGATTAAATTATGAAGGGTGCAAGTGTATAAATGGTAGTTATGATTGTATATGCATAAATAATAAATACACTGATGAGTTATTAACGACAAATCAAATGTAACGATGGGATTTTTATAGTCTAAAATGCTCTCCACACTCTAACACGCAAAGCAAACTGAAAATGTGGATTTATATTAAACCTCCTATAAATTCATTGATGGGAAAGAGATCGATACATTGATGCTGTTCGTAATAAGGTACGATATGCCATTGCAAATATCCCATGTTATTCAACATTAATATTTACAATTCTAATTTTCATGTTTACTGTCAAAGAACTGAATTTATTTTTGGATATTAATTTGATGATTATCATTGCTTGACACGCCATATTTTCTACAAATACTTAAAAAATATAACCTCAATATTGAAAATAATGAGATCGTAAACCCATCACATTAACACTGTATAATAAAGATTATATGTAACGTGTTTTTATTTCTTTTTGTGTCAAATTCCTCATTACACAGCCGTAAATTATTAAAGTAATTCTAAAGTAAACCTGCTGTTGTTAACGTATCTCAAAAAATGAAGTCTCATATATGGAAAATGTTTGTTAACGTTGATGACTAAGAAGTTTGCTAAGTGTCAAATTTATACTTATAAGTGTTGTCGAAATACAACAATTTTAAGTGACCTCTTGAAATGCGCACATCCAATAATTTGGAATGACAGGAACATTGAAAAGAAAGATGTGAGTGATGTGAACTGTGATGGTAAACAGCCCAAAAAGCCAAAATGTTTAATTGTAAAGAAAAGTATGCTTGTGAATCAAAAAAGAAAACAAGTGCTCAATGAAACATCCATGTACATTCTTCCCGAAGATAGGGAACCGCTTTCCAAAGTCAAGCTTAAATGTTTCAAAAGGTAATCCATAATTTTAAGCGTTAAAATATTATATTAACTGTATCTATCGAAACCTAAAGAATTTTTTTTTTGCAACCTCTAGAGAATAGTGTTGAGTGCGTCAAACCGTGCATAGAATACAATTTTAGAATAATTTTAACTCACAACTTATGAGTAACTACTGAGTACCAAGTGGAGGAGTGTTCGCAACGTTAAAAGCCAATTGAAAGTCGCGACGGACCGGGACTCGATCCCGGATTGTGGTGCAGTGGATAGCATACTTGCGACCACAGCAGGAAGTCCCGGGTTCGAGTTTTTCACTTGACTGTTGACATTGCATTCTTTTAGAAGTTGGAAACTTGAAGATAACGCAATGTGAATGTTGAAATGTACAAATGAGAAAAATATGTTTATATATGTCTAGAAACATCCTGTTTTTTGGGGGAATGAATTGAAACTCGGATTCCATAATGTACTCTTAAGCACGAGTTTTTCTAATACACTACGAGTTTTTTAATTTTATTTGATATTAATTTTGACATTTCTTCCCAATTACTAATACTGAAAAACTAGAATATTTAAAAGCATAATTATAATTTAATTTTATAAAAGAATGAAATGACTTAGTTTAAAAAATATACGAATTATATGCATAACAAATAATTTTTTGAGATCTTTGACATGAATTCAAATGCTTTCTATTTGATTATTTTTAAGATTCTTTCTCAAATTTACCAATAACTTGCGAAATATAATTAAGAAGAACGATTTTGTTTCTTTATCTCATTCATATATTTCTTTAGATTTGTAAATTTGCTGGACAAATCCAGTTTTCCGGATATTTCTATGGTATAACGGGAATTGCTGTCAAACCGCGTAAAAGTTGTGAAGGATAATCTGAAAAATCACCTACAAGATACATCTTGTTTTGCCATCTTCGGATGCTTGGACGTGCAAACAAAAGCTTTCTTTCTGTTTCTGGATATTTTCTACATAAATCAAAACTAATTTTCGTTGTTCTTGGCTTCATAAAAATAGAAGGAAACCACACAGCTGAAAATACTTCTTTGGTAATTATAATTTCTTTTGAATTCACATTAAGGCCCTAAATTGACTTATACAGTGAATTTAATTATATTAATATTTCAAATAAAAATGTAGTAATTTCTTAAGTTCATAGCACATATTAATATTGTTTTTCGAGAGGGAAAGTTTTTATATTGTTTCATGTAACGTTAAATATATATTCCATTGTATTAAACGTAATATATTTATTAATATATTACGAAACTCTTATATATTTATATTAATATATTAATATATTTATTAATATATTACGAAACTCTTGTAGACCTTTATTCAAGGAATTAAATATATTAACACTTCCCTGCATTTATATTTATGAAACAGTCGTGTTTGTTAAGTCCGAATTACTGAAGCACCACCCTTGCTTTATACGAAACAGTCTCGTTCACGAACACTATACACGCAATAGTAGTAATATTCATCGCCCTAGAGTGTCAACCACTCTTTGCCAAAAGGGACCATACCATTCGGGAATCGTTCTATATAATTCCCTGCCCAAGAATATAAAAGATATTATGAAATTGAATATCTTCAAATCCGCGGTTAAAAACTACCTCCTGCACCAGTGCTTCTACACTGTAAAAGAATTTATTGATTTTAACAAAAGTTAAATTCGTCTTGTGCTTTATCACGCCATTGCTGTAGTACTTTTTAAACAACTTATAACAATTTCAAAAACTATTTTCTTGCATGATTGTGTTGTCTTATGGCTCATATTAATTTAGTTTTATGTGTACTCAACATTGGCACGTTTGTGTACATAAATTCTGTAGCCCCATCCTGGCCCGGGTTTTTCTCCGGTTTTCCTTCGGGTAGAGGCGGATTTATCATACAGGTTCTCTAGGCTTTGTCTAGGGGCGGGTCTATTGTAACAATAAATCGTGAATTTAGTGTTATTTCAATTTTTAAGCACTATACTCAGAATAATCTATAGTTCGATAATAACTTACATGTAATTTTTTGCTTAAAATTACAAACATATTGACATTCTATTAGTATTATAACTCGCAGCTAACTTTTTATCTTATCTAGGAATTTTTGCTGAATTTTTTGAATCCGCCTCTGCCTTAGGGCCCTTGATCGGAATTGATGGGATGGTCCCTTGCTTGCTTCCGGAGAGTAAATTAGTTTTTTTTCCCTCCACGTGGTCATACGCAGTTTGTACTGTTTTTTGACAATAAATTTATTTATTTATTTATTATTAATAAACGCAATTGTATTCTGAAATACAGTTGAATAAAATGACATTTAAAATGTTATGTTTAAAATACGCCAAATCACTATTTTTAAAACAACATTTATAAAATAAAAAATATTTCTATAAAGTATGTATTTGATGAAAATATTATATTAGTATGATTCACATTTTTCGGATTATAAAGCAGCTACTAAATTCCTATAATTTTTTCATAAATGCGTTGCCTTTGTCATGCGGGCAGTACATTCGTAAGGTGAGGAGCGGTGAGTGGAGGTGTGTACACTTTTGGCTCAACTCCCTTACAGTTATTGTTCTGTCAAATAATGAGATAATTTTAGACGTTGCTGCTATTGTAACTTTATGCTCATACGCATATTATAATTCTATTTATGCGCACCATAATATAAAAATCTCTAAACGTGACCATGAGAGAATCTAGCTTCTTATTCAGTTCTACAATAAGTCTCTGCAGTTGTTCACTGAAACGAACCCATGCATCAATAATTCTTTTTTCTTTTTTTGAGCCCTTATGGGGACAATCCCTTAAAATGGGTTCAGATTGGTAATGTTCCAAAAAACCAAAAGCAGATTCATTGCTCAATCAACCATTGTCAACAATATTTAAACACAATTTAAATTGCGGCTGAAAATATTTAAACAGTTAAATGGCGGTTAAAATTCACGGTGTAACACGAGCTTAGACGAGAGTGTACAGAGCGCGCTCGCATAGGCCGCTCGCTGCCTTTGACTCGTGGTCAGAAAAACGACACGAACCGGACGAGGCGAGTCGGTACGAGCGTTGTAAGTACACTCACGTGCTCATTAGGTCTCGCCGTGTCTCGCCGAGAGTTTTTGTGTATTTGACATATTTGCCCAAAGACGACCAAGTGTAGAGGAGCTATTTGTCTGTATTTGCTCTATAGTGGGAAATACGCGAACACCCGTATCCGTCCTCTTGTCGGGTTTTAGTCGCACATCAAAGGACTCAAATAAGGAAAATATTAGTGTGAACCCTCCACACTTGGTTAACCGTGTTTCGCTCAGCAGAGCGCGCGCGATAGCGACTCGTTGATATTCTGGTTTTTATCTTATATTTTGACATTTTCATTCTATAATTTCTGTTATATCGACTGGAACATTTATATGGGGTGGAATAACGAAACAGAAAAAAGATTTCTTGAATTATGTCAAATACATCCCGTCCATCACTGCTATAAGAAAACATATTTGTCACTTTCGAGTTATTTGCTTGTTCCGTTCATGTAAAGATGGCGTGTTATATTAGTGAATACGTCTAATATTTTGCCAAATACAGTGAATACGCTACACAAATACCGCAACGCCAAGTGATGTGACAGTATTACAATTCTGGCGAGTTCTGTGCTTCGCGCGTACTTTAAATTTGGTAGAAAGAGATGCATTAAGTCGCAGTGAATTCGTGAAAATTAATGAAAGAGCTTCAACCATTGTGGCTTATTTCAGACACAGTAGTGTGGGATCTGATATTTCAAAAGAAGAGCAAAGAAAACAAAAATAGTAAAAATTGAAATCGTGTCCAATTTGTTGGAGTAGTACTTATATATTTCAGCGTTTGATTGAAGTAAGGGATGAATTAATGATAACAATTTCTAAGCGTTCGAAAACTTCTTTAGCGTTAACTTCTGAGGAGTACGATATTGATAGGGTAGCGCTTGATATTTTGAAACCCATTGAAATTATTGCTACGATTGATTTATCCGCTTCACAATACGTTACAATTTCGTTGATATTTCCCATTATAAAAGGAATCATAATTGACTTAAGTAATAATCAAAAATATTTAGCCACAGTGGATTTAACATTGTATAATTGAATCAAATCAGAATAAAGGTGCAAAGTGCCAAAATTTGAGAAATTGAGATACTGAACTAGAAGTGTTCTCAAAGTCATGGTATACTACATATCTAAAGAGCAAAATCCACAGAAGACTATAAAGATAAGACTATAAAGACCAATCCTAAGACCGTTACAAAATGGCACTAGTGACCCTGTCCCTGACCAATTTCAAAAGAGAGGTACAATGTTCCAGTCTTTTGTTTTGATTCAACGGATTTCGAGTGAAAGGAGTGAATGAACTTAAAATTCTTCGAGCTTGGGATGTATAGTGGTGAAATAATAATAAAGTTGAACTTGAGTCTAGTTGTGACATTCAGGTACTGAATAAAAGGAAGCGTGTGAAAGACATTCAGAATACCATGTTCCAAGTTATCTCATTAGTTAAGTCAATTACGACCGAAAAGAAGATAGATCTACAGGCTATAATTCCTTTTCCGTCCAAGCTAGATCATGAAAAGCAGACAACTCTGTAAAGAAATGGTTCATATCACTATGAAAATGAGATTGGACTTCCACAAATTATGATTTTTTGTCCTCTTTTCCGTTATATCTTTTTAGTCATGAAATTTTCATTTTTATAACAAAGAATATCCATTTGTTACTACCCTTAAAGTTTGAAGAAGAAATATTAAAATGTGTAACATGGATAGTTTTTTTAAACGTTTATTTGATAAGTTTTTATCTTTTCACAAATTTGACACTTTGCTCCTTTCTACTGATATGTATTCAATTCGATGAAATCGCGGTTATTTTCATATAAATCCAACTAAACTATGCTCGCTACTTTGTTAGATCCGCACATCGAAACCAAAATATTCAAAACGTAAGAAATGGAGTATTACTACCTCTTATTGTTGCTTGGTGTGTTAATAAATGAATATAAGGCTGCTAGAAGCTCCAGGATAAAGAACAGATAACCATACTTGTTTCACGGGACAGAAAGTGTTCGGAGTTTCACTTCTGAAGGGCGTGCCGCTGCAGCCAATGTCACACCGGGGCCGCCCTGTTCTAAAGTCGTAGAATAGTCCGGTCACTCGAAGCGCAAAATTTGAATGTGGTATTAGTGTTCGCAGTTATCATTTCCACAACACTCGATTTGAGTAGATAACTTGGCCCATTTCTTTAAAGTGGTTTCCCCTGGAGGTCTATCTTACATTCATGATAATCTGAAATAATAAATTTGTTAAATTCATTTATATGTTAAAATTATGCACCCGCAATAATATTATTAAATAAATGTATAATATGAAAATAAACTGTTGTGCTTACCTTTTAAGGTATCTTTCTTTTAAGGTATTTAATATTCAATTAACTACTTCAGATATATATTTTCAGATCTTTACGAATTAGCTCCAGTAAAGTCTATTTTCAAATTTTGACGATGATGTACTATGTCGTATAAGTGCATGTGTGTATGTATGTTAAGAATTTGATTTCCCATAACTCTCGGACAAATTGATGCAGGGAAACCAAACTTGAGATTTGACTTTGAATGCATTGAAAACAAGCCTATTTGCGGACAGCTCATACCAACTTCATTTACACACCGCGACTTTGATTGGTCCCTTAATTATGCGTACAGATTGCTAAACTGCATTCCTGTGCGTCACAGTTATTGAGAGAAAGCGAAAATTTATTGCGCAAAAATAAGTGATCTTGGAGATATGTTTTATGTTAGCCTATAAGGCTAACATAAGGGTAAAGAGTTTAAGGTGGAAGATAATTTATGCAATTTGTACTTTTATGTGCAAATATTATGTTCAGGAGTGTACTATGTAATGTGTTGATAAATATTTTAAAAACGATTGATCTTTTAAACATCATCACGTTTAATAATTATAATATATTATGACATCTCATTAGAAGTGTTTTTCTTTTTAATTTTTATTTTAATTTAGGGTGTTAAGTGCTACTAGTTTCTTTTATGAATCGTAATTTGAAAGTTGAGTGGGATTTGTTCCTTGGTGGACGCAACAATAGATGAAGTAGCTACTTTTTAAAATCATTTTGTCGAGGCAAATTGCCGTTGTTGTTCGAATATTTACCTCTTTTTTGGAGGTCCTTCACTCACGTGAGATGAAAAAAATTAATTCATTTCCAAATAATTTTTAACTGACATAGTTTTTGGAGCCTGTCTTTTTATTTTACTCATCAACTTCAACTCCATTGATTTAGTTGCGTTTAAGAAACTCATGAATTGATTTTTGATTAAATCTTTTTTTCCTTGGTCATTTTCACCGTTTGATGCCGTCTTATTATTTTGATGTAGAACTTTCAAAATTGTGATTTTTAAATCTCAATCGACCTATCTGTTATCAATAAATAAGCCATCTTCATCCGATTTACTTTCATGACCTGATGTATCATTATTTATTAATTTCATCACAAGATGAATATATTTATACATATTAAACTTGATCGTTGAATCGGTGCAACTGCAAATATAAGCGTAGATGCATATTTTGCAATCTACACACTTTAAATTACAGTTGCTTTGAGGGTTTTCTTTTGTCACTTCATATTGTACATTTCGGATTTTTTCATTTGAAAGTACCTTGTACGAGCTTAGCTTGTCATTTTCATTCTTAATGACGTTATTCTTGTTTTATCTTATTGAAAATTCGTGACGCCGTCGTATGGCAGAAATATTTGAATTTTCTTTATGGAAGAAAATTACCCTCTCATACATTTTGTCCCTATAAAATTGCATTTAAGAATGAGTCGCTATATAAATTCTTTGAGGTTCATTGCATTTTAAATAAATGTTTGTAATCACACCACGTATTCTTTCTAAATACATTTTGGGGTTTAAACCATCATGTTGATGAAAACGAGCCAACTTTTCAATCGTTGGCCGATGTTGCCAATCAAAATACTCGCCAAATTTAACTGTGTCAGTTTCACTTTCTAAACATTTTTCAGTCTTAATTACTTTGATGAGCGGTTGTTTGAAAGCAGATACATCTAATTCTTTCATCAATGTTCTGATAATCTTGTATACTTCGGTTTGTTTGTCTCTCCCACCTTTTATTTCTGAGAGATTTTTTCTGCATGCTCTGTTGATATGCTATAAACTTCGGATGCTATGAACAATCGGAGCTTCGGTTGTACCATGACAGACTACTAAACATTGAAAAATTCCTGGGCCATGTCCGGCATAAATAAATTTGTGCTTAGTTTATGACCAAATACTTTTTGGATAATAAAATTTTCAACATTTCGCAATTTCTGCGGTTAGAAACATGAAGACGCATGGAAATCTATGATACAAATCATACAACACAAGTAATGTTGTCAGATCAAACCCGTAAGAATTTAATCCACGTGTGCTCTCCATGCGTACACACCTACTGCTGAAAAGTAAAAGCTTTGCGATTCGTTCATGACGATTAGAACAAAATCGTTTTCTCTCAACTCTTCTGAGATTGAGCCTTGTGACTTATAAAAAAAGAATTAAATTACTAGTTTTTTTGCATTTCTTGGAACCAAGAACGCACACTTATACTGTCATTCTTATGTCAAATGAGATATTAATTCAAATTATAATCTCTCGCGATATTGTGCCCATCTTTTCGTGTAATCAAATCACGACGCTCCAATTCTTCAGTTGAAATAAACGATTGGAGAAAATCTATAAAGAAATGTCAAAAGGAATATTCGTTACGACACTTTTCGCAACTTCCGCTCTTTCATATTAAGATGGTCTCAAGCGGCCAACTTCATTTTAATGGCCAACGTGAAATTTAACAGAATCAACTTTTACTTCACTGGAGGGAAGACCCCACGACCATTTTAGCAAGACAATATTCATTTATTTTATTTTCTTCCCGATATTTTCTCAGGGCGAATCATTGACCCTTAGGATTTATAAGCGCAATCATGGAAACAAGCACACGTGGCTTAAACAGTACCTTTAGGAGCAGTTTTTATAGTTCTTCTGTTGCACAAAGATTGGCTTTTCCTTCTTTTTCCACTTCCAACTTCCACTCGTAAAACTTTTCTTTGCTTTCAAAACAAGAATATATCTTTATCGGCAATAATTATGTCATTCTGGTAATTATAAAATTGCAAGATCGTTTTACGCGCAGAGAATGATTAGTCGCACATCGCGCACTAAACACGAATACCTTCCACTTCACAAAAATCCGGGCGATGGACAGATCGCCGATGTCGATTTATATTATCCACTCGCGAAGCCGAGTGTTCGCAAATACCGTACTTTTTTTATATGCCTATTGTTCATGGGTCTTAATAAATTTTTATTTGCAGTGAATGATTTATTATAAATCTTGCCAAAATATTCAGGCATTAAAAGAAAATATTTTCAAAACGAGGTTAATAGCAAAGCACAATTGAAAGATATAAAACAGCGAATAAAATAAGTGAACTAATGAAGAAATAAATGAATCAATAAATATTGAAGTATGAATACGAAATGCACTTATACACACAGTTTCGATATTTAACGATATCTGTTGACTATAGAGACAACTGAACATCAGATTAGCTTCGAAATCTGAGCTTAACTCTCAGGGATTTGTTGATTTCGAAATTTCAAAGCAATTTTCCGAAAGAATCATTGGTTGGTTAGTTTCATAATTGGACGGATATAAATAATGAAAATTGATTTATTGCCCTTCAGAAATTTAGAAGGATTACAATGGCGAGGTTATAGACAATAATGATGCATATTTTCCTATTGAACCAGCAACCTGTAAGAAAGAAATAATTATTTAATGTATTTTTCATGAAACGGTCCTAATATACTTAATAATACATGGTATAATTGAAGCAAATATATTCAAAGGGCAACGAAACTTAAAATGAATTATGCATATTTCTCGTAAGTTTTGCAAAAAAAAAAAAAAATCAAAATCTTTCCAAAAACTCATTGTTATACGGGCATGCAATCTCGTATGAAGTTGACCTGTACTATTTGAGTAATAATAATGCAAAAGAATGGATTAATTATGAAATGACAATCTAATTTCTTAAAATTAAATGATATAAGAACCTAAAAATATTTCTGAATTTTGAATATACGAGTACACAAATCACGTCGCGTTCCATCATGAGAAAATAGTTGTTATAATTATCTTTCAACTTTTACTCGAAATGTTTTTCGAGTTGGACTATACGAAGTTGGACCTTCTTCGAGAATGGACCTTCTTAGTGAATTTGAGAATGCCACTGATTTTCTTGTAAGAAGAGTTTCACGATAAAAATGTAGAATTTTCCTGAAAGGACATTTTTTTCTCGAGCTTTCTTGAATACTGATGGTCGTGAAATTTCGAAACTCGCGAAAAACATATGAAGGCGTGCAGATGTTGGTCCCCTTTAAATCATATGAACATATTTTAAACTGCATCAAAAGAGTTACAATGTTTAGTGGATCCATGCAAATTTCGTGCGTTATATAAGCTGCTGGTTGGTTAGTTAGGTTTAATAACGTTTCGATTATTTGACATTGATAAGGGAAAAAGAGTCATTATTGTGATAAGATAATATACAAAAGAAACAAAAAAGTAATTATATTCATTCTTAAACACATATGACATATTTGTAAATAAGAAAGAGATGGATAACTACACCAGTATATCTATAACTAGACAATTATTAAGGATTTTCAGACACGATATATAAATAAAGTTCAGAGAGTGTGCCAAGGGCCACATTCTCATAGGAAACTATAAAGACATGACAGAGTCGATTCTCTTTGCCCAAGCATATCGTCAAATCTATTGGATAAATTGTGTTTCCGTCGATTGGTACTATATTTGGAACACATAAAAAGAAAGTATTCCACAGTAAGTCTTGTATTGCAAGCGTCACAAATGGAGTGCGATTCTCCGCATCGCAGATAACCGTCGGTGAGATAGCAGTGGCAAAGACGAAGATGTGTATGGATCACTTCTGTTCGCACGGGATGAAGACCACTAGGTTTTAACAGTCTTGAAGCGGCAATTCTCCCATTCGTCTTGCCATGTCTTAAGAACAGACATCTTATATCAAAATTTGTGTCTGACACGGGGACGGTTGAAATGTCAGGAACTGCTTTCTGTGTTGCCCGCTTCGTTGCCTCATCAGCTTCCTCATTACCACTAATACCCACACGCCAGGGAACCCAACTATTTTAAAAATTTGAGCTGCAAGATGGTTTATCAGATTCTGAACAGTTAGTGTCAAGATATCAGAGGTGTAGAGCGAAGACGTTGACTGAAGATCACTGATAGAGTGAGTACACGGTACCGCCGTATTGAAAATAGCTTAATAAACTTCAGTGCCTCAAGGATTAAATATTTCTCCGCAGTGTACGTGCTGTAAAAAGAATAGAGGCGAAAGGAATGGATGTAATTACGACAGTGAAGCAACCACGGAATTTTTCACGGATGAACCCCCAGTGTAGCTATTTTATTATCATTATAACTTCACTAGTTTCTTGACGCGTCACCTGGTCCCGGGCGCGTCGTGTGAAGAGTCATGAAAGTCCTAAATTGTCAGTTTCATCGTTTTAAATGAATAATTAATTAAGTTATAGTAAAAAAGCATTTACTGCGCCATGGTCACGTGGATGACAAAGAAAAGTGATTTACCTGGCTAAAACAATATTGACCTCGAATTCAAAATGTACATTTTGAATTGCGTATTTTGAGATTTCAAGGCAGCAGTTATTAAAATTCAACCATTAAAATAGGTATGCTTAACTACATTATTACAACGTTCCAAAACTATATGAAAATTACAATGATCACAACGAATTGAATTGAAAACATAAACAATAATAATTTTCTTTAAGTAAATCTACTAACGATATTCAAAGGTTTTCAATTCGGTCTGAATTTATGAAATGAAATGCAAATATTTTCCCTCAATTGACACTACCTTGCGCTTGCTTATTAATCAAATAAAGATTAATCTTAAAATGATTTTATACTATCCGAATTTTTAAAATTGTTTCTCTCTTCTTTATTTTATTCTCTTCTTTTCACATACACTGGGATTTTTACTTCAACTATTTGGCTTAGAAAAATGACACAGCATCTGGTTGAAGTTTATATCGTTCCCTAGGCACTTCCAATTAACTTTCATTCAGCTGAATAATGTTCATCTCTTTTGATAATATATTCCTATTTGAAGTCTTTCATACACATAACATATCTAACACGAGTTTAACACATTTTTTAATTACTTTTATCCGCTACTCTCTTAATTTTCTTGATTGGCAACTGTAAAACTTGCATACGTTTTCCCGATGACGAAGGATAATTCGATATACTGACAGAAACACTTGTAGACGACATGATCAGCTAGAAATAATTAATAAAATAATTCTTTTACCAAAAAGGCATGTTATAAAACTTAAATAAAATATCTAAATAAATTATTTGTAACATACTTCAATTGCTCCATTGAAAATATTTTCAAATATATATATATAT